>OZ023164.1:26595027-27057527 GCA_963678695.2 Diplodus puntazzo
GCTCGTGAGAGATCTTGGAGCAGGAAATTGGACGGTGATGAAAAACTGGACATAATACAGCCACTGCAGCGTCCCTGGAGGGTGGAAGTGCCAACAAGTTGACACTACACACACTCATACACAGGTAAAAAAAAGATCTAAATCGCCAAAGAGAGCTTCCAACTATGCACTCAGATGGTAGTCTTTTAGCTCCCCGACATGCAGACGCATACACAAACGTTTATTCATATGCACGGAGGTGAGGAGAGGTTGATGGACACGGGACTGCTGGTCTCTCTGAGATCAACACATTCTCCATGTGCCATTAACCTCAAAGATGGATGTGTGGAGGGAGAGACGCAGTGGTGAAGCAGTAACCATAAGAATACATGTCTGCAACTTTACAATTCTTTAGGTTCAGTTTTTTCAGATGTTGTGCTGTGCTGCAATGCTGAGCTGGTGGTCTGGTTAGGTTAAGGCACATAAAACACTAACAGGGTTAGGGTTAGGAAAACATCATGTGTTTGATTTTGTTGCCATTTACACGGATGTGTCGTCGGTGGTGTCTTGCTTACAAATTTCGAAAAAGCAGTTTTGCACTTTTGGTATGTCAAGATAAGGCTGTGCAGATGATCTGGTTAGGTTTAGGCACAAAAAACACTTGGTTAGGGTTAGGAAAAGATCGTGTTTTGGCTTAAAATAAGTAATTTACACCATTTTACGCCATTTACACAACTGCAGGTGTCCTGAATTCTCCTTAAAAATAGCCGGTGGTGTCACACTTACAAATGTACACTTTCAGTTTGTCGAGATAAAGCTGTGCTAATGATCTGGTTAGGTTTAGGCACAAAATTGACTTATGAAAAGATAATTTTTTGCCATAAATTACATGGTTTTGCCATCATAAACACAGCTGGAGACGTCCTAAATCTCAATTGGAACGTCCACACTTAATATTTAATATTATGAATTGCAGGAATCTTGAGAAACTGCTTTGGTCATCAGCGACTTTGTGCATAAACTCCTCGTGTTTCAATAGTCAAGATTTGACTTAAGATTACTTTCAGTACGAGTTCAGACTGAACCTTGGATTCTAAGTCTTCTGTTTTCTGGAGTTACTCCAGCAGTCAAAATAACCGAAACATGTTGTTGCACCATTTGGATCAAATAGCGGCCTTTATTGCTCTGTGGTTTCTTTCCAGTGACCAGGGCTGACCTTATTTTCTGGGGACCTGCTTTCAGTGATCTTTTAGAAAACCACAAATATTGCTTTTAAAACTGAGAGGAAAAACAGCTTCATGCATGTGAGGTCACGAGGCAGCAGAATTTAACGTAAAAGAAAATAAAGAGGGAACGGAAACTTGAAAATGAACTGGTGGCAAAACAGAGAAAAGTCCCAAGAAGGAAACACAAAATTTAAGGAGAAGTGAAAGCAAAGAAAATTAACAGATAAAATCCTCTGAGCAGGGGAGAGGTGAGCGGGGTGTTGGTGAGGTGAGGACAGGGCCAGTAGTGCTTGTCGACAGTCCAGCGGACAAGTTCTTCCCTTGACGCAGAGCAAGGATCACCTTACCCTCTACTGGTTTCACAGCTCTGTTGCAACACACACACACACACACACACACACACCACACACACACTCCAGAATGTTTTTATAGCAGCACATTTGTATTTTACTCCTCTCCATTCAATATCTGAACCCAGCAGTGTCAGGAAGAAATGGCAGAGGAATAAAAAAATAAATAAAAAGCTTTGGCTCACACAGGGTCGTGAAACTTTGAAAGTCGCGCAGTTAGTAGAGAGATCCAGCAGAAAAAAACACCCCTCATTACAGACTGGCTCGTTAAAATGATCTCTGATGTCGGGTTTTTGTGTCACATTCTCCATTGACTGCTTTGAATTGAGTTAAAACTGTGCAGAATATTGAATTTCATCATTTCAACAACATTTTTATTACAGCGATAACGTTACACGTTTTCGGGAAGTCTCTCCTGGAAGGCATTTACAGCGTTGCATTTAGCTGTTCACATGAAAAGTGACTGATATAGTTGTTTCCAGGGAATAAAAAAAAAGAGAGAGAGGCAGAGAGAGATGTTCAAACCCCGGCTCATTTCTCACATCACAGCTGGCCGATCACAGCTTGAAGCTGGCGCGGATGCCAGATTCTCGATTTTTTGGAAAGTTCCCGAAGTAGTCCTACACGGCGCCTCCTCCCAATCCAACGTCGGGGGGGAAAAAATGTGTGAAGACGAGGTTTATCTGACACATGAGGAGCACCTCTGATGGTTCCGATACACAAAGAAGTTCAACAAAAAATCCATTCAATGTGAGTTTGCTGTGATGTATCAAAAAATGCAATTGATACCCTGACCGACCAGTTACAACGGGTCGAAGGTGTTTCAGGTGAAGGCCTCTGTTGTAGGCCGCCAGACTAGAATGCAAATGTCTGTGAGGGTGCAAATATTTACACCTGAAGGCAAATTTAGGGTTTTCAGCTCTATTGAAAGGTTTCTTCATCGCCACTGTCGGCGGGTGCAGAGTCAAACTTGGCGGCGTTGAGTTGTGTTTCCATCTACAGACTCATGTCAAAGGACGCCTAACTGCTTAGAGGCTGGTTCTAACTTTTGATCACTCATTTCCTTTTCTTTTGTGGTTACATCTTCTTGTGTCTTCTTGTCACTTGTCTACTTCCTGCTCTCCTGTGTTCGTAGTACCCTGTTCCCTCCTTTGCACTTCACTAGCACTGACCTGTTCCCAGTGTCTCTCCACCTGCACCTCATTCCCTCCTAAGTTTAGTTTGTATTCAAGCCTGTGTCGTTCCCTCCATCTCTTTGCTGGTTTATCCTGTTCCTCTTATTCTTCATTTTCCTTGTGTTCCTTGTGTTCCTTCCTGTGCTCCAGGTGCTTCTTTGGTTTGTACTTCTTTTGTTTCGTTGTGGATTTTCCCCTGCCTGTTTTTGTTGGTTTTGTTTCTTGCTTTCTGACTTCAGATTTTGGAATGAAGCTCACTTTCTGTTTTCAACCTGCCTTCCTGCGTTTTTACATTTGTGTCCTCACTATTACTTGCGAACTGTGACAGCTTTGTCATCATGTAGGGATGAATAGCAGCTTCCTCTCTTAGATCGAATTCTCCATCCTGTTTTTTCTTCTGTTCTTCCGAGCAACAGCATGACGACAGCCCTGAAAATCCTTGATGAGAAGTAGAAGCTGACTGCCAAGAACTGCTGCACAGTTCAATAGCGCTGCTTTCAAACATCATTGATTCAAACCAAGACATTCAGACTGACACAAGCCCTATATGATACATTTAGCAATCTCATTTACTCGAATAAGACCTGCATGTTGACGGTTGAGGTGCCAACTAAAGGGGCTTCTGGCAAAACAACATGAGGTCAAGACAGTTGAACCAGGATCAGCTTTTCAAGTGTTGTCTTCCGGCAAAACACTCCAGTGCGAGCACACACCTCTGCAATGTTAACGATGTGTCATTGCTGTTTACCTCGTGACTGACGTGCCAAAAAGATAAAATAGTTGCCGCCATAATAACTTTCAAAAGCTGTATTATAAACTACTGTGATAAACCTTTGGATTCATGGGGATGTTACTCAAACTGGACTTCACATCACAAAGACGCAGCCCTACACCCTCATCTCACACTGACTAACTAACCTCGCAGGTAGTTTCCAGTGAGTTAGAAACACTCGGACCATCTATGACCAACATTTCTGCACATTTCCCTAAAAAGGACTCTCGGTGATGTCAGCGGTAAACTTCTGGGAAACCCAAGTCCACTGCTTGGCAAGCAGAAAAGGTGTCATGGATTAGAATATCCTAGTTTCACAACACACTGTTGTCAGTTATACACAGGAATGCGTGAAGGGAAAGTCCAGAAGGCTCGAGTTCATGTGGTGAGTTGGTGCAAATTCGGAATAATTCTCAGAGGTTATTACAAAGCTTTCCTGTCCAAAGTCTCCCTGCCAACTTGTGGATACCAAAATCTGAGGTACTTTTTTTTTGCTTTCAGTGTGTTCTGTTCCCATGTGAAACCAGAACTGGAAATACAATTTTACATCGTTTATTATTCCAGTTCAGTGGAAGGAGTGGATGCCTCTCTGCAGAGCCGTGCATCGCCACGTTCAGGCGTCTCAGGTAGATCCCTAACAGAACGTTGCAGCTTCCTGTTCTTTTTATTCTGAAGCTTACTCCTCCGTGGGGCGTCACATCGATATTAACATGTGATTTCTCTCTGCTCTCATCACTTGACAGATTCCAGTTGGTCCTGGGGGGGGGGGGGGGGTTAGGTTTTAGTTTCAGCGAGCACGAGGAGAGCAAGAGGGGAGAGAGGGACAGGTTACAGGGGTCGAACGACTGGAGGGACCCAAGGAACGAGTAGGGTGACACACACACACACACACACACACACACACATACACACACACACACACAGAGACCTGTCATGGAAAAAGAACTTAATACCTTCAGACCTCCAGAGATGTTTGGAAACATCTGAGTGACAGTTTGACGGTGTGTGTGTGTGCGCCTGCGCGCGTGTGTGTCACATGTCACTGTCCTGACCTCAGACCAGTGATTCAGCTGCCTGCTGGGAATTGTGGGCCGCCGACAGTAAAAAGTAAAACTGATCAGGAAATGAGAATATAGATAATTTAAAGGGACAGTTCACCCTCTTATCTGTACGGCAAGATTTTGGGAGATATTGGCCGAAGAGACTTCAACCCTGGGGTTAGGTCGGGTTTCCAGGTCGACAATCGATATCCTGCACAGAAACTGAGAAACAGCCATTTGTTTTATGAAATCTGGAGATTAAAGAACACAATGGAAGGAAGGGTTACAAATAGGGAGACTTCCGCTAAAACCAGGAGTGTTGGCAGGTATTTATGCAGGAACTGTTTGTATTTTCATATCACTTTACAGAAGGAGACCGGCCTTTTGACGAGACGCTAGTCGCTTGACGCTTCCTTCTGCACAGTTGCCAAATGCAGTTCGGCAGAAAAAAAGTAGTTCCTTCATGAAACTGCTCTCAATAACGTCTGTGGATTATCTTGAGTAACCAGGTCATGATGTCTGGGAAGAAACACTAGAGAAGAGAATAGAGAAGAGTAAACAAACAGGCTCTATTTTAAATTATACATAAGGCCAAATAATTTAAATAATGGATTGAATATTTTTGGAGATGTCTTTATGTAAAGGATGTTATTTTGATGTCTGTGTTTGGATTATTTATTTTTTTTACACCTGAGGAGGCCTGTCGTCTCCAACATGACTTCTGTTGGGAAGATTGGGTGACACCCTTCAAAAACATTTACTAGATCTTCATCCACCATTTTGTACCCTGATGAAGACCTTTAAGTCCAAACCAGTCTGTTGCTGTGTCTCAGTTCAGGGTCTGCATCCTTCGAAGGACCCGGCCTTTGCGGCCTTCGAAGGCGAGTCCTTCGGAGAGACCTTGTTAACCGCGTCAGCTGTTGTTAAATGGGACGGTCTCGCCTTTGGAGCATTTCCTGGTTGCGTCAACAGATGTTTAACCCTTACGTCATGATTTCTGCCGCCCAGGCCTGCAACAGTAACGATCTACGCCACGCGATGTCGCCATTTTCTCTCTTTCTTTCTTCTTTTTCGGTGCGCGCAAAGAATCTTGGGATATGTGAGGCCACGAAGGATAGTAGCGGTGTTTCCTCCCAAAAGAGGGAAAAGTAGGGCTGCATTTGGAGGAGCCTTCGCATGGCGTAGTGACGTAATTGGCCTTCAAATGCTCCTCCGAAGGATCCAGACCCTGAATTGAGACACAGCATGTTTCGAATAAAGCTTTTTTAATCTAATTCAAGTATTTTTGTTCACACATCTCTTCTGTCAGTTTCTCCAAATCTAGGCAACTCACACCGTAATAATCTAGATGGACGGTTCTAGCAGGACTACATCTCCTTTTTTTAATTTGCAGGTGAACTGTCCCTTTAACCCCAACACCATCAGGACTGTGGTGAGTAAAACAAATGATCATACGCCACTGTGCACACTTCTTTGTTCTTGGAAAAGCCTTGTGTCAGAAAAAAGTTCAAGGAGCTATAAATAATTGTCACATGGCAGCTTGATTGTGTCATAAAAGAAAAAGAGGTTTAGAGGGGATTTTCTTCCCACGAGATAACTCGGAGCACAAAGTGATTTTTTTTTTTCTTTCTTTCTTTTTAACTGGGCGGTCAACGTTGAGTTCAGCTGTGTCATTATGGCCCCGCGTGTGTGTGCATCTGTGTGTGAAAGTGTGCAGGGTGTGTCCTGGGAAGCCATTATGAGAGCCAAGATTTGGTTAGTTTTTTTGCAGACCGCGAGCTTTGGTCCCTGAAAACACACGTCCTGCTGACATACACCCTGTGTTACACCACGGACGGAGCGGGGCGAAACAGGAGCACAGTTTTATTTTGACTCAGTCGACTTGAATGCATTCTTCCTCTGTGAAATGATCCTCTGGCTGTTTTCCATCCAGCCTCATTTCTCCCTCTCTCTCTGTGTGTGTGTGTGTGTGTGTGTGTGTGTGTGTGTGTGTGTGTGTGTGTGTGTCAGCATCACACTGCTGTCTATATCTTCCTCCCTCTTGTTTAGATTCTGTTCGCCACTGACCCGTGTGCCCTTGGTAAACAGCTATTCGCCCTGGCCTGCATTTCTTTTTTTGCATCAGGAGCTTAAACATTATCACCACGACGGCTGCTCTGCATGACAAGTACACGAAGAAAAAAGAAAAGCCCTCTGTAGAAAAGAAAGGATTACTACTAATAAGTAATTCTGGTGATTGATCACTCAGCTATTTAGGTAGTTACTTCCCATTCTGATTAGTTTACACATGCATATGTTCTGTTTGCTGCTGTAAGGCTGCAGCACCAGGTTCCCTTTTAAAGCTCCCAGCAGCACCACTACAAAGCTCATAAAGCTGTGCTGTGGGCCTCCCCTTCCTCCTGTTTTCTGCCTTTCTTCTTTCTCTTTAATACAAGAGAGGGAGAGAGAGAGAGAGAGAGAGAGGGAGGGAGAGAGGGAGAGAGAGAAAGGTGGAGGAACAAATGAGAGAGAGATGGGGAAAGAGGAGGAGGATTTGGAGAGAGAGGGAGAAATGTGGTGTGAATGAATCAGAGAGGTAAGAGAGGGTGAGGCAAAAGAGAGAGGGAGAGAGAGAAAGGAGAGATGAAACTGCTCTTTAATCAGTGAGGGGCTACGTGGAGGCGGGTCGAGGTGCCTACTGTAATCCGATACACGTGCGCGCGCGCGGCGTGCACGCTCTCCGAGACAGGGGAGTGAGTGAGCAGTCCTGCCCGCCGCCACAAACCCGGCGGAGATCGGAGAAGAAGGAGCGCACTGCCGGGAGAGGCGACGCACTGAGCGAGAGAGGGAAAGAGAGAGAGAGAGACATACACTGAGCGTTACGGAGAGAGAGAGAGAGGGAGGGAGGCATAGAGGAGCGTGTTTCGGAGAAGAAACGCACAGTACGCAGGTGGAGAGCGGAGAGGCTGCACGCTTTGGTTTTTCGTCTCCCGAGCGGTTTTTACGCACGCACGCCGGAGCTGCTTGCCTCCTCTCCTCGAGATCTGCTGTTATCTTTTGCGCAAGAGCGGGACTGTTTCCGTGTATTTGGAGGAGAAAACCCCCAATGGGAAAATATGTTTTTTCTTTCCTAATCACACGTGTTTTTACCAAGTAGATGTGCAGTTTGGGGAAGAGAACCAGAGCGAAAGATTTGGGGATATTTTATCGAGACGAGGAGGAAACACTCGTGTGACTTTTTACAGTTTTTTTTTTTTTTCAAACTTGCCGGCACATTTTTTTTTTATTTAGCTGATTTCTGTTGAGTCAGCAGGTGATTTTTTTTGTTTTACCTTGTTTGAATGTTATGATTTCGTCTTTCAAACGCTGTGTAGACGAGGTTTGATATCTGAGACTGACAGGGGGACACAACGCTGCCGACTGTGCGTACCGCGATGGATTTTGAGGGTTTAAAGCGTGTTTAGAGTAAAAAAAAAAAAGAAAGAAAGCGAGAGAGAGAGAAACGTGCTGATTTCAGATCAGTTTGCGTAGATCACATTTGTTTCCTCAAAAGAGGATAAAGAAGAAACACACTGATAAAGCTAAACAGTGCCAAACCAGCGCGATATTCCTGGAGAGCCCGGTGATCGCAACCCGGCGTTCGCGGATTTTGGGCACTACTTGAGTTGCGCTTCAAAGAAACAGAACTGTGGAAAAAGGAGAGAAGAACGGGACTTTGGACTCAAATATATATCACAAAGGAGGAGAAAAAAAAGGCGTGATTTCTCCACACCCGAGGGGAGAAGATGGATTTACTCGTTTGGCTTTGTGGATGTTTACTGGCTTTTCTCTCGCCTTCAGCGGTCAAAGCAGAGGAAGGAGGTAAGTTTGACACTTTCGCTCAAACGAGTCACACCGCAGTGTTAAAGAGAAATTAACCCGCTTCTTTTTGAGAGAAGATCAACATCACAAGCATGGGGTCAGTAAAAACGCAGCAGAGATATAGGGGGGGTGAGAGTGGCGCTTTCGTGTCCAACAAAACGCGTAAAGGATGGGAAAAAAAGGGTTAGGGTTAATTTTGTGCCTCTTTCAAATAATGCGTAAACGTCAGAGGGCTGAGGGTCAGTTGGGTTAACGCTGCAGCATGTTGAGCCGCCTCACAGGTGAAGAGGTGTGGAGAAAAAAAAGTAGAGGAACAACTTGAAATGAGACATAAACACAACTACAAATCTGCTGTTTTTCTAAGACGTCAGAAGACATCTGCGTAAACGGTTAATGCAACTTTCCAACAACGCGATCTGGCAGCGCAGTCTCCCTCCACTGCAGCTCCGCTCCGTCCTGTAACGCATGAGGGATGTGGACTTGGTTATCGGCATCGATTTTTGTCGTCCTGACAAACATGTGAACCACACACCGTGGATTTTACGCTGCAGCTTTATCAATGACTGATCTCTGGAGAGCTGTTCAATAATGAAAAATCACTGTGGTGCTCGTATCGGGACTAATGTCGGAGGCCAGAGGTCCGTCGGGTCAGCAGCTCGATAGACTTTAAAGCGACTTAATCGCGCTCGTTTCATCTCATAATGTGTCGCTGTGATGTCGTCTTAGAATATTCCTTGAGAGATTTTTACATCAAGGGTGGCAGATGCACGCAGCAGGGCTTCCTTTATGTTGGAGTCTGTCCGGGTTGCTGTCTCCGTCTGCCGGCGCTCCAGACGCACAGAGGTCCGGAGGTCTGTCGCTGCTCCCCCCTCAGTCCGTGCGCGCTTTAGGGTGACAGCTGCATTCATCCATCAGCGGTTTAACGCAGAGAATCCGATGTGAGAAACGCTCCAAACTCTCACATTTACGTTCAGTTACAGGTGGCGAAGCGAAAACGCGCGCTGGTCCGATGCGTTAAAAGGAGGTTTGTGTACGTTTGAACTACGTTAGAACAATCTTCACGCACAGGGCGCCGATTTTATTCCGTTTTTCTCAAACGAAACCTGCCTGCAGTGACACCAGGTCGAGGATCAATACTTCAATTCGCTGCTAAGTGGCCACAGGTGTGCGTTTTGGATAACTTTAAGTTTCACAGCCAATTAAAACTAGCAGCAGTTGTTTTATTCACCAAAAAACAGTTGAGCTCCACTTTGCATCATGAATTCCGAAGCAAAAACTGTCTCTGTCTGATAAATCATGGGGTTGCTGATCAATGTTTCACCACAGACACACTCTAGCACACCACAGACACACAGTCTTTAATGGTTTCCCAGAGCTGCCTCTGGAAAAGACCCAGATCTTGGCAGAGTTTTTTTTGTGTGTGTGTGTGTGTGTAAAATCTCACCTCAAGGCTCACTTTCTGCTCTGACACACATTTGTGTGAGTAAATGGGGCGAGCTGAGGAGGGTTAGCTGCGGAGAAGTTGTTTGCATTCTCAATTTTATTGATTTAGAGCTTATTCAGAGGCGAGCCGGGCTTTTGCAGATCTCATGACTCGGATTGAGTGGCGGCGGCTGCCGAATGTTGTTTGGGGGGGAGAAAACAGTGAGCAGAGAGCACAGTGGAGGCTTTCTTTACATCCTGCTTCACCTCTGATGGGAGGACGTATGTGTCGTGGAAGAAAACTGCAGTGTGTGGGGGATTTCATGTGAATTCTGAGATTCAATCAATGCCAGTGTGGATCCTTGAAATGTTGAGGTTGATTACGAGACCGTCCCGAACGGCCTTTGTTTTTCATTTACCACCAAAGGAGGAAGTCTGAGATTCCTTGGTACTGCAAAGCAGAAGTGGTGGCGAGTAGGAGAGTCTAATTTAGACAGCAGAGACCAGGTTTCCGTCTTCTTACTGCAGTCATCATTAGTTTTTTTTTTAAAACCATGACCACAATCTTTCCCAAGATGAGTTCTTCTTCTAGCTGTGACCATCAGTTTCCTGTTCTATAAAAAGCTTATTTGTGCCGGCCCAAACTACTTTTCCCATGTAAAAATCTGCTATCTTCCTCAAAACCTTCCTTTTTTCTGGGGACTTCCCCCTTTGAGATCTCCCTCCTGGTACCCCGAGAACCACCGGAGCACACACTCACACTCGCGCAGGATGAAGCTTCCTCAGCGGTAAACTTTCTACAGATGCCTCTTGCTCGGTTGTCTCCGGAGAGACGAGCGAGGGGAGAGTTAGCGAGACTCAGAAGAAGCGTGTATAGATAGAGAGAGAGAGCGAGAGAGACAGGAGGGAGGAGATGGAAGTAAAAAGGGAGGGCGGGGGGGGGAGTAACAGAGACCGAATCAGGCAGAAGGGAAGCTGCAGAAAAAGAAGTGAACGAAACGGAAGAATGATTCCTAGCCTCGCTGTTTGATCCTGTTTCTTCATTCCGTTTGATCACAGCTGTGCCTGGAAGGGAGATAAACGGACATAATTGGCCACTCAAGACCAGCTGTCTGCCTCCATAGTGTCTCTGCTGAAATATCCTGGATGATGAAACAGGCTCGCTCGGTGCACAGTGTGGGGAGAGAGCCAGCAGTGGGGTGAAATGCCCCACAGGTACCCACCGAGGACGGGGTTTTATCACGCGGTTGTCGATGGCTCGCACCGAACCGATGTGATTGTAGAGGTCTGAATCCGAGAGGAGGACTTTTCTCGTCCACAGCATGAAGGGAAATAAACAAGTCTGGCTTTCAGATGTTGAGTCTTTTCTGCTAACATGCACCATGTCTCCTCAGTGTGATCGGGCTTCCTAACGCATTAGTTTTTATTTAGCCCTGAGCTTCCAGCGGTGGCAGGCCTGTAATAATTAAATGTAACATTGGTGTGGGGGCATAATGCTCTGTAAGGTCCAATAGCCAGTCAATAAAACAAACCACCCATGTCATTTGTTCACACAATGGGGTTATACCCCGATTTAACTCACCACATAATGAATTGACTCGCGGGCCACTAACACAGTGATTCTGTGTAATGACTTTGCACGGGGAAGGATCAGTCGTTAGCCTGAATTATTAGAGATGTGACTGTCTGTAAATGTTAATTTCAGTGTATTTATTCCTTTCAGTGTAATCTTTTGTTTCCGTGGATAATTGCAGGCAAAGGCTGGAAATACATCAGCGCGTAGTGAAAGTCAAAATAGCAAAGTAAGAAAGACAGAGTGGATGAAGGTTGAATATTAGCAGCAACGTTTATTTGAGTGGCCTCTGAAATCTGACAACAACCCAAAAGTCTGTTTTGGTGCGACGGTGCTGAGAGGAATTTTTGATATCATCTCTACTTCACTTCAAAAATTGAGATTTCTATTTATGCTCCGTAGCTCGTGACATATTTTAGTTCTCTTGATCAATTGATTCAGGAGCATGTGCCTTTGTCGGAAAACTAGTCTGAAAAAATGGCCGGTGCCATCTGACTGCCACAGTCTGATGATTGGAGTGCGACACAGTGTGTTCAACGCTGCTTATTTAAGCTGCTGCTACGAGACTTTGTTGAGGCCGCTTGTCCTTTTTTCTCTCTGGTATTTTTCATCCAGTTTGGGGTCGCAGACGGAGCAGAGACGGTGACGGAGGTCAAACTCCACTCGGGTGCGTGCAGCTGACATCAAACACATCCCTGTGACGAGAGCCTTCCCTGCTTTTCTTTACCGCCTCAGGACGATTAAGAAAAAAAACGTCTTTAATTTAGTGGTTTTGACTTCTGAAAACTACCGTCGATAAAAATGTGGGACGTCTTCTCAGCATGTGGGACACCTGCTCACCCTGTCCACACGTGTTTGTCCGTGTGTTCACTATATTGTCCCCGCCTGTTGTTATAGCTGCTGCTGTATATTTCGCTGCCAGAAAAAAAAAAGACCCGAGAACGCTTCACCAATATGAGCTTTTGGTGAACTTTCATCCCAAGAATAAAGTAATAAAGAAGAGAGAGAGGGAGCAGAGATAGAGGGAATATGAGTGTTTTGTAGTGAAGAAGAGAGCGAGAGAGAGGGAGCATGAGAGGGCATTAGTGAAATAAGGGGCGAGCAGCGGAGTGTGAAGCAGTAGTTGAGTGGAGCCACCTGCAGTAAAGCGAGCCAGATTTATTCCCCCTCTCTGTCGAGGCTCTGGTAGGTTTCTGCCCCAAAGTGAAGCACGTTAATAAGAAATACACTGATTGTGATATAGACGTGGGGAAAAAAAAGATGATGATTAGCTTCCAAACAGCGGCCATGTTTTTAAAGAAAGAGGGACAAACCGGGCGCGCGAAGAGGTCGTGAAATTTAAAACCAACTGCGACGTGTGCGACAAGTGATTATGCTGATCTGAGGCGGGTGACACAGGTGGTGCTGACTCTTCCCTCAAAAACTGATTTCATTTTAATCATCGTGCAGGTAACAGGTGTTTACCACCAGGTTTCAGGATTAAGAGCTATCCGTACCCGTCGCCTGAGTTCGGAACTGCCGCCTTTTCGAGTCTTTTCTCTATAAACGAACACGTTTTAATGAGCGACCGAGAACATTGCTCTTCCCGTCATTAGAATAATAGTGGTTTAACAGCAGACGCTGGTCGACTGACATCAACAACCCAGTTTGTGGCGAGCGAATAAACATTAAGCTAATTAACCTTCAGCGCAGACTCTCCCCCTCTCTCTCTCTTTGTCTCTCTCTCTCGTCTCTAAAAGGGAAAGGACAATTAGTGGGTCCAGCAGGATGTTCTAATTACAGTTATCATGTCATTAGTAAACTGTTAGTATTCTGGTGTCTTCATTGGCCATTGGTAATGACTGGAGTAATTAGAGAGGATGGGGGAGATCAGCGTGTGTGTCAGCGCGAGTGTGTTGTACACTTGTGGAGAACAAATGTCCTCGGAGAGGAAGGGGAGATCATGGAAATCCTTCAAATGAGAACATTTACCCGTCCTCACTCCTTTGTGTGTGTGTGTGTGTGTGTGTGTGTGTGTGTGTGTGTGTGAGCTAAGCCTTCTGTGTCCTCGGCGGTCCCTCCGGAGCGGCGCCGTGCAAGGCCACAGGTTGTTTTCCTTTTCCTCTCTTCCTTCACGCTGAATCATCCAGTTGTTTTTCCTCTTTTCATGCCACTTCACCTCTCCTTTAATGGCACTCTCTGTCTCTTTCTCCACGCCGCCCCTCTTGTCTGTGTTTTTTTTCCCTCGCTCCGATTAAGAAACCTCCCTCGCCCTCTTCTCGCCCCACTTTACCACGGTGGGAAATCTTTTCACTCTTTCAGCCACTCTTTTCTCTCCGACTCTGTCAATCTGAGGTTCTCTCGTCCCCGGCTCGCTCTGCCTGGACAAGAGTGAAGCTCAACAGTTGGAAGAGTGACGTCAGTCCTAAAACGCTGATGCTCCTGCTGCTTAGTTTGTCATCTCTGCCACTAGGGGTCTCTCAATCACAATATTGTTTAACGACGTTGTGAAGTAGCGTGGGATCATGGGAGTTGTTCAGAGATTAGGTAATCTATCAAAGTTTTCCCTCACGTTACGTTTAGTCACATTCGCCGTCTTCTTTTGAGACTTTCTGACGCATCGTCTAATGTTTCCAAACATTTCCTCTGGAAACATTTAGGATAACGTAAATATACATCAGACTATATGACAAAGGTCTCGTTGTTTGTGGATATTTTAAGGGGAAATGTTGCTCATTGTATATTTAAAGTAATCGATGAACACAAATTCTCTACATAGAGAACTCTTCAGTGTATTAAGATGACCAATAACAGGCTCCAGAGTTAGAAGACAGAGCGTTTGTTTTTAGCACTGCAGTAAATGCAACAGATAGGATAGGTTGACAGGAACGTACCGTACCAGTGCCCGTGTTTATTCAGCCTTTGTTTAGACAGTAGATCGGTGTGTTAACTGAAATGGGAAACGGCCGAAAAATTATTTTTCTCCAAGTTCCTGTTTTATCTGGATGATCTTCAGATTCGACCTTTGCACTTGACCCCGTGTTCAATGGTACGAGTTAAGGTAAACTTGAACAGGAATGCATAAACACAATGTCAGTTTAAGTTTGTTAGAAAAGATAGTAACGGGAGGCCCATCTGCTCTACAGATAAATACAGATAAGATAGTTAGTTTTCACCCAGATAACTGCTTTCTCAAGCAACCTGAGAGGTTCTGAGGATCAATGATGAGCGATGGTCCAATCCGTCATTTGCTTTCGTATGCACCTCCATGACGATGAGTTGAAGCAGAATTAACTTGGCTGGAAATAAGATGATGTGAGCGCTCGACCAATCAGACGTGGTCGGCGCTCCAGGCCCCGACCTCCAAGTTCCTGTGCTTTTTTGGAAAGTATACCCATCGAGCAGGAACTTCTAGGGGGTAAAACAATGTCCCCAAAACTTAATTTGGTCTGGACCCTGTGGTGGAAAGGCACTGAGTTCAACCAAAGGTGTCCGGTCCCTGGGGAAAGTTCCTGCGGTTAATTGGGCTATTGTCCAAAAATGGTTATTTCTCCGGAGCGAAGCGGTACAGGAACCATTTTTGGTTCCACAAAGAACCTTTTAGCAAGAGGCCCTTTAAAGAACTCCCAACAGTTCTTTGAATAACCTTCAAATAATTGTTTTTATTAAGTAATTAGTGATGAAGAACCGAAGAGCCTTCAGAAGAACCGTTAAGGAACCATTCGTCCACCACGACCGGCTCCATCTACAGACTTCATCACTTTCAGATGCAGAGTCGTTCTCCGAGCAACATTATTTCTTTTATCGTTTTCACATCACATTTGATCTTTAATTTGGAGAACTTGATGGGTTGTTCACATAACTGGTGCATCGTCTTCCATTTATCTACATCAAGGCTGCTGACCATCGGAGCATCAGTTGTCTAAAACCATCTCGCGTAACGTCAAACTCTTTCTCTCTCTCGTCATTCTTGAACATTGTATCTTGCTCTTTCTGCTCACGCTGCTCTCCTCCGACCTCCTCACCCACTCCTCTCCTTCAGTCGTCTCTTCAGCTCCTCTCTCTCTCTCTTCTCTCTGTTATTGATCTTAAATCTTTTACAGCGTCTTTTTTTTTTACTTTGTCATACTCTCGCTCCGCTCTCTAAAGCCCCGCGGATCAGCCGAGCGTCTTCTCTCCTGAGTCGAGAAGCTTGTTCTCATGTCAGTTCTTTTTCCGTATCACACGCTCATCCTTCTTTTATTTATTTTTACGAGTCCTCGACTCTCTCCTCTCCGATTTCCCATCGCTCTGTTTGTTCCCTCGGATCCTTTGTAGTTCTCCGTCGTCCAATCCCTCCACTTTACACACACACAAACACACTTACACTCGCGCACACTCTTTTTTTTCTCTCTGTAGTTTTCCACTGTGGCTTAATGCAGGGCACCTGGAGAAAAAGCACAACCCCACCTGTTTGTGTGTCTGTGTGTGTGTGTGTGTGTGTGTATATGAGTGAGTGTGTCTGTGTGTCTGTGTGAGGGTTGTATTTTCTGTCCAGTGAGCTTTTTCTGAGCTGCTGACTTTCTCTTTTCAGATGATGAGAGACAGATGTTCTGGCGTTACTCTCTTCTTTTTCTTTCTTTATTCCGTCCTGCTCTGCCTCCTTCCCCCTTTCTTTCTCTCTCTCTCTCTCTCTCTCTCTCTTTCCTCCATCGTTCTGTCCATTCCTTAGGTTTCCCAGGTTGGACTAAAAGCACCTTGGTTTGGGTCCAAAAAAAGACATTTCAGCCTGTTATTTTCAGAGTTCCTTATATTCCCAGAGTCTCACAAAAGCTTTTTACAGTCACCGTTAAAGCTGCTCGGAGTGTTTCATGAGTGCTCGACTTAAAAATGCGTTGTAAACATTACAAATAAGAAATGCATGGAAATCAATGGTGAGATTAGCATTTTATTCCCTCGGGCTTTGATGCAGATGATCAGAGTTTATTGATTGTTAAATTCAGGGACCTGTTTCCAACAAGGTCGAAAAATAATGAGAGTGTGAGACTCGCGGCGCCATTTTTTTTTTTTTTGGGCCAGCGTATGTGGGTAATAAGTTGATAGATAATAGCCTCGCTCTTAAAACGTCGCCTGGTTAGCTGGGTCAAACACTTTCATGCGCAAACACTCACTAAATCATTTGATGCTATCATTATGGTCCGCGGCCAAAGGAAATAAATTCCGACTACGGTCCAGCACATTAGCGAAGTTCTCGCGGGCTAGCAAATCGATTGCGACAGGGCTGAGAAAGTCTCTCTTTGGAGCCGGGAACATGAATGTGTAAGAGAGCTCGGAAAAATCAAGGTCAGAAAATTTGCATTTGGGGCCAACAAACAAGGATTTAGATCAGTTTTGTGTTTTTCTTCATGTTCGGGACTCGTTCCTCTCTGTTGCAGTGCCTGCACTTCTGTTTTCAGCATTTCTACATTTCTTTATGGCTGTCTCGCTGTGTGTATGTGTGTGTGTGTGTGTGTGTGTGTGTGTGTGTGTGTGTGTGTGTGTCGAGGTGTGTGCATGTGAGGGGGGGCGAAAGTTGCTGAATAGGTGTTATCAGGATGCAATACTTAACGTGGCGGAGAGCCATAAATAATGCAGTGGCCTGTCTTATATCCCTGCTTGACTGCTTAGCACCGTTTACTGCTGCTTATTCTGCGTCTGTGTGTGTGTGTGTGTGTGTGTGTGTGTGTGTGTGTGTCTGTGTGTGGTCTAAGTACAGTGGTGTCTAAGCCAGAGGAGGGATGAAACCACGTTCAGCGGTTTGTGTGTTTGTGCGTTTGTTGTGAATGTGCGGTCTGAATACGACGTCTCTCTGAAGATCACACGTGCTGATGTGGTCGAGAAGAGAGAAGCTGTCTCGTGTGAAGTCAAGAGGAGAGAAGTGTTTGTGTCTTCTGTTAGGGACAAACCCGCCAAAGACACACAGTGAAACGTCCTTTTACAGCTTTTAATCTGCTATGGAACCTCTCCTAACTTCCTCTTATACCTTGACATTTATTTTACCAGATTAGTTTTTAAGTTTAATTGTATTTTTCGCAATCTCATATCATACTTTTTATATGTATAGTCTTGCCTTCAACTTTTTTACCTTCGCTTCTCTGTATATTTATATTTTTCTATTTTCCTGTTCACACACCCCTTTATTTCTCTGTAATGAGGCAAATTGAACCCATCTGCTTTAACATGAAAGCATTTTGAATGAAGTTTTATTCTTTTAAAATCTTTTGAATAAACAAACTGAGAAAACGTGGACATTTCTATGAGCCACTTTCTGTTTCAGCAGGATTTTCGTCTATCATCTTGTTTCCTCATCGGCTTTGACAACATTTGGACTCCTTGACTTTTAGCTGATACGTGGGAATACAGGGAGTTTTTTTTAACCTGTGTGCTAATTCTTGACATGAATTCGTGATTTTCCCCCAACTCAGCATCTCCTCACGCACGCAGACGTTACACTTTCCTCCCAGCATGCAGGTCAGGGCCGCTGTAGTGCGGAATACAAATCAGCGTGGCTATAGATTTACTTTTGGAAGCCGCATTATACAGAAGTTTCACTTCTCCAGTATACCGGTCTATTACTGCAGGAACTCTATAATGACTCACATTTTGCGCACAAGAACCAGATAAACAATATCAACCTCATGCAGGAGGATGTGATGTCACCCGTACACTCATCCCCGCAGCGTGTGTCACTTCCTTTACTTGTTCGGTTGCAATAATGGTAGAAAGACTTATGTGTGCACGTCCTGATATAAATACACCCTCGAAGCAGAGCAGACACAATACTTTACGCGCACACAGCGTCTGTCTCTTCATCACGCCAGCCTTATTCATCAGACGCTGGGAGGTGGTGCCCTCGTCGGATGCAGGCCAGAGGTGAAGATGGGGGATGGAGGGTGGTGGTAGTTAGACTGAGGTGATAAAAAACAGAGATTTAGATTAAAATTAAGATTAATGATGTGTTTAATGGTGCGAGATTGACATTTAGATTGTGTGTTCATGTTTTTGTGCCCACCCCCTTCAGCGTATGTGCACCGGTTGGTTGAGAAGATGCCTGAATGAAGTGTAAAGTAAAGACTGAAGTAGTCGTCTGTCAAAAAGAATAAACCTTCATTGTCTCCTTCACGGTCTCTTTGGGGACGGCATCTAATGAAAACACATTTGTGCTCTTCTCATTTTAAGACCCACCGCACCCAACAACAACAAACGAGTGCGCGTTACGAGTCCCAAGCAATCGCTTATTAATCCGTTTCATTCCTCTAACAACCCTCGCATGTTTCCCCCCCTCGCATCGCCTCTGCATAACCCAGATTTCTTCGTGAGAGACAGTTAGCTAAGCGCTGAGCTAAAAGTGGTGTTTGGCTGATGGTGCTGTGAGATTCCAGAGTGGTTAAACACTAATCCAGGTGGTGCTGAGATGAAATGCGTCTGGCCGGGTTACATAGGCCCTTGTAACTCTACTCCTGTATTACTGTATGTCACCGGGGAGACTGGAAACAGATAGGAGGAGATAGACGAGAGGGCTAGTTGGCTCGCAGCGTGGCGGAGGGAGGGGAGACGGACGGAGGCAGAGGGATCGAGAGGGAGAAATCGGGGCGATCGCTAATTGTTTGCAGACAGTGTGAGGTAGACACCAGATATAGACGCCAAAGTGTCAATCACTTTGTGGGAAGATCTGACCTCCATTTCCAATCTCTCAGGCGCGCATGAATCAGCCCACATGTGCGCATTCGAAGCGGTGAAAGACAAAACTGTGGGAGATCGGGGGACGTTTGAGAAGCTGCAAGTTTGTTTTCCCTTCTCGGAGCTGAATTTAATCTGAAGACGGCGTCCGTTAAAGTGTTTATGCCGTGCGCGCACGTTAATGTTTGCTGTGTGACTCCTCTCAGATTGGGTTTACAGTAGCAGGTCTATTTAAAGCCTCGAGATATGTTGTATTCTGCTGAGTAGTTTGACTTGGCTATGTCACCCCACTCAGCACAGGGGCAATAAATTCAAAACGTCACGGCGCAGACCAACAAGTTACACACCGTCTTCACACAGATTTTTTTTTGCACATTCGCCTCCGATCGAAACAATAATACGAGTCCGTCAGGAGCTTCTTCGAGAGTTTGTTTTTCCCTCTCATAAACAGGAAATTATCTCAGGGGTTTGCTTCACCAGCCAAAACACTTCCCAGCAAAGCAGCCGACACTCGCAGATGCTGTTTTTTTATTAGCATAACCTGCTCCGCTGCGGCCCTCGTCTTACCCCAAATATTTGTTGAAAAATCAATCTGCTCCGGTCCTAATGTGCAGAGTAATCACAGTTTGGTGCTGAGAGGATTCCTCTGATAAAGAAAGCTTTCCCTTCAAAATGATAGTCACCTAATATTCAGGTAAGTGGTGGCAATGTTCGGCAAACCAAAGAAGTCTTTAGGTTTAAGGTAGGTTAGGGTTAGGAGAGGATCCCCTGTTTTAACCCTAACCGTTAAAACACCTGGTTTTGTCGCCCCAACGCGATTGGAAACTGCCCCCAGGTCACCTAAAGAAACAGTCCCCTTTAATTCAGTCAAGCCTAATCCAATATCAAACCTCGAAAGCCACCTAAATACACCTGATTTTTTTTTTTTTTCAGAAATGATTCCCGGATCTGTCCGTTTATCCAGATCCACACCAAAAGCTAATGGGGGTCAATTCTGGGCCGAGACCCGTCCTCCATCCAAGTTTCATGGATATACGTTCCGTAGTTTTTGTGAGATTCTGACGTCAAACCAACCAATAATCAAACGGATGCGAGTGGAAAAATGAACCTCCATGATGGATTTAATGAAAACACTCATTAGTTGCAGCTTTAGTGAAATGAGACATTATTTCTTCATTCCTTTCTGGCAGATTGTGGCTCATACTGTCCCTTTTATACTGGAAGTGCTTTGACTCCACAATGACTGGATTCAGTATATCCAGCATGATGGTTTAACTTAAGTTTATGGGCTGTTAAACAATGAAGAAGTTGAGCTCATGTCCAACGTCTGCACAGTCCATCAAACAGCTCAGGCATGACGTACGATAGACACCACAGACGTAATACAGTAGAGTCGTGTGTGTGTTATGCCGTCGGGTGTCAGAGATACATATGAGTTACCCATCAATGTCAGGGTACATCTGCGGCGGTGAATGAGCGGCATTGTCCGCGACACAACGCAGACGTATGACCGCCGACAAGTGGATCCGCTCTGTGACAGTAACTGTGGCATCTGGAGGCCTCGTCCACTGTGTGTGTGTGTGTGTGTGTGTGTGTGTGTGTGTGTGTGTGTGTGTGGGTCTTCGTGGGTCAGAATGGGGTCTTTGTGTGTCATGATGCAGAGTTGACCTGTGACATCACACATCCACACGGACACGTTCACACACACCTCTTTGTTTCTCATATCCTGTCTCTGCAAACACAACTCTTATCCGCATTTTTATCAGTTTGGGACCCTTTAACTTCAACAGAATCGTGAAGGTTGACGTCTAAGGAGTCAAACTGAGGCCAAAAGGTTTGTTGATTTTAGGAAAAGGAAAGTAAAAAAATTATCTTCGATCTTAAACTCGAGATCAAAACTTGAGATGTCCGTTTAAAATTGTATTTTTTCAATTGCTTTATTTCTCAAATTAACAAACATTTTGTCAGTTTGGCTCCATAGATGTCTTTCTGTATCGTCACTTTCCGTAATGATATTATCAGTATTTTAGAACAAAGCTTGAACTTTGGGGCTTCAGCGAATGATTGTTTTATTGTTGACTAATCAGACAATCTTGTTTATGATAAACTGATTAATTGTTTACTCTATTTAATGTCAGAAACTAGTGGAGAAATCTCAACCAGTGTTTCCCAAAGCCCAATATCATGTAGGAGCAAATAAACCAGAAAATAGCCAAATTCAAAAAGCTGGATCAGAGAATTTTTACTCCAACTGATGAATCACTAGTCAAAATAGGTGATTAATTTTATAGTTGTCGGCTAATCGATGAATCGTTGCAGCTCTAGTTAAAGTAGTGTATAAACATTGGTTGTGTGTTGAATTCAAACAGATGTGTGGTAGCATATCACCAGAATAACTGCTAACTGCTGCTAACTGTGGGTGCCATTAGCTAGGTAGCTCAGCTAGCCATGAAATTAGCATTAGCTGACTCTGCCCAGACTGGGGGTTTGGCGTTTTAAACCAAATATCAAGGGAACTCAATAAACTCATTTTTCTGCCTCAACTTGACTTTTTAAATCTCATATTTCAGATGATTTCACTTTTTCTCTCTCTCCACACAGCGTCTGAGCCATGCGGTGGCTATTTCGATGCCAGTAAAGCCGGCTACATCACCACCCCGGGCTACCCACTGGAGTACCCGCCTCACCAGAACTGCCGCTGGGTCATCACGGCGCCCGAGCCCCTGCAACGCATTGTCCTCAACTTCAACCCCCATTTTGAGATTGAGAAACTGGACTGCAGGTAAAGACGGGATGGATGGTTGTTATGTGAAGATTAAAACTGCTCGAGGAGGTTTCGGTTGCGACTAAAGGAAGGATGAGAAATGAGGGGAAGTTTTTGCCTTTGGAGTTTCTGCCTCCACCAGCTTGTGTGAGAGTTGTTTTGTGTATTTGGTGAACTTCAGCCCACTCTCCTCCTGTTTTTCTGGCTTAAACAATCCCATAATAATCACACAGGGACCTCCCTCTGTCCCTTGTCTCTAATTATCAAAGTCTAATTACAACACATTCACTGTTCCAGGATGGTTTTCACACTTAAGGAGGAATTAACACAGATTGGAGGATTTGGTGTCCGTCATTGTTTTTGGCTGTTTGGCTGTTGGCGGCGTGGTGAGACCGAAAGAAAAGGCCGACAGTTCTGCAGCGTGAAATAAAAATACAGCACGCAGAGAGAAGGGAGGACAGAACGGCATGCTGAGACTTCACGGAGAATGCTTGCAGAGAGGATTGAAACTGGTTAAGAAGCAAAAAAAAACACATTTAAGATAACTGCAGGAGCGATGGAAGAGCAGGCAGAAAGTTTAGGTTACATAAATGTTAGATAATAAGAAGTTATATAAAGTGTAGCCTTTATTAAAGGTGCAATATGGGAGAATTTTAGTCGAAAAACACAAGAAAATTAAATCATCTAAATGCGAAGAAACAGTTTTGATATTATGATGTGAGGAAGTATTGCATCTACTGAAATTGGCGTAGTATCCCGGCTCTTCATGGTCCAAAGCTCCTGGTGCTCAAGTTCCCAGTCTGGACTGCTAGCTGCACAGCTAGCTGAGCTAACAAGCTAACACTAGACATTTCCCCCTTATTTGTTGAGTGTGAAGTTCGAAGCTCTCCAATCTAACAAAAATGCACCTTTACCTTTTTTTAAATGTAATTAGAGATGAAAGTTTAACAAATGGGTTTAGAAGAAAATTAAACGAATTAGATGAATCTTACAGTAATCCAAGTTGGATGAAGTCATTTTTATTTTTATAGTCCATATTTGTTTGTAAAATGTTAGATTTTCAAGATAAGAAATATAGTTGAATTAACAGTTTTCAGCATAAACTGGTGTTTAATCTACACAATTATTCACGTAGACTAAAAATCCTTTAACATTTAAAATAAAATCGTCCAACTGTAGTGTTACTTGGCGTCGGAATTTGCCAGAAAAAAACCATACGGACCAAATCAAAGTTGGAAACAACTGGTGAGATAAATGAAGTTGCGAAAGACTTCGATTCCTGTGTAGACAACTGTATTAAGAGCAACAATTCTGATGTGATAATAATTGCTTCAAGGGTCTGGACAGTTTTTGCTTGATGTGCCTTGAAAGAGCTTGATAAGTGCTTGAATCCACTCTTGATAAAACTGTGCGGACATACAGTACAAAGTATCATCGGGATTTTTGAGCCAGCTGCTGCAGAGTTTTCTGATCTGGCCGAAGCACTGTGACAAAGTTACCAGAGTTAACACGTTGTAAAAGGACAGGCTATCATAAAAGAGATCCCCTTCCCTTCCCCACAGATGGCCGCGGGTCCAATCGGAGCTGCGGCTCATAAAACGCCAATTATACCAACAACTCCATCAATATGACTGCACGATTAAAGTCCAATATTTACATCATAAAAACAACTTAACGAGTTAATCAAAAAAACAATTTGATGACACATTTTATTCTGCAGGCACTGAGGAAGCGAAACAAAAAACAAGTTGCTGAAGATGAGGGTGATGCCTGATGATGACGTTATGACATCATCTTCGTATGGCCGTCATGCCACATATGAATCCATCCGTCACGTAGTAGAGAAGAGACCACCAGCTCTCAGGCATCTAATGGGCACAGATACAAACCTGCTGACACACACACACACACTTACAAACCTGTACACTTACACTCTTCCCCTCTCTGTTCCGGTGCTTTCCCCTGTCCAGTTATTAACATTTCAGCCGTATCAATTATAGATAGGTGAATTTCCCCACTCAGATGTACCAAAATCATTCAGACATTTCTTTGTTGGAATTGAAGCATCAATATTTCACCGGCCGGCTGTTTGTCGAGAGGCTGAAAGGTTGAAGCCACGCTGCTCTGCTCTGCTTTACTCTCGCACTGTGCTGTGGAAATGGAAAACATGCCTCTCCGCTTGTCTCCCTGTTCTCGTTATTTTTCAGTTTGACTCTGTTTCTTCTCCTCGGATCAATTTGATGCTTTTTTGTCCCCCCCCCCCCATTCCTTCTTCCCTCTTCCTCTTTGAATTTCTTACATCCATTTAAAGTCCAGTAGTTTTCCAGGAGGAGCAGAAAGCTGGCTGATCTGCTGGAAACAACAGGCTCTGATTTATTTATTATGGTGTATGCACACAGTCTTGTGTGTATTTGTGGTTTTTCTAAGACTTTCTGTGTGCGTCTAAACATTTTTCCTCCAGCTCAGTGTGCTTCCCGTAATGACAAGTTGCATTCGTTGGAAAGTAAATGTTGAACCGTGCCAGTACGAGTGAGATATGTGCAGTGCTGGTGGTAACATCTCAGGTCTAATAGGCTGTTATTTACAACTGTCCTACAGCGCAGAGTTATTTAAGTCTACAGACGCCCTACGCCTGGAGCGTGTGTGTGTGTGTGTGTGTGTGTGTGTGTGTGTGTGTTTGTGTGTGTGCAGCAGTAGGCTGAAATTGAGCTGTAGGGTTCAGAGGGCAAAGAGGCCAAGGAGAAGGAGCAGTGGGTGTCTGCGGAGGGCAGACGTACGTGGTCATCGAGTGATTGTCGGCACCAACCCTGACCCTGGCTTTCCAGTGCTGTTCTCTCTCTGGTTCTTACTGCTATATTTAAAGGGACAGTTCACCGCCCCAAAAAATAAAAACGAGTCAATTAGTGCTAATTATCCATCTAGATTGTTTTGGTGTGAGTTGCAGGGTTTTGGGGATTTCGTCTTGTAGAGATGTGCTCCGTCTCTTATTGGAAGTAGAATGCCAGAAAATACATTTGGAAAAACTCAAACTTGAAGCGGTTACTCGAGATATAGTCTCACATAGCCAGACATATTTTCATGGTGCTGTCTTGGTGCTCATGAAAGGTCTGGCTGTACCCATTCTCAATACTCGCTTATATTTCTTTAAAACTTTAAACATGCAAAATAGTCACGGGAGAAACTTGTTTTCCATGCGAGCCCCGGCCTTAAATTAGCCTAATCCCCACAAAAGGTAAGGTAAGAGCGGCTAGCCTGGTTAATTGCTAGCTTACTGTTTGCAACCAGATTAAGGTTCATTTCTGCTCCCTCTTCGTCTGAAAATAGACTCATTTCGAATGATATAACTGTTACTACCTGCATACTGTACTTCCATGCATCCTCGGAGTCAATTTTGTTTCGCACAATCATAAACTTTTTTCGGTAAGCCTTTCTTTGTTTACAGTCCCCTAATGTCCAACTTTTAAAACTTCTTCCTCTTCTTCCTGTGGTCGTGTCTTACTTGAGCTATTGGCTAAACTGCTACACTGCCAACCACGGCTACCCGAAGCGCTGCTACGTTGGCCCGTGTCCGTTAGCTTCCAGAAGAGTACGCACAGAAGGCTCAATCTGTATTGGTATGTGTATCTAACCTTGGGCAGGAATTAGCCGTTGGGTTGACTTGCTATTTTCAGTGTGTAGGTTGCAGAGACAGGAATTTTGAAAATGCTAACTCTGAGATGGACTGTGTTGTGAGCAGTTTCATGTAGGAACTAATATCTATTTCAGTTTTGCTGTGCAGAAGAAAGTATGTCTAGTCGTTGACAAGCGGCTAGCTAACATTTTAGCTCAGCCGACGAGGCGGCCATTGATGATTGCATCCTGCGCTGTCACGTTCATGAGCCTCTCGGTAGCAAAAGAAAATAGTTCCCACAGGAAACTGCTCACAATAAGGTCTGTGGATTACCTTGAATAACCAGGTCGAAACAATCCAGACGGATAAAACTAAGCATTTTTTGATTTCGTGGTGAACTGCCCCTTTAACATTCTGTTCTTGAATCATCAGATTGATTTAACACGGTCATTAGAACATTATCCATATGTTTCTCCTCTTGTAATTTATAGTTTCTAGAATCTGAAAACCGCTGTTAATCCCACACACACACCCTCGTCTTGTCGAGACAAAGGAATCGTCTGTGCTCGTCGACAAAGACGACATCATGAGCAGACAATATGGTTCCCCTCTCTCTCTCTCTCTCTTTATCGCATAAAAAACTCATGATACGGTATCAACACACACTCCCGCGCTGTTATGAATCTGCGTGCCCCGGTCAGACAGGGGTTGTTTTATGTCACTGCGTTGAGGCAATCTAATCTATTACGGCGCCTGATTGCAATTTAAAATGGTAATCTGTAATCTATAATGTATCACATTTTGTCAAGCACTCTGCTGGCTCTGCAGGCCAAATCGATGGAGTGGTGGTCGGACAGAGAGAGAGATGGTTTCATTAAGATTCATGTACAGTCGCAATTTAAGTGCGAGGGGGGCAGCTGGAGGGGGTGAGCAGGGAGAAGAGCTCGTGGCCCCTCTAAGATCAGTATAGCCACGGCCAGGCATGACTCAGCGTGACTTCCCATTTCCCATCACATGACATCCATCATGGGGTGACAGGATTCAGTTATCACCCAACAGCTGTGTCCGTAGACATGTGTATGCCTGTTACGAGGCAGGGAAATGTTGAAGAAACGTCTACTTTATTTAATCTGACAGATCCTTCTGTGTTTGCCGTGACTTGCAGCTCCATCGTGCTCCGAGCAGAACTGCATCAGAGAGAAAGTTGTCTTTCGCTTACAAGCGGTTCGGATTGGGTATTACCGTCCGTGCCGAGTGATCCGATAACAAGTGGACAAGCTTTGAGGCCGTCTGTTCACACCTGGCGTTAACATGCGTCTCGACATGCATCACAAGTTGACCTCTGGCGATAAGATCTCACTTTCACCGTCCACATGCACACATGCACATACATTGCTGAGAAAGCACAGAGAAAGATATATCTTCATGTATAACGTTAGTCGAATTAACACGTAATCCCAGATAGTTAAGAATGTGTTTCTAGACATGGTTTCACAAATTTCATAAAGTTTCTCCTTATGCAACAAGTGTTTAAATTAAGGTTTTTTTAAGGGAGTCTGGGGACGAAAAAATATGTATTTTTTATTAGTTACTGTTATCTATATGGGTAAAAACTGATGTGTTTACCGTCAATAAGTTGTCTTCTTTAATGAAAGTAGTGTAAATGGTTAAATCAGTGCAAACTGCTGTTGGGAGGCAGAATGCACTTTAGAAGTGGAGGCAGACATCGACATACTGACACTTTTTACAAGGAAAGAAACAAATAACTGTATTGCATTTAATGTCCAAGAAGGTTCGCATCCATACGTGGTTAGCTTAGTTTAGCATAAAAGACCAGAAGTAAGCTGCCTGGAAGCCTCGGCGTGACGACAAGACTCTCGAAGGAGCTTTAACATGTTCATAAGAGAGCTTTAAAAGTGCTGATTTAGTTAAAGTTCACTCCCTTCGGACAGAACAAAGCCTACTGTATGGCCGTTGTGCTAAGCTAAGCTAACTGCTGCTGGCTCCACCTTCACATGTAATAGACTCAGATAAGAGAGGTATCTATCTTCTCCTCTGATCCTCAGCAGGAGAGCAAAAGCAAATGAATTCCCTAAAATGTCAAAGACAGGACGACAGTAGAGAAAAAAAACACTTAATTTATTTAAATTTGTATTCCTAGAACAGAGTAAAGCCCTTAAATGATGAATATTTCTGACGCAAATGAATCTGTCAGAGAGCAATGTGGCAACCGCCGCAGCGACGGTTAGCTTAAGGTCAAAGAACGGCTGCAAAATCTCCTTTTGGCCTTTTTGAAGCGGCGGTGGGTCGTCTACTTCACATTTTCCTCTAAGCTCGCTGCACTGCTGTCTCTGAAAGCAAGATCTCTATTTGGAGTGTTTGGAAAGAACACACACACACACACACACGCACACACACACACACACACACACACACAGCTGCTGAGGGAAAAGTGCAGCGTCAGGGTCCGTTGAGGGCAGGCTCAAATCATCCTGACAGCTACCTCTCTCTCTCCTCTCCTCTTTCCTTCTGGCTCTCTCCCTCTCCTCTCCTCTCCTCTCCCACTCTCCCATTCATCTCACCCTTCCTCACCCCACCCTCCCTCCTTCCACCACCACCACCTCCACCACTGCCCAATGGACCCCATCTATCATCTTTCGTCTGCTCTTGCGCCCCCCCCCCCAGGTCCCACCTCCATTTCCCTGCTCCTCCCAGCACGCCTGTGTCTTCATCACCTCACTCTCCCCTCCTCTTTCCTTCCCTTCCCTCCTTCTCATCTCCTCGTCCTCATCCTTCTGCAGAGTTCCAATCTTTTATAGGCCAAATCATTATTCAGCATTGCTTATGAAAAAAAAAACAAAAAAAAAAACACAGGCAGTGAGCCAAATGCCACGCTCTTCTCCTCCTCCTCCTCCTCCTCCTCCTCCTCCTCTTCCTTTCTCTCTCGCTCTCTTATTTTCCCATCTCCCTCTCCTTCCTTTGTCTCCCTCTTTAAAATGCATCTATTCCTCTTCTTCTCTTTATCATTTACGGACGTTTTTCTGCAGCCTATATCTGTCTTCATCCTCCCTTTATCCTCCAGTCTGCGCCTATCCATCACTTAAATCCCCCTTCCTATATGTCTGTCTCTTATCCTCATCCACTCGTCGTTCTCCACCCTCTCCGGTTCTCCTTTACCTCATATCACACCCGAGGCAGATGCTATCTGTAATATTGATACGAGACAGCCACACACACACACAGACACACACAGACACACACACACACACACACAGTATAAGGCTCACGTTTGCTTGCAGAAACGAGATGCTTGAGCGTTTTCACGCGCTCAAACTGCTTCCATGCAGTGGAAGCACAAAAAGCGAACGTGCTCGTAGACAGCTTCATGGTTACGTGGCTAACGCAGTATGTGTGGAGGAAAGCGGTGAGTTAAAGAGTGATTTATATGACGGAGAAGCTGCAGTCAACGATAATGGCTTCACTAATGATTTAGACCTTGTCTTTGTACTCTGCCGCTATCGATCATTTAACTTTATGCCGGCAAAGTCTGTCTGTCTCTTCTCTTCTCTTCTCTTCTCTTCTCTTCTCTTCTCTTCTCTTCTCTTCTCTTCTCTTCTCTTCTCTTCGTTTTCTCACACCTGACACAGCCAAGAGAGGAGCATAAAGGTAGAGTGATGCGATGTGACACCGGCCTGAGGGCAGAGAGGGGAGAGAAAAGAAGAATTGAAAGTTGTGAGGGAGAGATGAAGAGACTCTGCGACAGAGAGTGGAACAGCATTCGGAGTGACAGTGGATGTTCACTTACCGGCTGTGGGCATTTAGCAGCTGCCTGCATGTTTGAATTAACATCACGGCGACTCTGCCAGCAGGAGAGTCATGCGTCCAGACAAGCGTCCCGGCACAGAGCCCCAAAGACAACGTTAATAGAAAGCTACAGACAGACGAGGCAGGAGAGGTGTGCTGCTTAAGGGTCATTAATCTGCTTTTTGAGAAAATCAGAGTACTTTGCCAGGTAACCTTTTGTTAAGGCGGTGATTACTGTAGATGCCTTTAAAGGGATGTGAACCAAGCTGTCGCCCCGTACAGTTGTGATCCCGGTCGCTTTGGCTCATGTCTTGCAGGACAACGTGTCTCAGAACTGTCAGAAACGTTCTACTTGCTGGTTGAGGAGGCGGTTTGCAGCCAGGAGGCGAACAGGACGTAGGTGCATCACGTTAGAAAAAGGCACCCTTTACTTCTCAGAACTCATTCAACTGCAAAGACACTCTTCACAGCGAGTAGTCGATTGAGAAACACTTCCTGAACTTTATCATTTTTTTGCGTCACACACCAGCAACTTTCACATCAATAAAAGGTGGGATTGGTAGCAGAAAGGACGAGGACAGATAAAGCGGTGGAGGGTAAATATATAGAGCACTGCAGAAGACACGGGGAGGGATTTTGGACACCGTCCTGGGGTTTAAGAGGAAGGTCTGACATTTAAACATTTGTTGAGCTCCAAGGTGGTGATTTTAAGAAATCCATTCTCTCTCTCTCTCTTACACACACACACACACACACACACACACACACACACACACACACAGGAAGGCAGGTAATGATGATAATATTAGTGGTCTGATTTACTAACACTCCCCGATGCCCTGCAGGTCTGTCTGATCTATGTCTGTTACTGTAGTGTGTGTGTGTGTGTGTGTGTGTGTGTGTGTGTGTGTGTGTGTGTGTGTGCCTTTGAAGGACTGACCCTGATCAATGTGTGTTAAAGCCATAATGAGGAATCGATTGGTTGTCCTGGAGACTACTGCCGGTCGGACACAGACTCACACACACACACACTGTCCATCTGTCTGCAGTAATAGGCCTATTACTTGATAACAGTGAAGTCAGTCATCCTCCTCACTCTCTATTAACTGCTTCACTGACAGACTGACTCCGGCTGCTTTCACTCCGCACAGGTGTGTGAATATAGTATAATATATACAGTGTATACCGGGCGACAGGCTTCCTATGGTCGGGGTTGGTGTTTCAGCGCTGTCTGTAAACACTGAGCTCTTTGTTTCGAATGCTAACCATTGCATAAGAATGCGTAGAGTTTGAAACAATTTGTCTCCAGGGATTTACGTTAAGAATAAGAAGTAGGAGTAGGTAGATAACACCAGTGGCAGCTGCTGAACTGGAGCCCGTCATGCCTCGAAGAAGTTATCAGCGCTGCAGGAGGCAACTGTGAACAGTCAGAGGGCAAAGCTGAATCCACCACCTCCATAATTGTTCTTGTTCCGAGCAAAGAGGCGCTTTACTTCTGCTTTCTGTGTTGTGTTTTTGTGTGTGGACTGTGTGTATGAATGTAGTCATAGTTTTCTGTTTCAGTTCCCTCTAAAAATGTTCGTATTGGGCTGCTGGTGATTTCACTTCTCATCCAGCGACATTTCCACGAGAAGAGTGAAAAATCCCAAAACAAACGGAATGAAGCAACAACAAAATAAAAACTTAATGAGGGCGTATTCCCTGCGTGTTAGAGGAAAATGATAACCGGTAACAGTTCGTTTAAACATTCAAGAATAAGTTCACCCAAAAAATGAAATCTCTTTATTGTCTACTCGCATTGAAGCATTCCTCTAAACAACTGAAGCTACTTGAGGACATGTTTCAAAACATTGAAAAAAAGTAAAATAAAAAAGATTTATTGCAATTGCCCAACTAGACACAAACATTTAGCAAATAAGACTAAATAACAACATTCAAATTTGGATCAATTAATGCTAAATTATGATGATAAAGATACAAGTAGCAGTGGGATCATAGCGGTTGCTGACTTCCTGCCTCACTCTCTGACGTAAAGTCTGACGCGATCTTGGAGGTTTTTAGCAACAGGCGACCAAATGAAACACGCCCTCACCTTGAATAAGATATCTGAGTTTGAACATTGAGTGCACAGCTCAACAAAACATCGCAGTTTCTGCACACGTCGTATCTCTGCCCAACTATTCTGGCCTGCTTTTGGCTTTTTTTTTAGTGTCCATGTGTGTCCATGTTTGTCCATGTGTCTGTGGTGCAGACGCTCTGTCTGCTGCTAAGAGCACCCCTGAAGTTTGAAAGAAATGTGCAGGTGTAAAAAGACAACTCCCGACCTACAGAGAGAGACAGAACGTGTGAAAGGCAATTAAGACCAAAGCTGGAGGGAGGGAGGAGGAGGAGGAGGAGGGGTGGAAGTGCATCTGTATCCAAACCTTTTCCTTGGTTCACGTCAGACGGGCGTGGGAGAGCTTCTCTCTCTCGTGAGACCCCCCCAGCCCCCAAAACACAAACACACATGAATCTCTCAAAATGTCAAATGTCTCCTTCCTTAAGCTCAATCTGTGCATCGTGAATGCTCGCTGAATGCTGTAACCTCCCGTGTCTCATGTGTTGGTGGTGCCAACATTTGTTTTCTCTTCATGTCAGCGAGGAGAAAAAAAAAGAAAAAAAACATCTCATGTACGGCTTGTTAACAAGCGAATTTCAGGGAAAAGTGGGGAGGAAACACATTCAGACTGCTTGTCATTCCCTGTGGCAAGTCCCAAAACAAACCTCTGATTGGCTGTAGTGGAATATATCGGGAAAGAGAGCGGGAGAGGGAGAGATGATGGGATTAAACAGTTTGTTAGGAGCTGTGTTCCTCCTACACAGAGGCAGTTTGGAGGGAGAAAAACCTCAAACCCTTCTATAGATCCATCTGAGCGCATGGCCACGGGGGCTGTGTGTCTGTGTTTGTGCATCAGTGTGTTTGTGGGTGAGGCAGACAGTTTGTGTGTCCCCTGCGTACGTGTGCTTGCTGACTTATGTGACCTAAAGGCAGAGAGCAGCAGGGAGGGAGGGAGGGAGGGAGGGACACCTGTCTCTGTCTGTCAGAGGGGAGGAGCTGGCAGGGCGAGTGCAGTGTCATGTTCTCTCTCTGACACTGCGCCGGCTACATTTGAAATCCTCTTTCACTTTGTTTTGGTGCCTCGGCATCCGCAGTGGATAAAGTGAAATCTCGCATTACTGTGTGTCGCAACTTTGCGTTTATTCAGGTTCAGTTTTATGGTTTAAGCTCGTGACAACCCCGTGCTTTGGTTTTGAGAAGGTCAAGGCACGAAACCCATCTGACCAGGGTTAGAAAAAGATCGTGTCTGTGGCTTAAATGACCTGTTTTAGTCGCCACAAACACAGCGGGAGATGTCCTGACCTCCCGTCACGCTTACAAATGTTGAAACGCACAGTCTATCTATCTATCTATCTATCTATCTATCTATCTATCTATCTATCTATCTATCTATCTATCTATCTATCTTCATTTCGCTGATAAATGGTAGTTTCAAATTCAAATATTCACAAATTCTAATATCCTCTCTCTTTCCCGTCTCTGCCTCCTCTGCCTCACCCACACGTTGGCTCTTGGCCACTGGCTATGTGCCTGACAGCACATTAGAGAAGAGCTGGAGAGGGAAAAGTGGAGCGAGAGAGAAAAAAAATGAAGAAGACAAAGAATAGCAGAAAAAAAAGAGACAAGTGTTGAAAAGTGAAGCGATGGAAAATAATTAAGGGAAGAGAGAGAGAGAGAGATATCTTGTCAGGATTGGAGTTAAACAAAGTTGTCATTACAGAGAAGAGGAGGAGGAAGCTGTCGCCGGGACGAGGCGTTATCTTGGGAAAAAAGCACGACACGGGATCCGTGAAATGTACGCGCACACGCTCGCGCACAGATGCTGCACACACACACACGCGCTTCCCAGCGCGGTGACAGCTTGCGTCACGACTGTGGCGTTCTTTCCGGCGAAGCAGACACAAAGCATGATGGGGGGAGTGGGAGGTGGCGTGACCCGCGTGATTTCGGGAGCTTGCTCGCCTGTCAGAACACACGGAGCTGCAGCGACACACATTACAGTGTCTCATCTGTACACTCAGCTGTAGCGTTGAACCAACTCCTGTTCTCTGTATTTTCAGGGAATCTGACGGATGTAAACTTTATGGTCGTTCTGATACTTTTCCGGGGAATTAATCCGTCTCCTAAGTGACAAAACCAGTGTGTGTGTGAGTGAGTGTGTGTGTGTGTTTATAAGGGTGTTTTTCTGTCTTGGTTTCAGTAATGATAGTCCACGTAACTGTGACGGCCTGCTAGCAAATAGTGAAAAGATTAACACCCCTTATATACTCATGTATCTTTAATGTGTGTGTGTACAGTAGCAACAGGAAGCGGTGCGTGAAACTTCATCTGTCGGGTCGCCGAGGCCTTCTGACGTATATTTCAAACTGTACGCTGTGTACTCTGGATTCTTTAGGTTTGAGGGTGATCACTCCAGGGAAATGTAGAAAGCTCAACAGCGGAGCAGTTCACTGCACAGCGGTCAGGACTGATCCATCTGATGGACGAAGATGTGCAAAAAAAAACGTTTTTTTCCCTTCAATTTACTTCAAACCGGTGGCCGACTGAGTTCACTTACCTCTGAGTCAAACTTTATATCTTCTTTCATGACAAGTTGCTCGAGGAATTTTTCTTTTTTTACGGGAAGCTATTTTAGAGGCGGGCAGGTGTGTCTTTGGTATCCAGACACAGAGGCAGCGCTCCTGCTGTGGCTCTGGAGATACGCCCGAAACATTTGTGGTCAGTTAACATGAAAGAAAGAGAAATAAAAATAGATTTCCTTTCAGACCCAATCTTCCTTTCAATCTTTTTTTCTGCTGATGAGTGATATTCAGCAAAAGAACACATACTGTTCTGTGTGTTTAAAGAGCTTTTAAAAAGTTGCTTAACTTTACTTTAGTGTGCGTGCTGAGGAATCCTCGTTATTCCTAATTCATCTATTCCTTCATTTAGTCCCGACCAGCTTGCTTGGCTATAAGTCAGCACGGCCCACCTTCAGCACAATAGTCAGCAGAACATGTGAGATATTTTCTAAGGAAGGAAGAAGCAGGAAGATGATGAAGCAGCCTTAATCCAGTCTACAAAGTGGAAAATGTGAATTTCTCTGAGGAGTGAACGGCCTCGGGCAGAGTTACAAACATTATTGAATTAGACCCAGGCAAAGATGTAAACCAGAGTCATTTGTTCCACGTTAATCCTGTTTTTTAGCATCAAAGGCTGCAGGGTTCGTGCACAGTTCAAAAAAAGCCTGTGAACTGTACCCTCTCACACCGTGACTGGACCCTCGTGTAAACCCTGACATTCACATGCTCCTCCGGATGCTCCCGCTTTTCTCGTGTTAGGAAGTCGTTCTTCCGACTTCAGTGTCTGAAAACATCATGGAGACAACAAGGAAGATGTGTCACAGCATTTATAGAGTCCCAAAATCCACAGAAATAATGTCATTCTGACTTGTTAGGGTTAATCTGGGTCACTTTATGTTGGAACTACTGTTGGAAGTTAAAACCATATTACAAGTTACATGTTAGTGATAAATTACTATGGAATACATGAATTAGTAAAAAGTTTCCAACCATCAACTAAACATTTACTTCCTTCTGCAATGTTTCCACGTGTATGATGTCAAAATCAGCAAATTGTGAACCATGAATTCAACTTTTTGTACATTTTCTCTATTTTTTTTTAACATTTTTTATACTGTGAGCTGTGACTTAAAGGCTAATTGAAAGCCATTTTACATTCACATCTTTGTATTTATAGTATTAATCTCTAATGTGGGGTCATATGGTGTTTGGGGACAGTGATGCTCGTTTTCCCTCTTTTTTTACAGCTCAATTTTCCTAGTCGTTAACAAATGTTTCCATTTTTTCTGACATGACTGCGCTGTAACCTGATCAAAAGGCATGTGAAGGTACACTTTCTCATTTTGAGTCTGTTTTCTTGCACGACACAAGACTCATTCATCGATAATTTATTCTGAAAAGCGTCGCTTCGGGAAAATCTTGAAGCTTTTCATTAAATTTGAGGATATCAAGTCGAAAAAAGGAGTTAGATTAGTCTCTGAAAGACGGCCCACGTGTTTCCTCATGCGAGCTGAGAGGGCGCACGGCTTCCTACATTCCCACTCACCTTTTGTTTGTATTATAATATAGATCTAATCCATATAATGATGCTCTGTAGCCCAGAGCAGTTAGTGTGTATAATCAGTCAATTACAGTGCAGTTAGAGAATCTTAAACAGGTTTCTCCTCCTATTCCGTCCAATGCAGGTGGTTCTCTTCCTCCTCCGCCATCTGTGAGCTGCCAATGTCTTCTGCTGCGTTTATTCGAACTGTAATGACACCCGTGTTTCCGCCGATGGTGACTGCGCTTTCAGAGTTCCCCCCCCTCGACGCGATAGATAGACAGATGCAAACAATTTGCTCATTGCTTCTGTTTTGTTGCCAAATCCGATGTGACGCCCGCCAGATGAAAAATCTAATAAAGAAAAAAAAAAAAAGACTGATAAAACGAGAGTCAAAGCAGCTTGGAAGGATTTAACAATTTCCTCTTTCTCAAATGAAAGTCTCATCTCTTCTCCGCTCTCCCGCAGAATACCTCATTAGAGCTTTCATTAGATGTCTGTACATCAAGCGGAGGGGGATTTAATATCATTTGCGTCTCCTCCCTCTGCAGGTATGACTACGTAGAGATCCACGATGGGAACTCGGAGACGGCCGACCTGCTGGGGAAGCACTGCAGCAACATCGCCCCCGCACCGATCATCTCCTCCGGGCCGTCGCTCCACATCAAGTTCGTGTCCGACTACGCCCACCAGGGGGCGGGCTTTTCTCTGCGCTACGAGATCTTCAAAACAGGTAAATGGATGCTACTGTGTTTGCATAGCCAGGCAGAGTTCAGGAATGTGACCGTATGTAACGCTAGCTGACGTTAGCTTAGACGAAGAGTCTGCCAATGCCAACAAACAAGCAGTAGCCCTAACAACACAAAGTCCAAAGTCAAAGCTAAATATAGCTAAATACAGGTAGCTGCACCTGTGGAGTGCGAGCAAGAGCAACAGGATGTTGACTGCGCTATTCTTAACAGCCAGCAGGGTTGCTGTTGTGAAGAGTTTCTTAATATTCCCCAAACTTTTAATTCTCAAGGCTAAACGTAGGTGCAAGGCTAGCTAACATTCCGCTAACCTCAACAAACAACCAGCACCCACCCCAGTCAAGGCTAACATCACTGCAAAGCGCGTGAAATAGTTTTAGAAAATGTGATCTCACCTGGCCAATGAGGGACTTTCATCCCTGTCAATGTCCCTCACGCCTACCTGGACAAATGTGAACAAGATTTTGGGGGAACTGCACCTTTACTGAGGCTATTAGCAGCTGTATTTCAAGCCATTCATAGAAGCCTCACCATGCTTCATTAGGTGACCAAGCCTCGTTTATTTCCCTGGTATCACGGGGGGGACAGAGAGAAAGAGACGAGAGACACGGCAGAGGACCCTTGAGAGCCCTTTAGACTGTCCAGGCGAGACACTCATGGCACTTTGTGTGTGTGTGTGTATGTGTGTGTGTGTGTGTGTGTGTGCGCGCCTCACATGGCTCCCCTTCACGCTGCCATGGGTCAGCCAAAGCGAGACCAATTGAGATCAAGGGCGAGTGAGACAGAGGGACGCATAGTGTCGGCCCCACAGCCATCTTGTCCCGTTCCCCCTGAAAGCATTCCACACATGTCTGCTTAATTGAGTCCTGAGCCCTGTTCCCCTGAGACACGCACACACACACACACACACACACACACACACACACACACACACACACACTCACACACAGAGGGCTGAGGTTACTAACACAACACATGCGGTTGTTGGTGTTTCTCGCTTGCTGGCACTGGCCTTTTGGGACATCTTCTGTGTGTGTGTGTGTGTGTGTGTGTGTGTGTGTGTGTGTGTGTGTGTGCGTGTGCGTGTGTGTGTGTTGGGTCTGTCGTCTGCGCTTGACACAGTCCACCTGATGACTTTAAAGCAACAAGGGTGTCGGTGTTCACACCCCAGCACCCCAGAGAGAGAAAATCAGAGCCGTGAGCGACAGACAGAGATTTGTGAATCAACAGATTGATTTTTGATTCATGGCATTTTAAAAGCAGAGAACACGAGGTACTTTCACGGTAGTTTCATGGGAATCATTTACAGTTAGGTCGCGGTGCTTTTTAACTTTCAGGATCTTCTACATGCAAAAGAACATAATAACAAACTGAAAAAAGCATAATAGGTCTCAGGCTTAGTCTTTTTTTTTCACCAATAGCATATTCAGGACCTCCTCTAGTTCGTCTCTGCCTGTGTAACTTTGTGTGTGTGTTTGTGTGTGTGTGTGTGTGTGTGTGTGTGTGTGTGTGTGTGTGTGTGTGTGTGTGTGTGTGTGTGTGTGTGTGTCCAGCCTTCCCTGGCAGTAATGATGGAGCCATTTGGAACGCTCAAGCTGTTGCCATACTGCTAACACGATCTTGTTATCCTGGAAGGTGCAGCAGAACGTCTGGTTGCGTGGGTGACTGGATTTTGTGTGTGTCAGGGTGAATGTGTGAGTTCAGTGTGTGCGTTATACAAAAAAAAAAAAAGAAATACGCCTAGCCCTCACAACTGAACTGTCTAGATACATATCTATCCACGCTAGCCCTGCACAATCTGCTCAGTTCGACCTAAAAATGAAGACCAGAAGTCTCTCCTCTCTCCGCCTGTGTGTTCACTCCACTTGCCAGCAGAATATACTTTCACTATAGTGGCAGGAAATATGGAGAGAAACAAGTTGAGAGGCCGTTGTAGTGAAGAGGAGTCAGTCACAGCTGTAACTTATAATTTTGTCTTCTAATTTCTTGGTAGAGTTTCAGGTTTTTTTTTCATTTTCCGGAAAATTTGATATGATAAGTGTTTGTTGTTGAGAAGTGTCGGCAGTTTAACTATTTATTCATTTTCTTCTCTGTAATCAATGTTAGTGAAAATCAAAGCTGTTGCAAGAAGACCTTGTTTATTGGGCAAAACACGTATGCGGTACAACTTTAGGTTTCTTTAGGGTTCACTTTCTATTTTATGTTCTGACCACACTGTGCTTATTGTCTGGTTAAGTTAAGGCACATAAACCACTTAGTTGGGGTTAGGAAGAGATCATACCCAACCTGGCAAATGCTGATGCTCTGGGATTGTTGGACGGGTCGGCCACCATCCCAAAGCATCAGTTTTTTGACGAGTTGTGAGTAAGGCTAAAAAATCTAGACGTTGTCGCTGCTGGAAATTGTCTCAGTGTCTCCTTAAAAATCTAAATTGTTGGTCCCTCGTCAAAATTCGCAGATAAATGTTGAAACACAGTCTTGAACTGCGGTCACTGGCTTGGCAATTTCAACCAATGTACCCAAATATGTAACCGTGTTGCTAGGGCGGATGGTGGTTTTGCCTTTTCCCGTCGATTCCTTCATCCCCTTGACTGAATAGTGTGTGTGTGTGTGTGTGTGTGTGTGTGTGTGTGTGTGTGTGTGTGTGTGTGTGTGCAGGGGGTGGGGGTCTCTGTCACGATCCCTTACTGTTCCTTGGGGTCTGTGTTTTGATGTAATGAGTGCGTGCATGTCAGAGGAGGATTGTCTCTCTGGGTGTCCTAATTACTGGACCCATCACAGATTAACAGTCTGATCAGTCTGGAGATGTCGTACACACGTTTGCAATAACTCACAGACAACATGTACATGAAACACAGACGCAACATCAGACACACACAGCTCGTGAACATCAGGAAAGTTAATGCACGTGAACATAAAGGGAACTAAATTATTTAACACACACGCCACACTTGTTTTTGTTTACAGCTCTGTTACTATGGATACTATGGATGCTGTAGTAAAAAATCTCAGCCAATATGAACGCAGCCGCCGCGATGTGGCGACCAATCAAAATCCACTGTCTAGGCTGTGTGCCCCCAGCTGTTATTGTGACCCAGAACTCGCCAGACACACACACACACACACACACGCTCACACATACACATATGAATGCACTGATGCAGGATGGACGGTTACTCACTGATGATTTGCAGCTCGCATGTCTGCACGCAAAACTCAGAACACACACGCAGGATTTATTTTTGTCACTTTAGACAGGTCAGCGGGCGCTGGGACACGTAGGGTTAACAATAACACGCCTGACCCCGAGTCTTAACCTCATTTTAGTTCAACATTGATCCAAAAACAAATCTGAGCCTCGAATTTTAACGGTTTACCGTGTGGGGGACCAGATTTTGACCTAAATGAGAAGTGAGTCCACGTGGTTACAACTGTGTGAACACATTGCTGTGAGTAACACACACACACACGCACACACACACACACACACACACATACACACGCACACACACACACGCACACACACACACACACTCCTGAGGCGGTGTAACGCGGAAGCTATCGTGACAATCCTTCCCATAACATGCTGTTGTTTACGTTCTCGCAGAGCACCTTCAGGCACTTCCTCTCATCCTCTGTCCGACTACCCATCAACCCCGCTTTATTACACGCTCTAACCAATCATGTCGCTTGCTCCTCCCTCCTCTGGCTTTCATTGAGGGAAAGTGGATCCAGACCTGACCCAGTGAGCAGCGAAAGAGCTTAATGTAACAAACAGCAGAGGTGTGATTCCCCTTCGAAATGCAGAACGAACCTAAACCTGAAATTTTGATAATATCCTCGACGTGCACTGTAGCATATTGTGCCATTTCAAAACACACCCACTAATAATGGCTTTGCGTACATCGCTGTTCATGAGCCTGAAAGCTGTTTTTCAATCTGCAGCGGACTGATGGAGATTTTATGCCGTAATGGGAATAATGTGACAGATGAATGCACCTTTTTTCTCTTTGATAGAAAAGGTTTGTTTACACTGGTTTATGTATCAATATTAGAAAAAAAGGCAGACAGCGTTTTGAGTTATAGCAGACTGATTCATTCTGGAGTGTCAAACTCCAGAATGAATCTTGGTAATATTTCCCTGCATTACATCATTAAAAGAAATGCTGCTTCGGAGCTTTTAGCAAATTGCATTAGGATAGCTGAAGGGGTGGTTGTCCTTTGACAGTTTGATTTCATATGCGGTAATTTGGTTGAATGAGGAGTTTATTATAGAGGGAAACTCCTGCTGGGATTCGTTGAAGGAGCTTCAGCACGATGAGCCCGCGACTTGACTGACAAACATACGCCAATCCCATCCCCATATTCCCGGAGGACTCCCACATTTCATTGCCCTCTCCCGGTTCCCTCCAAGGGTCACAATTCTCCCTGAATTGTCCCGTATCTGTTTCTCACATATTTCTACTGTATATTCCCCATATTCATCTCATATTTCCCCCTTATTTCGCTCGTATTTTACCCATATATTTTTTACCTATGTCCCCCACATTCCTCCCATATTTCCCTCATATTCCCCCCGTATTTTCGCCTTATTTCCCCCATATTCCTTCCATATTTCCCCCTTATTTTTCCCATATTTTCCACATATTCTTCCGATATTTCCCCCGTATTTCTCCCTTATTTCTCAAAAATGTCTCCAGTACATCCCTTGACAACTAATTTTTTCACAGTTTTTTCACCCTTTTAGTTATCCTAACCACCACGTGTAGTCTGTCGTGCCGTTGCGCCTCGCCCACCGCAATGAGGTAGAAACGAACAGAGAAATGGGGAGGAAAAAGAAAATGTAGGCAAATTTCAGGCGCTCTGGAGAGAAGAATTCCTGTTTCTTGCATGAAGTTTCAAGGAAAGGGGGCTGTAAAATCAGCCGCGTCGATTTTTCTGTCAATCACGGGGGAGCCTCGCTTCGCGTAAATCCTCGTCGACAGACACTCTTAAAGGCATGAATGAATGAACGCCACAGATTTGCACAAGTTTATGCTGGAGGGGGAATCACGCAGTCCTTGAATCCCAAATTTTCCGGGGTCGGACCACCGGGACCCTGCTTTTGTTTTGAAATCCTCTCCTTTTTTTAAGGTCTCAAGGTTGGCAAGTATGCTGACAACAAATGACAGCGAGGTGGGATCCAACCACACGAGCTGTAGTGGTGCAGGAGCTGTTGAGCTGTGTGTGGGCCCGCAGTGTGTATGTGTGTGTGGGCCTGCGGTGTGTATGTGTGTGTGTGGGTATGTGTGTGTATGTTAAGTCTCCTCTGCATATTATGCATTTACGTTAAAGATCGGTGGAGGGAAGGAGGGGATATAATTGTAGGTTTGATCCCGACTAATAGCCCATTGGCATGAAAGACGGTTCAAATGGAAGTAGACGTCTGCATGCCAGCTAACCACACACACACATAAACAGAAACACACTATATTTAGGAAATATACACTCGCAAGTTAGGCATATAAACACACACACACACACACACACACACACTCTCTCTGACAGACCTTGTTCAGCCCCCACCCCAGAGATCAATGAGCCATGAGCACCAGCGCCAGATCTACCCAGCAACACACACACACACACACACACACTTCCTCCCTCTAACCTTACCCCATAGTTGAACCACGTGTTTCTTTCACACTTATCCAATTCAGACAGATGGGAAGTGAGGAGAAAAGAATAGGAAATGAGACAGTGGGAGGGAAAGAAGGGAGTGATGGAGCTGTGGAGGATGAAAAGATGCACAGGGAAGATGGTAAAGAAGGAACAGCGGGAGAGGGGAGAGAGGAAGAAAGATCAGAGAAGCCGAGGAAACAATGAGGGGAAGTCAAAGAAAACAGACAGATGTAGTAAGATTTTGGAATCTGGAATATATTATTTGGACTCGAGTGTGCTTGAAAGATAGCAGAGAGGCAGAAGAGGAGGGCCGAGGTGGAGACAGGAGAAAGGAGGGCACAAGTGTTTTGGCAATGTGCACCAACATGAAGTAATGAGAAGGGAATAAAATCGCTGTCGGCAACAGAACTGGTCAGGCGTTCACTCTGCACACTCACACACACACACACACACACACACACACACACACACACTCACTCATACACTATCACACACACACACACATGCTCATAGTCACGCAGACCTGCGCTACCCAGCGACTGACTCTGCAGGGGGGCCAGACGCAAGGGGATCCCCGTGAGAGACAGTGTGTGTGATTGTGTGTGAGCGTGTGCGTTTGCCTGCATCTGTGGGTCACTGCGTGAGGGAGGGGGGGTCAAAATAACAAGCAAATCTGAGAGGAAAGTGGGACAGAAAAACAGACCGCGTATCAAGACAAACAGACAATCTCCATTGGACTAAGAAAAGATCCTGTAGTGGAAAAATTGGACGACGGCTGTAGATCATGTGGATCAGCAAACGAGCCTGAATAGGGAGGAGCTCTTTGGTGTATTTGAACTTCTGCAGCTTAAGGAGGGGCGGAGACAGGAAACACAACATCAATATTCCTGATTACACTCACCGCAGTTTGTTTAATTATTAAGAATTCACCCGAATTTGAGCAGCGTCTCTCACAGACAGACGTTCTGCCTGCGTCTGACTCCGTCTTCCAGTCTGCTGATGGCTGATGACTGAGTCCGACTCACCCTGGGATCAGACGCACAAAAACCCCCTTTTCCCACACACAAACTGAAACCTTAGGTTCAATTTTGTAATTCTCTCCAGTCACACCACTGTGTTTACACTCTGCTTAGGTTTAGGGGCAAAAAAAACTCCAACTAAGAAAAGAAAATGATGGTTTGGCTTGAAAAACCTGGTTCGGTCGCCATAAAAGGGCTGGAGATGGTCCACCTTCCCATGAAAAACCTGGTTTTATGGATGAGTTGTGCAGCTTGTGCGTGTGTGACTCTTTCTAAGATGATTGAGATTTTTAAATCAGAATCAGCCATGCGCACAGCTTTATTAATCTCACAGAAGAATAAACACACACAGTTTCCATCGTGAATCCACACTAGAGTTTTTGCATGTGGCCCCTGGTGTAACAACCTAGTTTCTCTTGAACAAACTAGCCATTTTTAGTTGTGGACCAATTTCATTACTGGCAACACTCAAAGCCCATTACATATGTGAGTCAGAAGAAAGCAGATTTAAAGCAGTTATGAGCATAAAGTGGAAGTTATCAAGCAGCCACAGAGAACATCTGGATTAATTAAAATCTGTACGTATCTGTTTTATCAGACAGATTAAAAAGAGGGTTAACACGTGATAGAGACAGGATGTTAAACACGTATGTGACTGTACATGTACGCACACATTTAAAATGCATGCTGGGAGACACACACACACATTCTCTTGATGTGTCTTTATTCACTTTCTCTTTATTTACTCATGCAAGCAAGTGAGCACAATAGCAGACACCCAAACAGACAGGAGGGAAGTGGGTTGCCATAAGAGGCTTAGACGGGGTGTGTGTGTGTGTGTGTGTGTGTGTGTGTGTGTGTGTGTGTGTGTGTGTGTGTGTGTGTGTGTGTGTGTGTGTGTGTGTGTGTGTGTGTGGGTTTGGTCATACATGGCTGGTTGGACTGGAATAATGGTCCAGTTGGTGCGACCGCATACCCTCCATAGTGTGTATACGTGTGTGTGTGAGTATTAATAGAGAAGGTATTACAGTCATTCAGAGATGAAGAGCCCGAGATTACACTCCAGATCAGTGTGTGTGTGTGTGTGTGTGTGTGTGTGTGTGTGTGTGTGTGTGTGTGTGTGTGTGTGTGTGTGTGTGTGTGTGTGACTGCAGGACCACCCAACCATGACTTTCTGTGTTTTCCACCCACAGATCTTTAGTTCTCTGTTTGTTGCTGTCTCTATCTCTGAGCTCAGTTTCATTCCCCAGTGTTTTTTTTCTTCTTCCTTTTCTCTGTAATCATTTGTTTTCTTCTGTTTCACTTGGATTTTTTTTTTGTTGATACTTAAAGAGCCCGTGTCTCTGCCGGGGTAAAGGTTGCTCCTACATTTTCCCGAGAGCTGGTAGAGAGACCGCATCCTGCTTCAAAACTGAGAGGGGGCACATTTGAGCGTTGCACACTTTATTTCCTAGATGTTTTATGCCCCCTTTTCAGCCCTTTCTGCAACAATTTAAATTGAAGTTGTCTTTATTCAATTATTTTTTAAATGTAACCAGTTTGGTCCAGGTTGAGATCACACAGGACACCTGACCAAGAATGGCAGCAACACAGAGTTAAAACAGAACATTTCCAGAAAAACACACCAACAACAAATGCACAGATCTAATAACCACCTTTATAAGTAACCCAACAATCACATTAACTGTGTTTAGAGTTTATAAAGTGGAATCAGAATTAATATTTTATCAGACTGATATTTGATCAAGATAGTTGAAATGATTCAGTTTGCTGTGAGTTTGAAAGCACCTTCCTCTAAAAAGAGCCGAGTCGAGCGTCGGCCCAGAATAGAGTGTCTGTGCCCTTTTCTGTGCTCACATTTTTCACATTCATTGAGTCACACCGACCTCAAAACTGCTTTAAATACATTTTCTGTTTAATATTTGTCTCTTAACATGCACTGGGTGTCTGTGTCCTCGTCGCAGGTTCAGACTGTTCCCGTAACTTCACCAGTCCCACGGGCGTCATCGAGTCCCCGGGCTTCCCCGACAAGTACCCGCACAACCTGGAGTGCTCCTTCATCATCATCGTCCCGCCCAGCATGGACGTGACCCTCAGCTTCCTCACCTTCGACCTGGAGAACGACCCCCTGCCGGGCGGAGACGGGGACTGCAAGTACGACTGGCTGGAGGTGTGGGACGGGCTGCCGGGAGGTAAGACTGCCGATCGTGATGCGTTTCGAGCTTTTTGGGTGATGAGCCGCTTCACGAGCCGACACTCCGAGCGCAGTTAAAGCAGCGCGTACTCTGCCCTGCCTACATCATTATCGACTGAGGTGGAGTAGCAGATATTTTAGTAGCGCTGCGTTGGTAGATGAAAGCTGAGCTTACAGGCAGGATGCTGGCACCCACTGTGGAGAAACAACATAACTTTTCAAGGGGAAAATAAAGCAGGAGTCGCTGAGAGGAGGGAGAAAAGAGGGGAGGTGAGAGGAGGAGGAGGAGGAGGAGTGCTGGGATATTTCTGGTCTAGCTGCTGGGAGGACTGGAAGAGTTTAGAAGGACAAATCCAAGGCACAAAGACCTTGGATCTGGTTTCAAGAGATGGAATAGGTATAAAGAGAAAAGAGGAGCACTGGGAGGGCAGCGAAGGTTCCTATACTGTTGGGAAGACTGGAACAAAGGGAGGAGATGTGGAGATGAATAAATAAAGGGCCAGAAGACCTCTGGTCTGCCTCCGAGAAGAGGAGGATTTGAAGGAAGTTCAGCAAGTGGAAGATTTGTGCGGGAAAATAAAGATTTGCTCTGGGATTTTAGACCATTTCATTCCAGTTTTTGGTAACTGTGTTTGTACAATAAATACCATCTGTTGTTTTTTAGGTTTACACATTGAACAAATTAACTGGGGACATTTTTTTTTTTAATAGCTTAACTCCCAAATCTTGTGAGGTACTTAACAACAGAGACTGAACAGCATTAGTAGCAAAGGAGAGCCAAACAACTGCGCTTTTGTTCTTATGAATAACTCTTCTATAAATATGAATTCAGCCCGAGGAGGAGAGAAAAAGTCAGGGAGGTGGTGCGGAGACGAGAGGGCGGATAGAAAAGGAGAGGTGGGAAGAAGCCACAACACCTTTGCTCCCTCTTTGCGGGGGATTAAACGGGAGACGAGAGAAGTTAAGCAGAGTAGAAAATTATGATGACCGGAAAGGCAGAGAAACGAGAGGGTATGGTAGAGGAGCAGGGGAGGGCGAGGTTGCTGCTCCGGCTGACGGAGAGAGAAACTAGAACGAAAGGAGAGGAAGGAAAGTGAAATGAAGTGGGAGGAGGTTGAAAGGGGAAGGAAACGCACAGGATGAGATTCAGAGGTGAAGGACTCGGAGTCCAAAGCAGGAAGAGACGACAGGCATGGAAGACAAGGAACGTGTCCTGGAAGAAGGGAAGGAAAGATGGTTTAATTCAAAAGGAAAGAGAACAAGTGCAAAGAATCAGTCAGACAAAGACAAGAATGTGAAGTGTTTGTTTTGTCTGTATGAATGTGTGACAGAAGAGACTTAATTACTTGCTCAAAAGATGGAGTAATAAAGTACGAAGACTTTATAACTGTACTTCAGTAGATTTTTTAGGTATTCATGCTTGAGTTATCATTTATTTTTTACTTTTCACCTTTACTGGCCACATTTTAACACACATTTCTGTACTTTCTGCTCCTTACGTTTTCAAAAAAGGCTCATTATTTTGGCTCAAATGCGTTTGAGGGGTAGGACGCCGGTGCACATCACACACGGCAGACGTAGCGAGACGGAAGTAGAGAGTTGAATTGGGATAAAATGTGTGTTAGTGTCTCGTATCTGCAGAGACCCTGCAGCCTGCTGCCTGGATTTTCTTTTTTTTCTCAGTTTGTTGCTGCTCAGGACGCTTTACCATCCCAAAATGTCAGAATTTGACGCCCTGGGAATGAAACTCAACAAGCGACTATTCTCACAGCCGGGACAGATCCTACTAATTCTATCTTTTAGTCTTTGAATTATATTAACATGACATGAGGCTCAGTTAGCTTTGCACAGAAATGTCCTGTAGAAATGTCCTTCAGAGGGACACTTGTGACTTTTATACTTACTTTTATACTAAGTCTTACTTTTACCTGAGCAAAGAAGTTGAATCAGTGCTTCTACTTCTACTAAAAAGGAAGGGCTGCTTACACACACAACCACAATGTGAGGGTATTAAAGGAGGGTGGGGGGGGGGGCAGTGGGGCTGGTATCATCATGTTTCTGTGTTTGTGTTACCACGCATGTGTTCTCGAGGGTCAGACGAGGGACAAACGTGCCTTCTGTCGACTTTGTTGCTGAAATGAAAATTCAGAGCGAGGACGAGAAACAAGGCGATTTTGTCTGCTAGAAATATTAAATATTAAATCATAAAAAATATATATATATATATATATTCAATTAGTTTCACCAGAATTTTATGCAAACATGGGTCATTATTTATAGAAATCCTCTCTGCGGATTTTGAGCTTCTCTTCTCTGCCCCCCCAACCCTTTTTTTTTTTACTTTTTCCTCGCCACCATCAAGCAAAGAGTTATTACCGTTATTTGCTCAAGAGCCCTATTTCAAACATCCACCCATTCCAAAAGGGAAGGAAAAAAAAATCAATAGCGCTGATCGATTGCTGGCTATTTTCTCGTTTTCCTCCTCCACCTCCTCCACAAGCCTCTTGTGTGTGTGTGTGTGTGTGTGTGTGTGTGTGTGTGTGTGTGTGCGTGTGTGTGTGTGTGTGTGTGTGTGTGTGTGTGTGTAAGTGTAAGAGAGGAGTCAGGTCACACACACACACACACACGAACACCCCGGGGCTCTAAATCACACTCATCTGTTTGTGTTGACGTGTACAAGTTGTGGTATTAGAAAAGAAGACAGTAGAGGAATCACTTAGATCTTTGGATTTACACTCTCTCTCTCTCTCTCACACACACACACACACACACACACACACACATATATATATATATATATAAATAGCACACATTGTAAAAACCATGTCCAGTCCACAGATAGAGTTGATAGATGGAGGGAAAGAGAGGTGGTGACACGAGAGGGCGGAGCGATGAGCAGATGTCAGCGGAGGAGGGAAGCGATAGAGATAATGGAGGGGAAGGAGAAAACAAACAAACACGTGAGGATTACGTACCTCGAAATGATACAGTCGCTTCCCACCAACGATGATGACATGTAGAAGTTGGGGCCAGACTGACAGCTAATCCGATGCTTCTTCCCTAATCGACAGTGGGCCCTCTGATTGGTCGATACTGCGGGACCAGCGTGCCCCCTGAGATCCAATCATCGACTGGGATTCTGTCTCTGTCCTTCCACACTGACATGGCCGTGGCTAAGGACGGCTTCGCAGCTCGATACAACATGACGCACAAGGAAGTCAATAAGGGTAAGATGAAGTTTTATTTATTTTTATTCTTTATTTTCTTTAAAGAATACTTGAATGTTTGGTCTAAAAATTTCCCTCTCTTCTTCCTCCTTCCGTCCTCAGCTTTCCACTGCAGTCAGGCGTTCGGTATGGAGTCGGGAAAGATCTCCAACGACCAGATCACGGCCTCGTCGAGCTTCTACGACGAACACTGGCTGCCGCAGCAGGCCCGACTCAACTACAACGACAACGGGTGGACGCCCAACGAAGACAGCAACAGGGAGTACATACAGGTACGAGTCTGTCTTCAACTGGAACCGGTGGTGCGAACAAAGTGGGACTCCTCAAACTTTCATTCAAAATGTCTCTGTTTGCAGATGATCTCATGCCTCCATTGATTCGGTTGTCACTGCAACATCATGGCTTTTTTTGTTCATGTTGTTGATTAACATATCTGGCACGTCATAAAACTTGACAAGTCACTTCGTTCAGATTAAGGAAAGATCGCCTTGGTTTGGTTTAATGCAGAGTTGCAGTGATTGTTGGAGGGATCAGTTTGTCATAGAAAGGGAAAAAAATGTCATTATTGCAAAAATGTCCAACATCTGCTGGTTCCAGCTTCTTAAATGTTGCTGCTTTTCTTTGTTGTTTATGACGTAATTAAACAGTCTCTGGGTGTTGGAAGCTATTTGAAGCAAACTCTGGGACTAAACCATTTATCTTAGGAATTATGAAAACAATCGGAAAAGTCTGCAGCAACTTAAAGCACAAAATTCAACATCATGTATATTAAAGAGGCTGTGTTGAACTTCTGTTTTGTCTTGGAAGCCGGTCATTAGATTATATTAGCGGGCTCCATTTCTAAACTATCGATAGCTACTGTTGGCACTGAGATGAGGCACTCGAGAACGTTCCAACAGTCACATCCTTCGGACTGTCGTTGAAAATCAGACCCGAGCCCTTCACAAAGAAACCACAACGACTTTGTTGTTCATCACCGACGCATAATTGGGAAACCAATGCAGCAAAACCTTGAGGAAAATATAAAGTTTCTATTTTTCATCAGCCACAAATCCAAGATCCTGATCCTGAAACACAGCCGTACTCTTCACCCAACCTAAACTAAAAACAGATTGTGTTTTAATAGCATGTTTTTTTTTTTTCCCCTTGTGTTGACATGTCGCACATAATAACTCCACCACAGCTATATTTGTGTGTGTTAGCGGGTGGGAGGTGTAGCGATATCAAGGTTTAGCGGCTAGATGCCGGGGTAAGGCATTGTTTCCTCTGTTCTATCACCGCGCCAACTTTGTGCCATCCCCGCGCCTGAGCCTGAGTTACTGCCTGGCTGAGAGGAGGGGAGGCGAGCGTGAGGTTCACTCACCCCTCAGAGAGAAATGAATTCAGACCGACCCGCCAGGCATTCTTCAGTGAGACGCTCTCCACAAACAGCACATTATCTTGATGTGTGTCGCCTGCCTGTAGTTTGTTTCACTGTTAATAGGCTTTTTTTTTTTTTAAAGAGGCGTTGCCGTCAGGTGCTTCCCTTCATTAGGTTATCAGTTTGAACATTTCCTTCACGGTCTTCTTTTGAGCGGCAACGATTAGTCTATTGATCAATTAGTTGATGGAACGAAAACGAGTTTATTTATAATCGATTTATCGTTTCTGTCAATTTTCAAGCAACACACAAGTGACGACATGACTATATTTAGGAGCTACAGCACTTGGTTTTACATAGAAATGCAATGACTGTTTGATTAATTGATTTATAAATATAAATAAAATGAATTGCTTACTGTTTTGACACTTTTTTCAGTCATTTTTCAAGAGTAAAAGTCAAACGTTTGCTGTTCCAACCTCTTAAATTTGAGAATTTGGAGCTTTTCTTTGTCATGTTATTGTATTGATTGAAGCAAGCACTCGGTTAAGGTTAGGAAATGATCATCTTGGATTTCATTTTGCGTTTTTTTCATTTGTATTATTGCATTTTCTTGTCATTTTTAGCATTTGCGTTTTTGAGCTGGGCAAAAGAAGCAGTTTGAAGACGTCACTTTGAGCTCATGGAAAACTGTGATGGGCCTTTCTCTCAGTTGTCTGTCATGTTATGGACTAAACGATAATCAATCAGTCTTGAAAACAGTCAACAGAATTTTAAGAGTGAGTTTCTGAGACCCAGAAGCTCACATCATCTCCTCATTCGTTTCCCATAATTCGCCAACTGGTCAGGTTTAGAGCTGTTTGGCTTGGCTCTCTGTTTTTTTCTTGACTCAAACCTCACACCACAAAAAAAAGGCTTGTGAGATTAAGGCTTGCTAACATATTCCGTCCTCTTGAAAACCCTGTGATTAGATTAGCCCAAGATGTGCTGCTTCGGAGGAATGATCAAGAGTTTTGTTCGGTGACGGATCAGTGTTCTGCTGAAAGAGAGAGAGAGAGAGAGAACCAGACGAGCAGCTCGTCTTTCAGATTAGTAGGAAAGATGACACGGCCGCAGGCAGATGTGGAATAGAAGCAGTAGTTGTGATTGTCGGAGCTCCGCTGTGGCTAAAAGTCCGGGCCAGCAAACACAGGAAGGGACTGTGGCCAAGAGGCGGCGGCGAGGCCAAGGTCCCATCAGTGGGACGCTTCCTTCCTGTCTCTCATCACTCTGTCCGGCTTGTCTGAAAATTAGCTGACATGAAAGAATCACTTAAAGGTTCTCCATGTTTTTCCCCACTGCCTGTGTTTTCTCCTTGGCCTCCTGATTATGGTTTTATTGTGCGTGACGCATCAGAACGCTGCATAAAATCTCGACCTGGCTCTAAAATGAACCGTCTCCCTCCTCTTTCCTGCCTCTCTCTCTCTCTCTCCGGTCGCCGGTGTTGTGGTCGGGGCGGCTGCGTTCCACGGAGGCTGTCAGCTGTTCGCCTGCGTTAACACCTAGCACAGAGCGCCTGCGTCCGTGTGTGTGTGTGTGTGTGTGGGTGTGTGTACGTGTGTGTGTCCGCGTGAGTGTGTTTGTGTGCAGCCTCCTGTCCTGACAAGCAGCTGTCGTAAATGCCAACATGCCTCTCCTCCTTGCATCTCGCACCCCCGTGGTCTCTTATAACAGAGTGTGCACGTGTGCGTGTTTGTGTGTGTTTGTGTGTGTATGTGTGTGTGTGTGTGTGTGTGTGTGTTTGTGTGCACTTGTGTTTCAGTGTGTGTTTGCTGAGGCATGTGTGTGTGTGTTGCTGTGTTGGCTCAAGAGCCCCGTGTGTGGTTTTCAAAATCTCTCTCCGGGGCACTTGCAGATTATATTGTTCTGTTCTGTTCTGTTTCTGTTCTGTTCGTGATCCGGTCCAGTGAGGTGTGGTGCAGATTGATGGTGTGGGTTCTGGTGGCTGTGTTATTCTAACAACTCTGTGATTGATGAGAAGCCCCTTCCCGAGAAGCCTCACTTAGCATCTCTCTCTCCCTCCCTCTCATATTCATTCATTCTTCACCTCCCTCTCGTCTTCCTCCTCTACTCCTCACCCCCTCCTCTTCTCATCCATTCGTCTCCTCAGTTCCGGACTATCGATTAGTTGTCTTGGTGGATCTCTGTCTGGCCCTAAGCGTGGATGTGTGTGCGAGTGTGTGTGTGTGTGTGTGGAAGTAATCTAAAACACCTGTCTCTCTGACAGATAACAAACGCAGCATTTTACCACCCCCGGTGTTTTGTACTATACCCCAGTGGGACAGCACACACATACACACACATACACACAACAAGTTTCTGATTAATCTACAGGTTTCAGCAGCTCCAGTGGAGGAGAATAAATGTTATAACCTGCAGAAGAACCTTTCTCATCTTCTGCTCTTTATCCGCCCGCAGCCTCTCTTTGTCTTTATTCCCTCTCCTCTCCCATGTAAAACCTCGTTTTGTGAAGTGGAGGGTCGGATTCTGCAATCACTGTCCCAACGCAGCAGAGAACATAAATCAAGTAACGGGAGAAAAGGGCTTGAAAACAGTTGCAGGTGTGCTGTAAGCTGTAAATGTAACAACTGTACTACAACATGTTAAAACAGGTGTTGCGGCAAAATTCCCATCCTTACTTTTGTGTGGGAAGTTTCTTTGAGGCTGTGCTGGTGCGGAACGTGGGAGTTGCTGAAAAACACACGGCTGCCCAGCGTCGGGAAGTGTAGAAAGATCAACTTTTGGGAGAATTGGAACCTGACGCTGCTGCCAATCATTATAAGTCGGGCGGACAACATTGTTGTTGCTCAAACCGTTCACAGTAAATTCAAGAAAATGACAACACAGATTCCACCGGGCACGTCTCCGTTACCTGTGCCTGTGCGTCCGACTCGATCTTCCCCGTGTAGATTGACGCAGCTGTGGTCCACTTTGGTCTGAGAGCCTCTTCTGGGTCGCAGCCGGTGGAAACACAAGACTGTGTTGCTCCCACCACAGACCAGATGGAGGTACAGCCCTGCGCTTAGCGCTCCAACACCTGAAATTGTCTGAATGAGGCCTTAGCGCCAATCACACCGAGATACGTCGCTAGAAATATAGTCTCTCCCATATAGTCTTTGTTTCCTTTTGCCCTCCTCTCCTGCACCTTGCGTCACCTTTTGCCAGTGATTATTTAGAGGAAATCCTTTCAACTTCGCAGCACAAGGTGTAGAGTTGCACGGCTGTTACACATGATGGCCAGATTAGCATCCACATGCTGTTTTTTAACCTTTAGCATCGAGTCTCTTTGTGATTTGGGGACTTTTATTGATGAATTACGTCAGCTTTTCGATTATGTAGAGCTCGTGGTGTCAAAGAAATGACTTTTCACAGCAGCAGAAAGTTACAGGAAACGAACATCCTGTTGTGCCCGGTCCGCTCTTTGTGGTTTTCAACAAAGATGATTGTGATTCTGTGGATTAATACGCTTGGCCACAGTTTATTTATTTATTTTTTTTACAACTGGCAGTTTTCAACATCGGGCCCATTGAAGCACAGCAGTTCCGCGTCCCGAACAAATAGAGAAAACCTGTCAAAATATTCTGGGGGTTTTTTGCGATTTAGAGAGCGGCATTGTTCTGCTCGATCCACTCGCTTTCGGGCACCGCGGAGCAAAACAAATGTGAGTCTTCTGGGGGGACTTTGAAAATGAAGCCTGCCTCGGCGTATAATGCAGCACGGCCAGCAGCAATGCCGAACACGTAGTGTAGCATCCACAATCAGGATGGGGCGGTGATTATGGCTATTGTATGGGAGGAAATTAAAATGAGCCCCGGGTCATTACTATCGATCTGCCGGGAGAGAAAACACAGAGAGGAGAGGGGGAGAAGGAGATGAGAGGGATAGAAGAGGGGTGAAGTTGAGAGGTGGATACTGATAAGTTCAGGTCTGTTTGTGGATGTTTGTCAAGTCTCAGACGTTTTAGGCTTAAATTCAAAATTTTATGTTGTATTAAGACTTCCTCTGTCTTCCTCGCCAACAGGTGGACCTCCACACCTTAAAGGTGCTCACGGGCATCGCCACCCAGGGCGCCATTTCCAAGGAAACTCAAAAGGCGTACCACGTCACCACCTTCAAGCTGGAGGTCAGCACCAACGGGGAGGACTGGATGGTCTACAGACACGGCAAGAATCACAAGGTAGGGCTCGGATTCATGCACAGGCACACAGTTTTCGCGCTATGGTATGGACTGCAAAGTATTCTGGGCGACCGGAGAAAGTCTGGATGCTCTTAGGTGACACACATGCCTCGACACGCACGCACACGCAAGGGGAGAAAAAATATGAGACGGAATATGTGCAGCAGGAGTTGACCACAAGCCCGAAATTCACCCGCTGTCTGCAATTACAGCCTCTCCACCGCCGCTCACTTGGCTTCATTTAAGGGTTTACGACCGAGCCAGAATCGGCACACGTCTCCGAGCTCCAAGCGATACCTTACATCATCGGGTGAAGCTGCACTTAGACCGCGCAGTCTGCTTTTCACATCCCATCTGGTTCCCGTTACGCACTGGTCAGAGTTCTGCCTCGCGTCGACCTTCGGTTGGACGGGTTTCTGAGCTGCTTCTCTCTGAGGTGTTCAGGCACGATGAATCACCAGCGCAGTCTGGGGGTGCCGGGCTGCAGAAATGAAGCAGACGGTACCGAGGGTCTTTAAAACGGTCGCAACTGCAATTAAAGTGGAGGGAGCGTTCCAGTGGTTGTGGCTGTTCTTTCCATCACGGCCGCTCTCTCTCTCTCTCTCTCCCACGTACAGTGTGTTTGTCCTGCGGTCTATCGCCAACATCTCGCTCGGCGCTGTAAACGCTAATGCACAGATGCATGCGCGCACACTCACAGATGCATACGTTTAAACTTTTAAACTTCTCACCGCTGCGTGAGGGGAAACAGGAGATCCAGTTTAACCATATGGGGTTCCTCTGTGGACTGCCGCTCCCACAAGGCTTATAGCTCTGTATAACTCCCAGGCAGGTGATGGATGGATAAAACAGCAGAAAATAAATAAAGAAGTTCAGGGCTGCAGACTTTTTACACTGGTTGCACTGGTGCACCTACATTTTCTCTTTATAATAACCAACTAATAACTTAATTTACTTCCGTAACACATCATGTAAATGAAGCTACGCAGGAATAAACGCGCAGATACATGTTTATCTAAATTTCAAGCGCACCGTCACAACCTATGGAAATATTAAAGGGATAGTTCGGGTCTTTTGACGTGGGGTTGTATGAGGGACTGATCTCCTGGTTACCTGCAATAGACGGCCGTCAGCTCTCCACCTGTGTGGTAAAAGCAGCGAGTAGCACCGACAGGGAAGCAGAGCATTGTGCTGCTAAACAGATGACTTAGCCACCTAAAAGAAGCCACAACTAAAAAAGTAAGTATCTATTGAAGCGCACGCTCTATTTTGAACATTTTTTCGTGCCTTACAATGCCGTCAGACAGCCGTGAAATGCGGCGCGGAGAGGCGCAGCTGTGCTTGTGTGTAGGAATACGTACGTTGTCCAGTTGAGGGAATGTAGTCCCGGAGGAGAGGGCTGTCTGACGGCAATGTAAAGTGCAAAAATGTATAAAATATGGCGTACAGTAAAACGGATATAACATTTTTTTTTAGGTTTGTCTTCTTCTATCTCTTTAAATTACACTTGACAGGTTTTTGGGTTTGTGTGCGACCCCAGAGCCCTGAAATTGAGGGATTATAGAAGGAGGACAAGGACGAGAGAGTAGAGCAGGTTTTTTAAATTAGTTTTACAGCTGTTAAAGGGACAGTTCACCCAAAAATCAATAATACATCGTTCCGCTCTGACACATAGTGCTTTATCCATTTATATAGGCGATATCTGCTAAAGAGACATCTGCCTTCACTCAAATATAACAGAACTAAATGGAACTTGTTTTCTTTCTACCCAACTGCACCCAATGATTGTATCGTGCAGAAGGAAGCGTGCATCTACTTATGGACGAGAGGCGAGCTAACGAACGTTACAGCCTAGCAGAGGACGAGTCTCTCGTCCATGACTTGATGCACGCTTCATCCTGAAAGGTGATACGGCGAGTGCATGTAGTGTGGTTGGAAGAAAATAGTTCCCACATGAATTTGCTCACGACAAAGCCTGTGGATCATCCTGAGTAACCGGCTTATGATTTTTGGAAAGAAAGACTTTGAGAAAGAGCTTTGAGCAACACCACATGTGGAATCTATTTCTATTATATTCAAAAAGAATCTCCAAAACTGGGGAAACTCAAACCGAAACAATCTAGATCAATAAATAGCACGACGGTTAGGAGGGAAAATATGTATTTTTGATTTTGACACAAACTGTCCCTTTTAACTTTGTCCAGGGTGAAGATGAACAGAAAAATAATGAATTTGGTCCTGTAATGGGAAAAGTATGTGCAAATAAATCTGCCTCTTTTTTAACAATCCGCTAATCAATCAAGCAGTCCAACATTCAGTCAGCTGCGCCAGTAAAATAGCAATTTTGGCTGTAAAACAACAAAAATCCAATATGCAAAACGGATTAATGATGATGTTTTGGGGTTAGTTGTTGGTGTCACCACCCATAATCCCCCCTTGATTCCCTCGCAACCCTGGAAAGCTGCTTCGGAGCTCACTGCCTAGGGAGATGAAGAGGGGTGTGCGTGTGCATAAAACAGGAATGTGTGTGTCTTTGAGGAGGAGGAGGGTCAGAATAAATCAGCAGCCACAGATGCAAACATACATGTACAACGTCAAACCAAATAGAAAAGGGTGGTTTGAGCCGTTCGGCCCCCCTGGTGAGTCGGCCTGCGCTGTAATCTGACGGTTAAGCTGAGGGTTGTTGGTGGTTTCATTTGATCCGCTGCTGTTCATCAGTCAGGAAGGAGGAGGCAGGGTGAAGTCAGAGCTGGAAAAGACGACGAGAGGGATGGTCATTTATGGGATCATGAGACGATGGAGTCTAATGTTTGCCCTCCTTTGGTTATCCCAACTGTCTCAGCGCGTTTGTTTCATGTTAGAAAGATATACACATATAAATAACTCCACTACGAGGGCCAAAAGCTCCTCTGGCAGGTTGTTTTATAGATTTGGGTGTGTATAATTGAGAGCAAATCCTGGATCCTGGTTTTCATGCAGGGATCAGTTGTTAGCATGTCACATTTTCCCCTTTTTCTGAACTCGAACTCACATGAAAAGCCACCTAGAATCACTTATTTATGGCTTTCATTTCAAAATTCAAGGGGATACGTGGAAGCGTCCCCTCGGTTAAACTTGCTGCACTGTCCGTTCATCCATCCGTCTCCCTGCTTTGACGTTTTCATTCACTCACCTCTTCGCCCAAATCTCTCAAAATACTTCATCCATCCTCCTTCCTGCCTCCCTGTCTGCACGCTCACGTCTTCATTCACCTCATCCTTCCTCTTTCTTTTTTTTTCCGTCTCTCCTCTTTTGCCTCCCTCGACACTCCATCATTCGTTCCCCCCCCCAGTCCCATCCCGGCAGTATGTGTCTGAGAAAGTCATCATGATTTAGTCGGTTTACGCTGCTTGAACAAATGACTTTTTGTGCTTGGCTAGAGTGACAGTTCGGTATGCGTGCATGTGTGTGAGTGTGTGCGTGCGTGTGTTAATCTGGATGAATTATTGAATTAGTGTTTTATGAGCTGGAGGCATTGAAGGAGGACGAAAAAAAGTAATGAGAGCCACATGGTTAGAGAGTAAAGAGAAAGAGAAACGGTATGAGCGTTGCATACTGTCATGTGAACACACACACACACACACACACACACAAGCCGCGTAATTATGTATCCAGGTAACAGCAAAGACACACACAAATACATGTTTACAACCTCTTATTTGTGTGTGTGTGTGTGTGTGTGTGTGTGTGTGTGTGTGTGTGTGTGTGTGTGTGTGTGTGTGTGTGTGTGTGTGTGTGTGAGCATTTGTCTCAGATGAGTAACTCTTTATAACAAAGCCACTGTGCACTCTCACACACACACTCTCTCTGGTTTTTAAACATCTGGGAGCCGGCCTACAGGGGCGGCGCCAACGTCACACAACATCACGATGATTTGTGCGATCTGTAATGTATTTGATAATGCCATTAAAGGATTGTTGCGAGCCAGATGGCACATATGGAATACATGTTAACTCGCAGAAAGAAAGAAAAAAAAAGTTTCGAGAGAGCAGCAGAAGTAATATTCCTGAAGCTTTCACTCTTAACATCGTACTGACGGGCTCGCAGATGACAGATACTGACTCGAGATGTGAACCAGAGAGAGAGGGGCAGACAGATGCTCAAACTATTGAAGGTTATGTTGCAAATCATCAATGTGGAACCAATTTGCTGTGTTGGAATCCGACCTTCCATATTGTGCTAATTTTCAGGCTGAGAGTTATGATGCGTAGACGCTTTATTGTTCATAAAACACATCATTTGTCTCATTGCTGCAGCACCTCTATTCACCCTCTCTGTCTCTTTAAAAGGCCCATCTACAGAGGGGCACTGAGGGCTATTCAGTAGGTTTTAATTATTGGGCAGGTGGCAAATGTTTCTGCTTTACTCTGCACTTTATGTAGTTGGTCGTTGGAGGGGCAGCTAATGTGTTTCAGTCCCTACCTTGTATCGTATTTATGCATTTATCTGATTTTCTTTATCTGTTCACACTCTTAATATTATTTTATTTTGAGTGAGTGGTTCCCTCGTCTGTGTCTGTGTGAGCTCGCCGAGATAAATCACAGTCAGTACCGCTGATATGCTGCCAACGCAAAATACAATTCCATCTTCCATTAAAGGGGCGCTAAAGTGATAGACGCTGAAATTAGCGTGCTAACCAGCCAGCCGCAATCCATCCAGGTCCAAAACTCCCCAGTCTGGACCGCTAGCTGCACTGCTAACTGGGCTAGCTAGCTAACAGCGGCAACCATTAACACTGGTGATATGCTGCCCCCTGTTCGTTTTAAGTATATAAGTATGTTTATACATTATTATCTATAGTATGAAATAAATTAATGCATTATAATCTTGAAACTGTGAATTTATCAGGATTTTTGCTCAATATCAACAATAGTTTGCGTAAGAGCTCAGCACCACACACTGATTATGTTTATAAGAACTGCCGAGAAGAGTTGTCTCTTAAATATTCAGAATTGCTGCTGCGCTGACCCCGCTGTCAAAATTTAAATGTGTTTTTCCACATAGTGCATATTTTAAACTGCTTTATCTTAATTCTTACCCTCCCTGCTCGACCCTATCAACCCACGTTAGAGCGTTCACTCTGAGTGAGTGCGTGTGTGCAACTTATTATTTGTTAGAGTTCTATGAACAGCCGGTACTGACAGGTGAAACGTACATTACACTCAGCTGTCAGATTAACTAAAGTCGTTACCTGCAGGTTGTGGCTCTGCAGTCAGGAGGTGTAAGGGGATACGGAGCATCTCTGAGGTTTTAAGCTCCCAAATTCACAGTTAACCATCTCTTTCTAAAATGCTCCTGCAACAATCAGTTAATGGACTCCAAACCACAACCCAGCTCAGGTTATTCTGTGTGTGCAGATTAAGTGTTAAGTCGAGCATCTGTTCACCCGAGTGTTCCCGGTGTCAGCTTGCTTCGTCTCTTAACTCAGGTGGAAATATCAGACCGTTAACAAACCAGCAGACAGCCTCACAAACACACACACACACACACACATAGACCAAAACAAACAAACAGAAATGGAGTTTAACACCGAGACTACTAGAACAATTCCAAGAGGAAGAGAATTCTTCCCGGATTCAAATGGTGCTTTCATCTCTCAGTGGCGGTCAGAGGTGACAGACGTGGAGCGAATGCTGTTTTCTGCTTCATTTACACAGAACGTCTCCGCTGAATAACAATGAGCGCAAGTGTTTAGACGGAAATACCAAACAAGCAGAAATTGTCTTAAACAAGTCTCATTGTCTCACAGAAATTCTATTTTCTAATTGATTTTACCTCATATTCCATTATATTAACTGGGTCGAACGTGAAACTACAGTAAATCAATCAATCAATCAAATTTTATTTATGAAGCGTCTTCCAAACAAATCAAAATGCAATGCAGAGTGCTTAACAAGTGATTGAGGAAACATATATATAATGTTAAGAAAACAAAAACAGATTTAGAGACAAATGAACAGTTGAAATTATGAAAAGATAAAACATACAAACTAAGAAACAAGCAATGAAATAAAAGATAAAGACTAAATTAGATATTGCGCATAAAAGCTGGTAATGATAATGATATGATACAGAAAACATGAAATAATAAGACACTAAATAAAAGCTCGACTGAGTACAGAAGAAGAAGAATGTGTCACCTCATGGGAACAAAAAGACCAGGTGTGTGTGTGTGTGTGTGTGTGTGTGTGTGTGTGTGTGTGTGTGTGTGTGTGTGTGTGTGTGTGTGTGTGTGTGTGTGTGTGTGTGTGTGTGTGTGTGTGTGTGTGTCCGTGTCGTGAGCCCCACAGAGCCACAGTTAGTCAGCCGGCGAGGACGCGGCGCAGACGACGCTGAATTATTCAAATGTCCGTGCTGTGCGCCTTTTGTGTGTATGTGTGCGGACAGAGTTATAAAATAGTAAAACAGCCCTCCATCTCCTCTAATTTCATCACACGAGGACAAACACTCACACACACACACACACACACACATCCCGACGTCGGGGAGGTAACCTGTATTTGACAGCTGAGTCCTGCGACGTGTGACAGGTCGGTCCACAAATCCGGCAAACCCGAATGACACATGGCACCCTGATAGTATCCCCCGCTGTCCCCTTCCTCTCTTCTCCTCCCAGCTTTTCTTTCTTCATTTGTCACAAACTCTTTTTTTCTCCCCCCTCCCCTTTGACCTCGCCCTCCCTCCCGCCTCTCCCTCACCTCGCCTCCGACTACTCTAGTCGTTTTTATTTAATTTCCCCTCTCCCGACATCCTTTCCCAGCCTGTGTTGCTGGGACCTCTGATCTATCCAGAGGGATTTGTGGTCAACACCCTTGTCTGTTATTCTCATTATTCCTCCTCTCCATCCATCCATCCCTCCTTTCCTTCGCTCCTCGGTTCCCCCGTGGACACTTCTTTCCTCCCCTTTCTGCCTCTTTCCTTCACTCACTTGCTCCCCTATGAACCCCTCTCCCCCTGGTTTCCACCTCTCTTCCTCCCTCTGCGCCGCTCACTCTCTCCTCTCTCTCGCTCAGCTCGACGCTTGACTGGTTGACCTTTTGCTTGTGTTTTCTATCTTTCGTTCCGCGTTTCTTTCGCTCTCTTTGCTAATTTTTTTTTTCTCTTCCAACTCCTCCGAAACTTTCCTCTCATCACGATCCCTCTCCTTCCCTCCCTGCCTCTGTCATTCCACCCACGTCTCCCTGCTCCATCCATCCCTCTCTCCCTCCCCATCCATCCTCCCTCCCACAGATTAAGGTGGGAATAGGAGGTTTTGGTCTTGGCCCAGGTCCAGTGTTGTAATGACCACGGACAGCTCTGCCTGCAGCAATTCAGGAGGGCTGCTTAATGACATTTGTGCCACGTTGAGCTTAAATGTACCTCCCACAGTGAAAAAGGTCTCAGACTCCTCCAGACGAAGACTCTCACTGAGACAACATCATCTCTCAACCGGAGACTTCGGGTCGCTGAAAACCGCCGCCCTCGTCTCTACATGCGGGCTAACCTCCTGCAACCAGGCCCGCGGCCAATTTAGTGCTCTGAATCATGGAGTAGCTCAAGTTATACGGATAGTGTCATTATTTGTTTTTTTCTGTTTCTGGATCGTGCACGGAGCAGTCAAATGATCTGACATGACCTGATGATCAAGAGGGGATGTGAAAAAACGGGCTGCTGCAGAGGAAACAGAGGAGCAGAGGCGTACGGAGACATTCCTGGATAAAAAAGACTTGGAAAACAACAAAATATTAATGGTCTCATGCTGGAGGAAGTGAGATTTGAATGTCTTCTTTTTTGGTTTAGGTGCTATATAAACATCACAAACACATCAAAGCCCACAGCCCACATTCAGAAACCGTGCCTCCAATCGAGTCGTACTTCCGTAATAGATAGAGATGAGACTTTATTTGTCATTGTACAAAAATACAACAAAATGTCAGGTGTCTGATGCACAGACATGAAAAGGTGTTCCAGCTTCCAGGTTTACTTTCTAGTTATGTGCAAGGAACCTAACAAAAACGAAGGGTTATTACGTCACTGAATCATTCTTGAAGACATGACTGATCCCTCATCACAAACTGTCTCCGCATCCGTTCAAAATGATGTAAGGAAGTCCACATGTCGATCACCAGAACGGAAAAAAATCTGTTCGTCCGGTCAAGAATTTATATCAAGGCACCTTACAATTCCCCTTACCTTACTTACTTAGACATCCTTACTAAAGGGATGTCAGTGTACTGTTACACAGAGTTACAGATCTGTGTGATAACCCTGAACAAAGCTGGGGAAACAGAGTTGTGTCCATTAACAGCTCGTGTACAGAAGTGCCTGCAACACACACACACACATATACATGCAATTACCAACTGTAAGAGCTGGTAAAGTACAGTAATAAGGCTAGACATTCACACACACACACACACACACACAGACCCACACTCACAAAGAAATAGAAGGCCAAAAAAAAAATGCTCACACATTTGCTGAGGAAATGTTTCAGTGTGCACCAGGGGAAATCAGAAAGCACCCGCAAGCCCTCAACCCCTCAGAGTGAGACTTCATAATTACACTTTTACACACACACACACACACACACACACACACACACACACACCGTGACACACTTGTAATTACAGTCCGCTGCCACAATCCCATTAAGTCTTTTGGGGCTTTTCGGCAGTTTTCCATCATTTAACTGGTCACACTTTGTGGTATTAGGGCCACTGTAAGGGCACGAGTTCAGTGGGTCTGACTTTGTATCGCACAACCAGTGGGTCACGGGTTCAATTCCCAGCTGGCCCGGACGGCCTGCTTCTGTTCCCGCAATTCGGAAAACCCCCTTTCATCCATATTCTGTCACCCCTGACAGCGCCCCGCTGTTTAATTGATTAGGAACAGGAAGAAAAAAGTGACTTTACACACAGACACACAGACGAGCGCACACACTCCTAAAACAAAGCGAACATCTATAAATGAGTACCCAAGCAAGTAATTGCAAGGCCTTTGGCTCTGTTGAATGAGGTTTGCGTCTCTCTGTAATAAACACACTACGCACTGATGTAACATAATAGAAAGAGTTGTTGAGTCACGGCGGGGAAAACAGCCTTCTGCAGTCGTCTAATGAAACAACCAGAGAGATGTTCCGATTTTACTTTCCTCACATTTACAGCAGAATATCATCGTGGCAAGCGAGAGGGAGAGAGGACGGGAGATAGAGATGTCGGAGAAAGGGAAGCGGAGAGCGAAATGATAGGGAGAAGAGAGCAGGAGCCCAGCTGTGTTTTCCTGTGGAGAGGCCTAACGGAGATGACAATCATAGACGGAGAAAGAGAGAGGGAGACATGACACTCCGTCAGATAGACAGAGATATAAAGTCTCGGTGTCAGGGGACAAAAGGAGTGCTTCTGGCCATGTGCGCCTGCATTCAATTTCCTTTTTATCTGTATTTGTGTGTGTGTTTTCAGAGGAAGCCATCGTGTGTGTGCGTGTGTGTGTGTGTGTGTGTGTGTGTGTGTGTGTGTGTGTGTGTGTGTGTGTGTGTGTGCGTGTTGCATGTGCACATAGGGAGCTCTGAGGGCACTTTGTGAGGCGGTGGAGAGAGACAGAGTGTGTGTTCATGCCTGGAAGCTGAATAACATGTTGTGTGTGTGTCTGTGCGTCGAAGGGTCGACATGGCGAAAGTGTAACGATGATGTTTTCCTTCGTGTCGTGTGTGTGTGTGTGGTTGAGTCAAGAGGACGTGAGAAGAGGATGCTCTCCCACATACTTGCACACACTTTGATTTACGACACACTGCGTGCCCTCTGATGGTGTGTGTGAGTGTTGGGAAACCTTTGCACTCGTCTCTTCCGTCATAAACAGAGACAATATGAACTGTGTGTGTGTGTGTGTGTGTGTGTGTGTGTGTGTGTGTGTGTGTGTGTGTGTGTGTGTGTGTGTGTGTTTGGTTTGTCCATTCTGGGCTACTGTAGAAACAACACGGAGGACTTCTTGCAGTTGGACCTGCTGGATAAACTGTCTGGGAAACATGAATGCCCGTACAATGGTTCAAAAGCTAAACATTCAAATGTTGGTGAGATATTTGAAAGTGGAACAAAGTTTTGGACCGGCTGAGTTAGAGAGAGTAGCTTAAATCTCAACGTGTGAAGAAAAGAGTCCCAACCTCCACTGTCAGTGCTGCAGAAAACTTGTATATATTGGAGGAAAAAACAATTTTAGTGTTTTGCGATGTAGAATGTATCCTTTGTCCTCCTGACCAAGACGGTCTGTGTCCATCCTGAGCTGCTGTGTCTTTAAGAAGTCCTTCCTGTCGAGGGAAAGACAGAAAATCCCTCCAGCCATTAATGTAGTATGATTAATCCGGTCTCTTCCTCTCTCTCTTTCTCTCTTTCTCTCTCTATAGGTTTTCCACGCCAATACCGACGCCACGGAGGTGGTTCTCAATCGGATCCCACAGCCGGTGCTGGCCCGCTTCGTACGGATCCGGCCTCAGACGTGGAAGAACGGCATCGCGCTGCGGTTCGAGCTTTACGGCTGTCAGATTACAGGTAAGAGAGAGAAATTAAGCTTGCTCAGACTTTTTCTTTTTTTGGCCCATCTCCTGCTGGGACTTGTAGTTTGTACCAGTGATGTACTGGCAGTTTTTCACTGGGTCAGAAGGCGGGTCACGAAAAAAAAATAACTCCTGGAAAATGACGTGTTTTTTTTTTCCCCCTTCATTCATGCGACATAATGATAAATAATCCCTTAATTCATCCGTCCATCAATCCACCGGTGCTCTTATTCATACTTTGCTCTCCCTTTCACATGCACACAACACACCCACTCTCGTGTGCACTCACACTCCTGCCCCTCGCTCTTACATATACATATCCTCCCTCCCCGTCTCCCACACACACACACACACACACACGCACACAGACACACACACACTCAGCCCTAATAGAATAATACTAGAGTGTGATGTGTGGGTGATAACATCAGAGAGTAACAGGCTCTCAGCTTTCATCTGCAGCCCTGGCAAACAAACACGATTTCAACCGGCATAATCAGCTCAATACTATAAATAGATAAAACTTAATTAGACCGTCTGTGTTTGTGTGTCTGTGCGTGCGTGTGTTACAGAAATGGTAAAAAAAAAAAAGGGAGAGAGTTTGAATCCATCTCAGTGTGTGTGTGTGTGTGTGTGTGTGTGTGTGTGTGTGTGTGTGTGTGTGTGTCGGCTCCACTGTATCATTATTAGGTTAGGGCCTCTCTCTGCTGCCAGCGTAGTGGCCATTGAGAGGGACAGATATGCTCTTATCTCGGAGGGCTATTTCAGCACCCACACAAATCACAGTCGCACCAAAACAATATGATACTCCCAGTGTGTGTGTGTGTGTGTGATAGAGTGAGGGACGTGGCATATATCGGGTGTCTCCGCCTGTGTTCCTGTTCCACCAATTGCCTTATTTTTTACCCTATTTTAACACCTGAAATTGCATTATACATCACCGTACTTTTTCCTCACTATACTTACAGCAGTGAGGTCCGATTCAACACGTTTTTCGGCCATTTGTGTCTCGCTGCCAATTGCTCATCTCTGCCGCTTCGTAATGTCCGCCGTACATCACGAGCCCGAGGAAAACGCTGACTGAAATCTCGTCAGTTTCGGACAAGCTTTATCCCTTTCGCACCGTCGAGGAAACCCTTCAACACCCGCTAACGTCTGGCTTTTGTTCGGTCAACACTGAATCTCAGGTCCAGTGACTTTGCAGAAGTCACTGGTGTTTATCAGTAGTAGTAGCTGTCCAAGCAGCGGAAGACTCTTCCTCCCAGCAGCACAATTAAAGAGTAGCCGCTAACATGGCTCCGCTAAGTTGGTTATAAACTTGTTCCGTTTCCAATAGATCTTTCAGTTAAAGTTCCCTGTTTCTTTGTGATTTAAAAGCTTTATTATGAAGCAACAAAAATCACAAAACGACTCCTGAAACGGCTGGAAGCGAAAAACCATGAAACAGTCAAATACAGCCGGTGTCTGAAAGTGCAGACAGGGACGCAGGAGAGAAGCTCACCTTCAAACTGTAGAAACTTACTAAGAAGCTACAAAATGACTGGGACTTGAACACACAAGCCTCTTCAACCTATACTGCTATTGCCTTTGGTCTGGCAACACAGACTTTTGAGGGTAAGAAGGTGACTAGCCGTGTGTTGGCCATCAGTAGGCAAGTTATGGCCTCACAGAAGGTCCATCTTGGTTGCGTTTCGGCTCAACTCAGTGCCGTAAAAACTTTTCAAAATAAAAGCAAATCAGCGCAGATCAGTTTGATGGGAAAAGCCCCAAATGGGAGCACGTTAGGCGTAATAGCCACCTGAGCATCCTTCATTCAGCGTTGAGTTTGAAACACCCTTTTCCACTTTTCAAGATTCCCACTTAAACCCACAGAGAGGCTGAAGTAAATCACATTGTGATTTACGTTCTCACTGGCCTCCGTGCTGTTTCCTACTGTCCTCTGTTTGTGACATCAAGTATGACACAGCAGACAAAAAGAAGAAACAAGGAAGCGCACCTGTCTAATGGAAATGTAATGGAGTCAATTCTCTATGTTAGCCTGCTCACCCATGATTAAAAAAACCTGACACATACCTGCTAATTTTGATGTAAAAGTGGGATTTGTAACTTTAGAGTTCACCAGAGGTGAAAAACAAACTGCTCCGCCACAGTTTCAGGGGGGATATGTCTATAACCTGCAGAGAAAACTTTACAACCAAACACGCCCGCTAATAGCTGCGCAGTATCTCTTCTTCCTCTCTCCCTCCACACAGACATATTGACAAGTGCACACCCGAACACACCACCAGAGGGAAAGTGATAATGCCCAACACAGGCCTATAAAGGCGGACATAAAGCAGTCAGTCAGTGACATGTCATTAACTTAAATCACACTTTTATGTCTCTCCCGCTCTCTACTTTTTCCTCACTTCCCACCTATCCCTCTTCGACGTCGCTCTGTTTTTTCCTTCCCTCTCGTTCCGCTCCCTCCTCTGTCCTTCTATTGCCTTTGATGGCAGCTTCCATTCCCACTTTTCTCTCGCTCTCTCTCTCATTTCCTCCCCCCTCCACCTCCGTCCCTTCCCCTTAAATCTCTCCCTGCCTCGTTCAGCTCTCCAGCCCTCCGTCCTACCTTCTCTCCTTCCTTAATCTCGTTTTATTTTAGCCCCGCAGCATCTATCAATCATTTATTTTTAGCACCTTTATCATTTTTTTTTTTTTCTTTTTGCGTGAGTGCATCCGTGTGCATGTGTATCAGCGAGCCTCAGTGGTGTACTTTGCAGCTTTTGTAAGACCCTGTTATCAGGGAAAAGCACAGTGGGTAGTGTGTGTGTGTGTGTGTGGGCTCAACATCAGAGCACGAGCCAGTGAAAGAGTGTGTGTGAGAGACCCTGACTTGTTCGACTTGCCGGTGCATGCGTCGCTTTGTGTGTATACATGAGTGTGTGAGCTTTAAGTACTCTCATGCCGCTGCGAGATATCTATCTATTTCTGCCGCTGTGATCTCCAGAGATGATATTCTCATCCACTCCCACTGCAGCCCTGAGTTAAAAAAAAAAACACACACACAAAAAAAACCCCTTCTCGAGTGCAACTGCTTAAAAAAAAGAGAGATTCAAAAAATAAAATAAACAACGCAATAATAGAATTTTCTCCTGGCTAATCAGTTTTTGTGTTCGGAGCTTGAGGGAGCTCGTCGAGCGTGGCTGAGCTGTTGTTGTTTATTGTTGATTCATTATTTACCGCGGCGAGGCGCGGCTGCAGACGTCACGCCATTAAACATTCATGTCCGTGTGGACCCGAAGAATGTCACCATCAATCAGCGTCACCCTTCACTGTCAATCTGCTCCCTCTCTCTTTTCTTTTTTCGCCGGCGTCTCTCTTTATCTCTCCCGCCCTGTCTATTCACTCGCTCTCTCCTCAGTCCATCGTTCTCTTTGACCTTTCGTCTATCTCTTCATCTCCTCCTCCTTGTCCTTTAGCTCCTCTCCCTCACCCTTCATCCTGCCCCCTTCTTCCCCCCGAGTCCTCCCACTGTCAAACCGGAACGGTCACTTTTGTTTTTTCGCTCCCTCTTGTTTCATTTCATCATTATTTAGTGCGATAACATATTCCGATGCTTGTTAGACTAAAACACATTTGTCAGTACAATAAACAGTACCTCTTTGATCTGCAGCGAGCTTTCATTTAGCTCCTCCGTCTGGGACTACTCTGGCTCAATTCCCCACGATGTATCCCCGTCGGTAGCTCGGCTAAAGTTATGCAGCAACTCCGCAGCCGCAGGAAACGGGGAAATAATGAAATGGGTTGGTGGGAAGCAGCGGAGTGCGACACGCCACAGAAACCGCAGAGTTTAGCACAGAGATCAAACAGTGACGGCAAATCACACATACATGAAGAGGTTTTAAACTATATGATGTCAGGCAATGCGGTAACACCACTTGTGCAGACTAATTAGAGAGAACAGAGGTCCAACATCAGCCTTTAAATGCAAGAAATCTCCAACTGATTGTATCCGTTTCATGGAGATGAATGTTATTGTTGTTTGTCATGTGGGTTTGGTTTGAAGACGACTGATAAGAAGAGTGTTTTTTAGCAACTGTTGTCAAATCGTGGATCGCTGATAGATAACGAGAGAGAGAGTTGAAGATTTACAAACTTTTACCTGTAAAATGTCCCAAAAATCCCCTTTTTCCACCTGTAACTCCAAAAGAAATCAATCAAAAAGTTTATGTCCTGCTTCAGAAAATGCCCAGTTAAGTTCTTCTTCTTCTGTCTCCTGTTCAGACGCTCCCTGCTCAGAGCTGCAGGGCATGTTGTCCGGGCTGCTGCCCGACTCCCAGATCTCCGCGTCGTCCATGAGGGACATCCACGGCTCCATGGGGGCGGCCAGGCTGGTGGCCAGTCGGTCGGGCTGGTTCCCCAACCCGACGCAGCCCATCGCTGGAGAGGAATGGCTGCAGGTGCGTCACCTTAATCCTTAGATAGATCCAGAGGGAAGTTTATACGTGTGCAAAAGAAGAATATAGGAATAAAATATCATCAAAATAATAAAAACGCAGCTGTGAAATGATGATCTACCAACGAGAAATACCACTGCGGCTATAATAGAGTTGGTGCAAATGTAAGCCGATTAAAAAGTACAAAACAGCGCAAAAATAATGATCACAGTGGATAATATAGATAAATAAATAATCAATACCATAGCCAGTAACTCCCTTAATTACCGCGGATAAGATAATGAGTAAAAACAGAGCGAGAATAATGATTACAGAGGATAATATAAAATGCAAATTGAATGTAAATGTATAAACAAATACAAATGCAAATTGAGCATAAGGGACTTCTGAGTGGTGTTTCTACATGGAGCACTACAAAGTACAGACTGTAGCTGCAGATGAGGAGCTACAGGTTGTTAGTCTCAACGTAGACAAAGTAATCTGCACAGTGGACAAGATTTCGAGCCACCGGTCAGCTTGTGGGAGTCTGATTGTTTTGAACCCGACCCGGCTCATGAAATCCAATGCAAACGCAAAAGACAATCTTTAGTTCTTAAGCCCAGAAAAGTTGTTAAAAGTTCTGTAATTGGAAAACCGGGAGTGATCGATCGCGCTGGGGGGCCACAGGGGGAAAGTTAGGGTTGCCAAAACAGGCCGTCGGGGGATCGGCCCTCCTGCGCCGCTGCGAGGTGCGAGCTAACAGTAATAATTATCTTTGTACGTGTTGCAGGCCGACCTCGGCGTGCCCAAGACGGTGCGCGGCATTATTACCCAGGGTGCACGAGGCCTGGAGGGCAGCACGAGCGCCGAGAACAGAGCCTTCGTCAGGAAGTACAAACTGGCACACAGCTTGACGGGCAAAGACTGGACGTACATCACCGACAGCAAGACCGGGTTTGCAAAGGTAAAGGAAGGGAACGCACACATACACACACACACACACACACACACACACACACACACACACTCTGTCTGTCTGTCTGTCTGACACTTACATATGTACTCTCCTCTGTCTGATTGTCACTGTCACTTCTCCCTCATTTGTAGTTTATTTATAGCTGTCTTTCTCTCAATCCCTCCTCGCTCTCCCTCTCTTTCTTCCCCTCTCTCAGCCTCGTCATTTTCAGGGAAAGAAAAGCCATTATATTACAGCCTCGGCTCTGATAATAATTCAATTTAATCACCTCACTCCTCATTCTGCCTGCTCCTGTCTTTCTCCCTCTCTAAGTCCTCTGTACTCTCCGGCTTTGCTTTTTTTTCCTCCACTCTGTCTCATCCTCTCGTTCTGCTCATCCTCTATTTGTCTCTCATGGGTGTTAATTAAAAATGTCTTTCCTGCATCACCACTCAGTACTGCTGGCAGTCTAACGCTCTGTGAGAGACAGGGCACTTTAAACTCTGTTCTCCTCTCTGAGACTCCGTCTTTAAAGCGCTTTAATAGTACTACTGAGTGCCTGGCTTTGCTCCCCGATGCTAAAATCCTGTTCTCTCTCATCTGACTGTCTTTTTAAATGAGCATCCTGGGAAATTCATCATATGTTTTTTTTCTTCTTCTTTTTTTTTTTAAACTCCAAAAAGTGGGGAAGACAGGAGAGACGATTCAATTAATGAAACCAATATTACGACTTTCATAGCCCCACATTTGTGAGAGGAGTGGAGTCAGTTTCCAGCTCGTAATAAATCTTGTGCTTCCTGCCAGAGGCTGCCTCGGAAATTTACTCGGAAAATCAAAGGAAGACACAGATTCTGTTGTTATTTTTATGACACGTGTCGTGCTTGGAAACAATGCTGATTAGGAGCGTTATAAGACTTTTGAGAGACAGGCTCCACCGTAGTTTTGCTTTTGTTTTTCAGCGCTGGAGTGGTGAAAAGAGGAATTCAACCACCTCTGCAGCGTTTTTTACGTCTTCCCACCGTCGTTTCAGGATGCTCATCCTCGACGCCGCCTTGCATCCGTGCACCCGCCGCTGACAGATGTCACGCGTATCAAACAAACACTGGAGTAAAGCTTATCGCTCATCATTTTGTATCTGAGGCGCGTCGCAGACAGCTCTGGCTTTGAGACAAACTCCGGGACAAGCAGTGATACTTGTAAAACAGTTTCCTTTGAATCAGCACTGGGAGGACGCAGCAGGATCTGACTGTCAAACGCAGCTGTCGTCAGTCGAGCCGGCCAAAGATCTTTGCCATATTTTCCTGTGGAGTGAGCAAATTGAACATAGGAATGTCATAATTGGCAGGAAGATTTCCTCTACACTGGAGGGGAAATGTTTCATCCTGATTTTTCCCTAAAATGAAAATCAGAAAGCACTCCGTAGTAACTCTCTAAACACCAGTAACACCGCCGTCAACATCTGCTCCTAGATTTTCGAGGGGAACAGCCACTACGATACTCCAGAGGTGCGGAGGTTTGATGAGATCGTGGCCCAGTTCATCAGAGTCTTTCCGGAGAGGTGGTCGCCCGCTGGGATCGGCATGAGGATGGAGGTCCTCGGCTGTGACCTGCCTGGTAAGAACACACACACATACACACACACAAGTGTACATGGAAGATAACAGAGGGCTGCGCACACACTTTCAGAAAAGAAACACACACATGCAACACAACATCGAATGAGGAATGAACGCTTGTGTGCTCACATACAAACCCACACAGATAAAAATATGAGCACACTGAGGCTGTGTTTACATCAATCAGTCGATCAGTCTTTACTTGTATAGCGCCTATTTACAGCAAAAGTTATCTCATGACACTTTCCAGTTGGAGCAAGTCTATATCACACTCTTTACTTATTATATTTACACAGACCCAACATTTGCCTCATGATCCAGCACTTAGCAACCGTAGCAAGGAAAAAAAAACTGCCCTTTAACAGTTAGAAACCTCGAGCAGAACCCGACTCAGTGGTGTGCAGCCGTGAGATTTTTGCTTAAAAACATAAACGTGTTTCTCTTTAAAAAAGTTCTGAGCTCAAATGACATCGTGAAGGTGATCATCTTCCACACGGATCCCGAAAAATGATCATAACGGTAGGCGGTTGGTGTAACTTTGCAATTAAACACCACAGAACAAAACCATGTGCCTGCGTTCAAACGTTATCTTCTACGTAGCGGTGACGTGTGGTGCAGCGAATTCAGCCAGCAGCACTAACGAAGCACGATAGTCCGCTTTGATAATCGTGTCCATGTCTTAACATGTAATAGAGATTCACAAAGTGCAGTCCTGTCGTCACAGTTTTCAAAGGGAGTTGCATATTGCCAGTTTACACGCGGACGTTAAAGCGGCCATTTTCCAAAGATTATACACTGGAACTTGGTAGGAAGAAAAAAAAAAGTGTCAATTAACAAAAATGTAACCATTTTCATGAAAACCCACTAATTCACAGTCACGGTGAACTTCTTCTCCCATAAAACGGACACATCACTGAAATAAGAGCGGCTAAGAGATCAAGAGCAATCACACATACATCACCATAATTATTCTGCCACTTCTGTACATATATGTAGATTACATGATCCATAAACATAATTACAAAAACAGCATTAGAGACTTGAATGTCTAAATCACACCATTCATCTCTGTGACATCTGTAATTAGACTGTATTTCTGTGTGCATGCTCTATGAGCTTTTTGGAATGCATGCTCACTTTCTTAGTATGTACACTCAACCACCGATGTATATGTGTGTGTGTGTGTGTGTGTGTGCATTCAGCATTGTGGCTGAAGTTAATCATGATGCTCTATAGGAGGCATTGCAGCATGTCTGGACAGGGATTAACATGTCTAGGTCATGGGACTTTTACTAATAGTGGCCAGCTGTGTAGTCGCGCCGCATTGTGTTTGCAGCCTGTTACGTTAATAACATGTTGCGAGTGTGTAGCGAAGGATTATGTGCGCTGCACGCTCGGCTGAATTCCATCAATCTGTGATCTATTCTTTAAAAGAAAACAAAACCAAAAAAACATCAGCTTTTCTTTCTCAATATGTTCCGTTTGAGAAATTTTCCACTCGATCGGTGTAAACACGGGGATGATTTAGTGTACGGAGTAATGAATGCAGACCATTAGTCGGTATGTTTCTTTACGGAGCTGTGTGAGTACCATATATTACAATATGTTACTGTTGTACAGGCCTTGTTAGCTGTGGAAAAAGCAAATTATCCCCAGCTGCACAATAACTTCAATAATAAAGCAGTCGTTGTACAAATCTCCCCACAGTTTCTACTTAATCTGAGCAATAACGGCATGCTGCATAAATTCAGCAGCAGTTCTCCTAAAGCAGAGGTATTTTATTCCTGTGTCCTGTCCTGTGCTGCGAAGAAATCGCGGCCCAGATGTAGTCTCCCCTCCAGTCCTCTCCTCCTTCATGTGCCCATCGGATCTTACTGCTTCAGTCAGGTCGTGACACGCGAGAGGTGAAGACAAGAACAGGAAGTGACACGTACCTGCTCCCAGTGGACGGGAAGTGGGCTGTTGGCTGCAACTGATGGCCCGCCGCTAGAATTCTGCGGTAGAGGGAGAGAGAGAGCCCGAAGGGAACAATATATCCTAGATGTGTCAGGACGAGCCAAGAGGCTGGTGGTGATGGGCAGAGAAGGGACATCGTCTACTGATAACACACTTACCATGAGTGTAATAAACGTCAAAATTCAGTTAGAACATTTTAAGTCAGAGACAGATTTGCCTTTGTTGGACGAAGCACTCAGAGCACTGGACGAGCATGAAACCACTGGATGTTTTTAAGGAGATACCGGGAAATTACGGGATATTTTTGACAAGAGGTCAGGTCGTGTGTGTTTTTTAACGAAGTGTTGGGACATTTCAAGCTGTGTTTGTGGCCAAAATATATGATCTTTTCCCAACCCCAGCCCGGTGTTTTTTGTCTCTAAAGCTAACAAGACAGACACCAGTGCATAAGACAGTGTTTCAACAGCTGTACATTTGAAACAATTGGATATTTTTTTGCTAGAAATCAGAACATTTTCCAACCATGCTTGCGCCAACAAAACTGGATGTTTTTGACGGGAGATGAGGGCATTTCCAGCTGTGTTCGTGGCATGAAAAATGATCTTTTCCTCACCTTAGCGCAGTTGTTTTTGCGCCTAAACCTTACCAGGCCTTAAGCACAGCGTTGTCATGACATATAGGTGTAATTGAACGACTCCTCCAGTTAACAGCATCTTTAAAGAGCGGACAGACGAGATGTCCAGATGGGTATTTTTTGTTTTTGCTTTATCTCATGTTGAGTTTCAGATGACTGGTAGTGAGTGCTGGTATAAAAGCCCTCAGGTGCAACAGACCTTGACATGAACAATAAAACATTCACTGGACTGATTATCTATCATGTTCCAGTTGTACATCATGAATGGCAGCAACTGATTCCTTTCAAATGGAGAGAAATAAATCCTAATATGCCCATTGCGATTGCCCCGGTGGGGTTTTATCCCGTCCATACACATTGCTCGTTATTGCCCCTAATGACATCACGCACATCGTCTCTGCAGCCATCATCTCAGCGCAGATCATCAACCTCTTGGCTATTGCACCGTTTTACAGTGATCGTCTGCTGGTCTGGCTGTCAGCGTCTGCGTGCCAGATGTTTGCCCTCTGGATGTAATCCGTGCATTAGACGTGATAACAGTTCATTCCCGCTCTGCGTGAACACCACAGCCACTGCTCCTGCTACCATCCGAAATACCACACACACACACACGCACGCACATGCACACACACACACACACACACACACACAATTTGGTAATTCTACATCTTTAGAGGCTTAGGGCGAGTTGATTTTGTTACATTTCACTTCGTCTGGTTTTTGATTGTCTCCACGCTAAGTGACGTTAGGATAATAACGCTGGAAAACAAAATAAAACACATGATCTCACCAGTCACGCAGTCACAATCTTTTTTTTTTTTTGTATGTTGGCGCTACGAATGAAAACAATAACAGAGGAAAAGGCACATCTGACTGAAGACAAACCCGACTTTGTTTCGCCTCTTGCTTGTGACTGTTGCAAGTGCCGAGTTGTAACGGCAGATAAAATATTCAACGGAGTGCATCAGCTTTAGTCCACTGCACACAGCTGTTTACACATCGTGCAGAAACGCACTCACATTCAACTCTGGTGGACCCCTCCTATCAATACACACACACACACACACACACACACACACACACACAGGGCTACTGATAGGAAGTGAGATATAAAGTCATCCAGGAAAACGGCCCAAACAACACCTTCAGATTAAATCCTCCGATGTTGTCTTTTCTTCTTCTCTCCATTGCTTTCCGTTTCTGTAAACAGGCGACGTTCAACATGGTTCACGTCCTGATTCTTCTTTTTCACCAACTGTGATATCCAGGAAGTTACCCCACATTAAAAGGGACACGCTTCCTCCCTTTAACGATACGTCACGTCCACATTTAAAATGTCCAAAAACAACCACACCTTTGTTATTTTCCTCAGTCAGGCTGTCATTCTTACATCCCCTTTGTCTGATCTGCAATGCTGTGAATTTAAATGTGTTAAGTAGCTTGTAAATTACTTTTCACAATTAAAAAAGAAACATCATATATACAGAGGTACAGAAAAAGCTAAAATAAGGATATTACAGGGCCACCACTTAAATACATTTGCCTTAAATTGTCCTAAACTTTTGTTACAATGTTCGAACTCAGAGAAGTTCCCCATGATTTTTCAAGGTAAGGACACATTTATTTTGGTCGCTTGTGGCTGTAATTTCCAGGAAGATGTCTCTCTCTGACATCGCTCGACCTGCTGCTCTGCTCCTGTCCCGCCATTCACACGTTGTCACCTCGTTTTGCACCACATCACGTAGTGTAATGACATCATCATCATCATCATCACACATGTACAGCATGATTAGATGGAAGATGAAACGTTTCAGCTTCTTTCCGCAAAAAGAATGAATGCAACAATTATTTCCCGTGGCCAGTTTGTCCACAGTGAAGACAGCAACTGCTTCACAACAACATTAAACGACGTTTTGTGTCGTAATTGTTCGGTTGTGAGACGACCAGTGTCAGAAGTCAGTTTGCGTGGCACTAAAGTAGCTCAGTTTGTACAGAGGCTTTGGCTCGAGTCCCGCCTGCGACCCTTTGCTGCATGTCATCCCCCCCTCGCTCTCTCTCATGTCGTTTCCTGTCATCTCCTGTGGAACAAGGCCCAAAAAAATACTGAACGATTGGAGTTAGGATAGGAGTTCCCTTCGCTCTCTTGGCACGACTCACCGTGCAGTCGAGCCGCGGCCCCCGTCCGTCTCGGCTCTGCTCAGGAAGTAAACGAGTGAATTAATGCACTGATGAATAAATAAAAGGAGGCATCAGCGGCGTGAGGCGATCACATGATCACTGACACACTCACAAACAGGCCAGCTCGCAGTGGATGCAGCAATCAGGACGGCCTCTGTATTATTCAGTAGCTGAAGCCCTCTGTTCTCTGTTGACACAAATAACAAACCTGGGCCTGTTTTAAAAGTGTTTCAACGTCATGAAATGTTTATGCATTATCATTAACTTCCATACAAATAACAGTCATACATCATTCACCGAAAAATAAGAAGCATCCCCTCATTCACACTTGCCAAAAAGTATTACAGCATCAGTGTGTGTGTGTAAGCAGCATGTTGTTGTTGTGCTTTAGTTTATTCATTGTTCCAAAGTAGACACACACATAATATGACACAATGTCAATCACAAACCTCATATCCTCTAAACACCAGCTTTAACAAACTCGCAAAGAAATTGCTTTTCCATTACTGCCCCTGTATTGTTTTCATATTTTTTTTTTTGTCAAGCGCGTTGACCTGGCTTCAGGGCTGTAAAACAATTTCCTCACATGGCGGAGACAATCTGAGCACCCAATTACAATGAAGAAATCTGAAATTACAGATTCGGGGTTCTTAGTAGAGGGGAGGGGGCGCGCGATATTGTAGTTTAGCATCTCATTATGGCGCCAAAACCCGCGGTGCGAAAACAGAAACAAAAGCCAGAATATTATTGCAGGACTCGTTCTGATCGGTTCGCGCTAGCTGTGGAGGCAACATGTAATTTAGGTCGTGTAACCCCCGACTATTGGATGTGAAGTGAGAGCTGCCGGGCTGCCAGTTCTGTTCATGTTTTAAATGACTGAGCGATCAGAACATCTGCTATGCTCTCATCTCTTTCACTCCACACCTAGTTGTTGGCAGGCAGGCACATATGTACACACACACACACACACACACACACACACACACACACACACACACACACACCACCTGTTTGGCATGAAGACAAAGGTTTGTTCTTAGTTGTGTAAATACATGCTTAGGTTCTCGTCTCCATTGAAAAACGTTTCGCTGTGTTTAGGGTGGGGTGCTTTGGGGGAAATAACAGAGAGGAAAATGCAGACGGAGAGAGAGAGAAAGCGGCTTTTTGTCCAGAGTCTCAGATCGGCTAATAACGTCTTTGTCTTCATTCATCTGCTGCTGGTGCCGTCGCTCTTTGAATCGTGGATTGTCATAAAAACCTTAAACATCACCGGCCAGAAATGATGCTTCTTTGCCTCCGTGTTCCAACAAAAACACAATGATTAGCTTAATGGGGGGGGAGGCGCAGCGTTTGGAAGACGACATCATCAGTAATGGCTGATGGCTTGTATCTGTTTCCGTTCAGTGTGAAGTCGGGCCAGTTGTAGCAAAGAGGCTGGCTCTGCGACTGGCAAGCTATCAGACTGAATCTCTGACTGTATAGAAAGCAGATGGAGCTGTGCCGTAAATGGCCAGCAGGGGGGGTCGACTCCACTGGTTTCAAAGGAGAAGTCTGGCTGTATGTAAGCTTATGAGAACATCGCCGTACTTCTAACTTGATTCAATATCTCATTAAGCAGTTTCCTAATGAGTTTATGATCTCAATCACTAGTTTCATGTGGCCTCAATACAACATGATGTACATTTTCTAAATTTTGGTCCCATTATAGACAAATGAACAATAGAACAGAGTATGTTTTAACCAATTCATCATTAGTAAATGTATAGCTAATTAAACTTAAGTTAATAGTTATTCCACCATTAACAATGAAATGCTGTATAAATAATTTATTAAGCAATCGTAAAGGTTTATAAACATCAGTTGCAACCATCCAAATTTGTATAGATGAACTGTTCAGTATTAATTACCTTTTTGCAGTGTATTAAAATCATCCGCTCCAACTTAATTATAAAAGACTGCTTACTAAATGCTTTATAACGCATTCCATTGTTGTTTACAGTGGTATAACTATTAACTAAAGTTGAATTAACTATAAATTCCTCAACAACTACTCTCAGAGTCAATGGTCAGTCCTGGAAAATTCTGATTTTCATGAATGTTAAGCCGTTTGTTGCTGGAATAACATATTTGCACCAAGGCAAGTTTCCTTGTAGGGAGCCTAAATAAAGATCGACATGAAAAGTACGTTTGCAGCTATTTCTGGATGATAGTAAGAACCTTTGCTCTGTCTGTCTTTAAAAGCTTGTTGTTGATTCACACAACATCGACAGGTCACCCGGGAGACAGCGTTGTTTAGAGCTCCCGGTCTAGAACATTCTGGAGGTGTTCTGCTGTTCCAGGTTTCCAGCGAATCGTTCAGGTTAAGCCAAGTGTGTGAATGTGTGTTTTCCAGGTCCAAACACTGCTGATAGCTTTCACATGTGAGCCGTGGCCCGGGTCCAGAGACTTCCATGTGATTGGTGGGATGTGTCCGTGCTTACACCCACTCACGTCGCTCCTCTGCTCCTCCTCCTCCTCCTGTCTTGTCTCGCTCCTCCTCTCACTGCAGACAATACAGTTCCGATACTGCAATAGCCAGAAATGATAACAACCAGATTGCATTATTACCAAGATAACATTTGCACAGAAGTATCCTGTGAACTGGAGAATTGGTATTTCCAAGCGAATAATTTTAGACACATGTTAAAAGAATCATTATGTTAAATTATTGTTTCACTCTTGATTATTCCGGTTCATAAAGTTGCAGACTTGACCCGGCTCTTTTATAGCAACAGGTTAAAAAAGCACATGAGAAGGAATGGAAAATAGTGTGAGGGAGGGAGGTGGAGTGTACAAATGTTTGTGCCTTCTGCAGTCTGCTGCGTCTCCGCCCCTTCGACTCCCTCCCCATCAGAAGAATTTAATCACTCTCGTCTCCTGCCAAGGCTCCTGTAACAACCCCTCCTCCTCCACCACCACCACCACCTCCACCACACACACTCCATCTCTCCCACGTCTTCACCTTCCCTTTTTCCCCTCCCCTGACCTCATTACCCTCAGGGATCTGTGCCCCACTCTTCTTCTTCCTCTCGCTCTTCTTACATTGTTTCTAAAGACCCATTTTTCTGCTTTTATTGTTTCCCTCGAAAAAAAAAAACCTGTTGCTAGTGCTTCCTTTACTTTATAGCTTTTGAAAGCTAATATTATCTCCAGAGGTTAGTAAATGTTTCCCGGATCCATAAGAGCCAAAACCACAGATCAGGTATTGCACAATTTCCGAACACATGAAAATGGAAACTGACACTGTTTCAAAAACATACTTCCTGAAGGAATAACTGTTTGGCGCTCTTATAGGACACCAACAGCTTGTTTCTATTTTGGTTGTAGAGGCAAAACACTCGAAGAAAACTCTTGCCCACCACTGCAGACGGGTTCAAATGCTCCTGACTTGATTACATGTTCCAACAAACACATATGGCCTGTGTTGGCATTGGGACGTCTACAAAGATGTTCAAGAGGCAGAAAGTTCGGCTGTTGTTTCAAACCATATACACTCATGCTCTGTTCACTTCAGAAGGACCATAATATTTATCACTTCCCTCTCTTCCTCTTTGAGACATCGCACATGGCAACACTTAGGACTGGTTCATTGTTTATATGTGTCTGTGTTCAAAAAAAAGATTGTGTTTTTCCAATATAAATATTTAGATTTGGCTCACCACCTCTTTGCATAATTTCCCAGATTTTCCCTGCCTCACATCTTTATCTAGCTATGGTAGCACTTTCCACTCCAGCTTGGTAATAACATAGTGCTAGTGGGGAAAGAGTTTAATAATAAAGAGGTAATAATTATGTAAAATCATGAAACCACGGTAATAACATGGTAGTAGATAAGTATGAACAGATATGAGTATATATTTACATTTGACATTTTAGGGCATTTAGCAGACACTTTTGTCGTGCAGACCAGGGGAATCGAACCAGCGACCTTCTGGCTCTACCCCTGAGCCACAGCCGTCCCCAATATAACTGGGTAATGCTAGACGGAAATGTATATGACCGGGTAATAAGGGGGAAAAACAAAGGGTAACATTGAGAACATATTTAAAGATGGCAACATGCCAAAAATATTTAGTAATTATAGTAAAGTGTAGTATGCTAGGCTATGCTATGCTATGCTATGCTATGCTACCATAAAGCATGGTACAGTACAGTATAGTATAGTATAACAAAAAAGCAACCTGTGACCGGTAACAATAAGATATTTATATTATATTATCAGTACAATAATTTTAGATTAAAATGGTGTTATAAAGACACCTTGACTGTGAATAGAAGTTGATGATTTTGCAGTATATTCAGCTGCTAACAGCGTCAGACGTTTGGAATCACAAATTGTTAATCACCTATTGTGATGCCAAGAATGTGTCCTGGATTAACATTAACTTTTGTTTTTAAGGTATTTCTGTACAAATGATGTAATAAATGCTTTGGCTCGTTACCCGAACACACTTATTAACATACAGTCTGTCAGTCTTCCTGTGTTTTGATATAACCAAAAGCTTCTGATTGAGGCTTGAAACTGTTTAAAACATATCCTGGCATCGTTATTCTCTCCCAAGCAGTTGATGGCGTACTTAGCTCAATGGGGTTTTTTTTGCCACACTTAAACTCATTCCCTTTGTAGAGGACTACTGTCGGCTGATGTAGTTAGCCATTCATTGCCAGCAGCTTTCTTTCTTTATCATCTAAGTTGTTGTCGTACTTAGCTTCACACTTAAGGCTACAATTACAGTCACGTACCTTATGGTGCTGTGTTGCACGATCTGCTAATGAGCAATTCACTGTCTGTAGTTCCCTGACATAAAGAGCTTCTTTGCTCTTAGTGTCTCAGCCGTGTTGTGCACAGCTCTGCTTTCTTAAGCTCTATCATTGGTGGCTTTTTTAACTACAATCATGTGCTCAGTCTTATACCGTCAATACATTTAACTGGGCTGCAGAAAAACGCACCTTCTCCGTCTCCCAGACATTAAAACTTGTGGTCCAGTGCAGCACTTACCATAAAAACCAGATATTGTCGGTAGCTTGCTGTACAATGGGCTAATTAGGCATTTAGTCTCGAAAGGGTTTCCTGCTGTAAAGAACTCATTTTCCCACCCACTCATCTACAGACGAGGGAGTCATAATTAGTCCAGCACTTTAAGCTACGTACAAATCAAACCTGCACTTGTGGGTTTTTAAGTACAGATGGTCTGATTTGCCATTCAAGATCACTGGCAATGATTGTCCTCCAAAAAACATACTCATGTTTTCCACCGTCGCTTTTTCATTCGATGTCGCACTCTCAACATTTAACCGCTCCATTCTGGGGAGAGCCGCAACCGAAGTTTCACTCACTAGTTTCCAAGTTTCCAAGTTTCCTTTCATTTCCAAGAACTAATTTCTACTTTTTTCCAAATGTAGCATTGCATGTAAACATGTAGTATTTTTTTTTCTAACTAAGATTGTTTGAAGCAGTGATCTTTCTAGCAAGTTTATCTTACTGTACCTCAACTTGTAAACATAAACTTTGATGTTAATTTCTATCAATTTTGTGTTAATTTTGAGTCTCAAAACGTATTTACATTATGACTGTTGATATTTCCCATATGGAATGTAATATAGGTTATATATACCCCTTTATCAAGGCCATAGATGTTACCCATAAGGCAATATATCATAATTACATAGATTTAGGTTTATAACATATATGAAAAATATATCGTAACCTTTACATACACTAATGACGGGGGTATTGCAATTTTCATAAATCAAATATATGTTAATATTTAATATTTCATTGTCATCTATGAAACCTGTTAAGCAAATTGAACGATTTCATATATTGACGTATACTTTATGTCCAGCCCATAATAATATGTATGTTAACATATGTTTATTACATATTTCAGCATATATGTCACATTCCAACCTGTCCAAGCATCGAAATAAACTAAAGCAGAACACAGTGTTGTAGTATGCTGAGCTGCTGGACACAGTTTTAAGTCCCTGAGGAACATTTACATTAGGTTAACAAAATGCTGTGGAACGAAGTTCAACCTACAGTGTACAGATACCTTCAACAGAAAGGCCATCCAGCGGTGTCACACTGAAGCGAATGGTCGTTACCATCGAGGGAGATTGACGTAATAAAGAAGACATTCCTTCAGCTACACGCGTCAGTCAATAAGTCAGTCAATCACAGAGTCATTAAGTAAAGGAAACCCCTTCAGCACACACACACATTCACCATGTCACCAATAATTTGAGTGGGGACGATATTCTCCCTCCCTCGAGCACACACACACACACACACACACACACACACACACACACACACACACACTCACACACACACTGTGTCAGTAGTCATTATTTAGGCTGACAGAGGTAGATTTATACCCAGAGCTCTTTCCATAATTGAACAGTTTTAGTCTCTCTCTGTTTCCGCCTCGCGCTGCTCAGTCAGCAGCTTTACAATGAGCCCTGGGGCCTATGACAGTGTGAGCGTGTGTGTGTCTGTGTGCATATGTATGTGTGTGTGTGGTTATCAGAACACCTTTTCAGTTTCTCAGTTTGAGGTAGAAATAGACGTAAAGTCATGGCAGGTTTCTGTGTGTAAGTCGGTGGTGTTTTGTGATGACCCGTCTGCAGAATACAGATGTAGAGATTTGTGTTTTTCTTTCACACCCCTGTTTGAGTCCTCATGTTTAAAACATCGCTGACAGTTTCGTCATTCTCGCTTTTCCCACGCAAGCAACTAAAAACGCCGTGCGTGTCCGCCAGTCAGCAGATAAAACATCGTCCTGGAAAAGCACGTTGAAAAATTACAAGTTTGACCGGATTTAATTATGAAGTAATTCATTTAAATGATTTTACTGACCTTTACAGTAGCCGCAGAGTGGGCCGTGATGGATGGAAATGAGAGGGAGGGAGGGAGGGAGGGAGGATGATGAAGGTAGGGGGAGAAACAAGAGGAGGGGAGATGACAGACAGCAGGGGCAGAATTGGATTAGACGAGTGGAGAGGAGATGGAGACGGAGTTCAAAATGGGAGGCTGACAGGAGCTGTGTGTGGTCACTAATTAGGAAAATGGTGGTGAGAGGTGGAACGGGTTAGGTTTCCCCTCTCCATGTCTATCTCCCTCTCTCTCCATCTATCTCCATGCCTCTCTCTGCCCCTCTCTCATCTCCATTCCTCCCTCTCTTCCCTCCATATGGGGGGCTAATTACAGTGGTAAAGGGCACCAAATTAAAACAGCTTAATGTCAGCAGCTGGGAGCTACTTATCCAATGTTAATATCTAATTCCACGTGTGTGTGTCTGCGCGCGCCCGTGTGTGTGTATTAGGCCACTCTGTTCGGGCTTACATAATAATCCTGCATATTTTCACTGTGAGCAGACTGTGTCAACAACTCAATAAAGTTATGCACACACAACGCGCGTTAGAGGAATGAATCAAACCGGGTTTCCGCAGCAAATTCGAGGCTGTTAGCGGGACAAAAAGGTCAAAAGTTCAGGCCAAACAAGACGCACAGATCCCCCCCCCTGCGTGAGTCATGGAAACATCCCGAGCAACCAAACAAGCAGTAAATCAACAGTGGGCTCAGATTTACTGTGCTGGTGGTGGTTGTGACCGACATAAAATAACACCAGACTGAGTTAACGGCGCAGAGGGGGGAAGCTGCTGAGAGGGCTGAGGAGGAGAGTGACAGAGAGAGATCCGAAACAAAGAGAAAGAAAAAGATCTGCGGGGCGAAAAAGGACGAGTGGAAATCAAAATATGCCTCCGGGAGAGATGACAGAAAGGGAGCGAGAGAAAGAGTTATGGGGAAGAAAATTGCGGTTGTGGTGAAACAGAAACAACACTAGATAGGGTTTCACGTCTGTGCCGTAGAGGGAAAATAAGAGAGATCGGCTTTGTGTGTGTGTGTGTGTGTGTGTGTGTGTGTGTGTGTGTGTGTGTGTGTGTGTGTGTGTGTGTGTGTGCGTGCACAGAAAGAGCTTTTCATGGTGTTGACGGTGGTTTTTTTGCAAAGCAGAACTGAAACTGGTCAGATTTATGGTGACAAATGACAAGGCAGAGATGGAAAGATGGACGGGGCTTCACAGAGGCCAATGATGAGTGACAAAAGAGGACAGACCGTGTAATGAATAACAGAGAAAGAAGTCATCTCTCAGAATAATTTGGCAAGAGGTCTGCCGTGTCAGCCTCCTGTTCCTTTACGTCAACATGTAGATGTGTGTCTGAGAAAAAAGGGGCCGCTGAGGCATTCAGGGCCGTTTAAGGAATCCTAACCAACAGTAGAAAAACTGCTTATTAAGACCAGAAGGTCTTGGGGTTACGCTGACATACCCGACTGCTGAGGGGTGGGTGTGTGTGTGTGTGTGTGTGCGCCTCCGTTTGATCTATCATACACTGGTCGCACGCTGCTGTGCACCAAGGTCAGTTTGAGTGTGGCATCTATCATCATAGCGTTGTGGGTGTACGTGTGTGTGTGTGTGTGTGTGTGTGTGTGTGTGTGTGTGTGTGTGCGTGCCAACCTGCAGTGGGTAAAATGAGTGTGTTGTGTCACAGCGCTCAGCTCACCGCCTCGGCTCGCTCCGTCACTGCCTGCCGTCGTGACAAACTTCCGCCTTAACGCGCGGCGGCGGCGATGTGTGTACAAACATCATCAGTTAGCGTATAATATCTAAATCTTTCTTTGCTCAAGCTCCGCTCGCTGCCGGGCGGCTAAAATATTACCACGTTTTTCAGCGTGTGGGAGAACAAAAAAGTGTGAATATTTAAAGAGAAGAGCTTTAGATTCGGTTATTGCGAGTCCAGTGTTGTCTCAGCTTACTGCGCAGGTTTGAGTGTGTTGGAAGTCGAACGTGATGGAAGCAGATTAACTCCTGCCAGTGCTGGAAGTAAATATAAAATCTGGTATATAAATGCCACTCGGTAAGAGTGCTGAGAGCTGGAATAATTGACCCCCATTCTGATGAAAATGCATGTGATGCATGCAGGAGCCCATACATGACCGTGTGGTACATTTACTGCCACGTCATTTACGTTCAGGACATTTAGGAGACGCATTTTGTCCGAAGGGACTTAGAGCAAGTCATACATACATACACTGATGGCGGTGGCTGCTGTGCAAGGCGCCGACCAGCACATCAGGAGCAGTTTGGGGTTCAGTGTCTTGCCCAAGGACTCTTCAACATCCAGACCAGGGGAATCGAACCGGCGAACTTCCGATCCACGTCATCTCTTTCTAACCTTTGTCTTTTTCCTCCCGTTGGCAGAAACCACCACGGTACCCGACACTGCGACCCCGACCCTGCCCAGAGAGGAACAGACCACTCCTGCAATGAGACCAGGTAAACAGCACACACACACACACACACACACACACACACACACCTACACATAAAACCTAGTTAAAACACTCTCTCACACACACACAGCATTCATTCTCTCTCTCTGGCTCTCGTCGGCACACACTCGACGCTCTTAAGGTCAAACTCATGATGTCACCGCGCACCGCAGGGCCTCTGGGCTTTTGAAGTCTGTTAGATTCAAGGAGTCCCACAGGAAACTCCGCCTGAGCGAAAAATAGGCTCGCACAGCCGGAGGATCCCACACACACACACACACACACACACACTCACACACACAGACTTATTGGGAATATGATTTTACAGCTTTAGGTCAGCGACTGTCATGGCTGTAGCTACACTGGGTTTGATGTACAGTGATGTGGTTTAAGAAGCTCTGATGCGTTCGGTAAATCCAGCATCAGGGACACTCAGATCATTTTATAAAGCTCTACTTAGTCTTTTATTTCTCCTGTTTTTTATTTTCCACGCTTTCTTGATTTCCATGCTCTTTTTCTCTCTCTTTTTGATTCATAGCTACACCCCACCACCACCCGTACTGCCGCCTTTTCATCCTCTGCACTGATTCTTCTGTCGGGGCTCATTCTCCATCTCTTTAACTCTAATATTTGTATTCAGCCTGATTTACTGAGATGTCATAATACACGAGCGCTTTTGCCAAAACATCTAAACACAGTGGGGATCTCTCTCAAAGCATCAGAATAAAGAGGCGGCACACAATCACGGCGTTAAGTCTCATAAAAGGAAGATAAGGAACGGAGAAAAACATTTAAATCTGATATGGTGTCTAAAAAGCGCTCAGAAAGGCGGCTTGATGATCAGCATTATTCACAGTCTGTGAATCTCTTTCTTCCACCCGCAGCCACCACGCCGTCCCTGTCAGCCGTGTGCGACTTCGAGCAGAGCTTGTGCGGCTGGTCGGCTGATCCTCAGTCAGGTGTGAGCTGGTCGCTGCACACGGCCAGCAGCAGCAGCTCAACCGGACACGGCACGCATGGAACGAGGCAGGACCTGGCGCTCGGATCGGACAGTGAGTACCGGTTTGTTTGTAATTCACAACACGTTCTGACCACATGGAGCATAAAGTGCATTTGATAAGAGGCCCTTTCTGAGTTCAATCAAATGACTTGAAACATCATCAAAATCATAATACAGATGCAGCATCAGAGAAGTGAGAATCCAAACTGGAAAGGTGTTGTCTGGATTAAAACAAAATAAAGCACATGAATCACTGCCTCTGCTGTGTAAAGCTCTCATATCCAAATAAGAGCGATAATTATTGTGGCCACAACACGTCAACTCTACCTAATTAGTATGCAAAAGATCGCAATGTGATTGGTTCAACACACGGAAGCTTTTCCTGTTTCCTGACAATCGTGAGATAATTCAGAATGATGGAAAACAGAAAAGACATCATGTTTTTTTTTTGTTTGTTTTTTTTGTTTAAAGTATCTTTATGAGTTCTTCAAGTGATGCAAAATACAATCTGAAATACAGTTTGACATGTTTTCACAACGTCCCATCCCACAGGTCGCCCTACACTACTGTACCTTTATAATAACAGATAAACAATTCAGAAGCAAAATCATGGTTTGAGTTAAAAGTTCCTCTCCGCTGTAAAAAAACTGACTCACAGTAATTGTATATATGCAGTTTTTTTTAACCAAAGCTATATTTTCCTACACCTAACCTTGTGGAGGATTGGCTTCAAAACTTGTTTGTGATGTCTAAGTCGTGCTCATAGATCGCTGATTAGGAAAACGTTGCCATTTTTTTCTGACCTTTGCTCAGATACTTCCAATATCTCTGTCTCTAACCCACCTGCAGTAGTAAACGGTAAAATATCCACATTGTGAGAACCAGAAACAACATTTCTTCACAGTTCTTCTCCTCCACTTGAACTTCCCACAAACTTTGCGTGCCCGTTGCAACCACATCTAATCCTCATCTTTCCGGATGTTTCCTCATTTCGAGACATTTCTCGCTTTCGTGAACGCTGCGTCACGTTGAGATGTTTGACCTTCCCCAGCACGGAGACTCTGTGTAGCTAATTAAGAGCTAAGTGGTTGTCCTGTGGTGGAATATTACAGATCCGAGCGCTGGGAGGGACCACTGATAACAGCTATGATGCAAGGATTTCACTCTGATCTGCTAAAAGTGTGCACGACGACTTAATTGGAGTTTTTAACAGTTTGACTTTTCCCTAACCTAGTTTGGTACTTTGTTGTTTCTTCTTCTTTTTCTCACTTTCATCCTTTGTTTTTTAATCCACAACTTCCTTTTTTTTTGGCTTCTTCTTTTCCCACGTTAATTCCTTCTTTCTGCATTTCATTGACCTCTGCTGTCTCAATCCTCACATCTCACCTCCTCTTGTTACCCTGCGTCTTTCAACTTACACTTCAGTATGAAATGTCCATATTTTTATGTCCTCCTCTCCTCGCTGACCTCTCTCCCATCTCCCCCAGTGCTTCTTGCCTTTTTTTTTTCCCCACATCTGTCCATCTTTAATAAGACAGCAGGAGGATAACCGAGACTGTTTTATCCATCACGCACACACACACACATTCCTCACACACACATACTTACTGTACTTACACACCCATAAGGCGCACACATACTCGCCCAGAGCAGTCAGATAAGTCAGATGATGGCTTTGACAGAAGTGCTGCCTTGGCTCTCCAGCTCCCCGGAGGCTCCACACACACACACACACTCACACACACACTCACACAAACCACTCAAGGTGGGACTGACCGTGTATTAAACACTCAAGGTGTGTGGGTCCGCTTCCCACACTCACACACACACACACACACACCCTCGACCTTGCCATCCACCAAGGTTTCCACTGTATCTGTTGAAGCCATCCCGTTTATGGTTGACTGAGCAGCTCCTTCATAAACAGACAGGGCCGTGACACCAGGCAGGGCTCTACATCACACCAGGCTGCTGTGTGTGTTGCGTGTTCACGTGTGTGTCTGTGCGCGCGGGGGTGTGTGTAATTGACATAGCAGCGTCCCTGTCTACGTGTTCGACAGCAACATGACATTAAGTCTTGTTCAACAGCAACATTAGCGCAGCACGCTGTCTGGAAGCTGTCTCCATATGCAAATCAAATCCCCAACCCTTGTCACTGAAAGCCCTGTTAGGGTATTTTAAAGGAGAAATCCGACCCGAGCAGAGCTCGTAAGTTATTCTTTTGATCTTAGATGGGCCGAGACGGAAAATTCTTTACCCTGCAGAGATTTTCATCGAAATAAACCCCTCACACTGCTCTGTGTTGGAAGTGGTTTAGCTATTGATAAGAGGAGTGTTGAAAAGAGTTTCTAACATCTGATTATATCAGATTGAGTGGTTCTGATGTGATCCAACAGGTGTCACTGGGAAACCAACCGTGAATTAGCTTTTTCTGTGAGCTTTTCTGATCTTGAACCAAAATATTTTGTCAGTTTTCAAACCGGAAATAACAGAAAGTTGCTGATGTTAAATTAATATTTAGCGAAGCGCTTTAAATCTGCAATGGACAAAGGGAGGAAGTAAGACATGACACATGAAGATATAACTTCAAAATAAAACAGGAAATAACCGAACCAGAGCTTAAAAACCACGACGGATGAGGCAGGATGCAGATTCAAGATGTTATTGAAATAAATCAGCATAAAGGCAGCTCGGTTCACAGACAAAGCTTCTCTGAAACTACTGTTTGCTTTCTTATGTGATGATAGGGAGTGTGAGGAATCAGTGTTGAAAAAGAAAAAAATCCCTGTCATGCTTCAGCACAAGTGGAAACAACAGTTGACATTGTTCTGCACTTACTCCTCAGCCCGCGTCGACCTCCGCAGACGTACAGTATATCTCTAAACTTAGAAAACATTCTGCACTTATCCACACAAATGCAAGTCTACAAACTCATACCCACACACACAATGACTGACAGATGAACTCTCTCTCTATCTCGCACACACACACACACGCATAGATATAAACAAAAATGAACTCATGCAAACAGGCACCGACACACACACGCACACACACACACACTCCCTCCCTCAGAGCCAATTCCACATCCCTGCCTATCCCTCCCATGGAGACTTGTTAATTAATTCCCTCCCTTTGTACGTTCGCCAAGATCAAACGCGAGGAGACGGAAAAAACACTGCAACTTTCTCTAACTGCACTTAATGAGCAACGGTAATTTAGGTCCCCCTCTTTTTTTTTTTTTTTCCATTGCCTCCGAGTGAAGAAACAGAGTTACCTCAACCCAAATCCATTATTCATTAAGTGTGATGTGCGGCAAAATCTGTCGAGTGTTTTTCTTTTTCTGTCTTAGCCGAGGGAGGGAAAACAAGGTGAGGATGGATGGATGGATGACAGACAGACAGACAGACAGACAGACAGACAGACAGACAGACAGACAGACAGACAGACAGACAGACAGACAGATAGACAGACAGATAGATAGATAGATAGATAGATAGATAGATAGATAGATAGATAGATAGATAGATAGATAGATAAACAAACAGATAGATGGATGGATATTTTCTGTCTTTTCTCCTCGTCTCTCTCTTGAGATGTCGCACGCAGCGTCTGCACGTCGATAAAAAAACACTATTTGCAGCTCCGGCGAAGCTTTTACTCTGCGGCCATAATAGACAAACAGCCAAACACAGCAGCCGGCTAATGATTATGGTCCTGTTGGGGAAGGGAAAACACAACAGCGCCGTCTTTCTTTTCTGTCTCCCGTGTCATGTTTGCTCACTCTTTCGCTCACTCACTCCTTCCTTTTCCTTTTTTCGCTCTCCTCTGGGCCCTCTGCCCGTCAATACGTCGGAGCCGCGAGGAGGGAAACAGAAGTGAATTACATTTTTAAAAAGATAAATAAATAGATAAATAAATAAAGGTGTGTGCAGAAGCATTGTGAGTGCAGCGGTATGATGGCTCTGCTGACTAAGTAGCAAAAACAGGGAGAGCGACAGAACGAGGTGTCAGCATCCGGAGTGATTATGGTTGTGTTCGTGTGTGTGTGTGTGTGTGTGTGTGTGTGTATCTATAGCCATTAGGGGCCATGATGAAATGGCAGTCTCATTTGCGGTTAAGCCTCATACCACAGAACGATGGCGGTAATGCCTTAAAACTCTAAGCAACCATATCCCACTGCATAACTACATCACGCTGCATGTTGGGAGTGAACCGGCGCTCTGCAGCAGCACCGCCACAAATCATAAAATTCATTAAAATGGAAGCCATTAAATGAATAAAATGCAAATAGCAGAGAGAAAAAAAAAAAAGCATAAATGTGGCTCACGAGTGGCGATGCATCGGTTTGAGTCATGTCTTACGCCTCATTAGTCTGATTTGACGATACAGCGCCTGTTGTCCTCCCACAGATGTCTCAGGGAACTACCTCCACCTGGACGCAGGCGCCCACACCCAGCGCAAGCGAGCCCGGCTGCTGAGCCCCGAGATGGGGCCGGAGCAGGGCCCGCTCTGCCTCCTTTTCCACTACCAGCTCCAGGGGGAGGCGCTGGGCAGCCTGAGGGTCCTGCTGAGGGACAGCGACCAGGAGGAGTCGCTGCTGTGGGTTCTCAAAGGAGACCAGGGAGCTCACTGGAAGGAGGGCCGCACCATCCTGCCCCAAAGCCCCAAAGAGTATCAGGTGAGGGTTTGTTTCTGAGCTCACTGAGGCAGCAGTGACTTTTAACTGGTTATGAAACAGTCTCGATTCAGTACTGATGGCTCTATATGACCCACATAAGCAAACGAGACCATCAGCAAGATTTCTGAGTAGTTATAGTTCTTCTAAACGCCTGTCACCGAGTCGGATGACTCACGGAATAAAACGGTTTTGATGGCGGTCTAATAGCCCGAGGAAAGAAGCAGCTCTGTTGTCTGGCGGTTCAGTTCAGCACTAGAACAAAGTTGTTTCTCCCTCGTCCTATTTCGTCCAAAGCAGCTGCCACGCTTAGCAAAAAATGAAAGTTCCTGTCCTAACTTTTGATGAAAATTTGAGTCGCTCTGTCCTCTGCTGAAGTCTTTTCTTTTCACGCCACTTTATACTTCTACTCAGAAGGGGAAAAAAAGAAACTTTTTGATTCACTATAAGTACTTTACAGCTTTACTGACAGGTTTTTAGAGCTTGCAGAAATAAAAAATGTTATAGATTTAACTACCTAACAGTATAGACACTTAGCTGAAACAATAAGACGGTTAATTTCAGTCGTTTACTGCTCAAAGTGTGGTTTGGGGACCTCCAGTGGATCCTCAGCCATAAGGGGAATTATTTAATTCCACTAATATTTGATCCATAAGTAGCACAGTAAGAGAATACATGAGTTTTTGGTCATGGGTTTCATTACTTTTCTTATCAAATGGCCGTCTGTGGTCTAATTTGTGTCCTTGACGTGAAAATGTTTGAGAACAGACTGTGTTTAATGAAGATTGTAATGTTATTTCTTCTTCTTGTGTCTTCTAGGTGGTGTTCGAGGGTTTCTTTGATCACCCGACACGAGGCCACATCAGAATAGATAACATCCACATGAGCAGCAGCGTCGAGCTGGAGCAGTGCACACGTAAGTCCCACAACCTGCCCGTCGCATTCATCGATATGTCCGTCCGTCCGTCCGACAGTCTCGCTCCCCCACGCCGCACCGCTAACGCTATGTTTTCACCAGAGAGCGGTTCAGAGGGAGAAAAAGAAACTCGCAGTGTTTCTCGTTTACACACACACACACACACACACTCACAGAAGACAGACAAAATATATAAATAAAAAAATAGTATAAAAGAAAGTAGGCCACAAACGGCCTTTGGGCATGGATTCTAATCTATCTTTCATATCTCCCTCTCTCTATCTCCCTCAGTCTTTTCCTTCACCGCCCCACCCCACCGTTTTACGATTCCTCTCAGTCTTCCTCTGTGTCGCTCTCTCTCATCCGCCCTCCAGTCTCCAGCCTGGTCGCTGGGCCATACAGCAGCAAAAACAACGTGTGCGTGTGTGTGCATGTGTTTGTGTGTGTGTGTGTGTGTGTGTGTGTGTGTGTGTGTGTGTGTGTGTGTGTCGTGATAACATGAAAGAGCAACACGTAGTTATTCTGCGATGAAAGATGTAAACCGGCCACATAGATTATTATTATTATTATTATTATTCAGACCTGCTGGCTTCAGTCGTGGATGTTTTTATTACTTTAACAAAAGAATGCAGACTGACTTGAGACACACAGACTAGACACAGGATTAAACTTGAAATCATTCGCATTCCCCTCGTTTGAGAAACAGAATTTCCAACCACACACACACACACACACACACACACACACACATTTTGCTGCCTCCGTCATTTGAAGTAATGGGAATACTCTTATCATTTAATGTAGCGGGGCAACGCTGCACCGAGCACAGCGGGGCGGTGATAGCCTGCTATAAGCAAGCGCACATAATGGCACGGAAATGCACACAATAATGTATAATGTATAATGACATGTAAAAACCACCACGGTTGTTTTGCATTAATAACCACGACACATGAACACACACACACAGACACACACTCTTGTAAACAAGCGTCTCGCTGTGCCACTTCTTCTCTTTCAGCTTTGTCTGGATTACATTTTAAACCTGATTAAATCAGAGTTTAGCTTCAAACTTTATGGAACCAAATTTAAGTTTCGTTCGGTTTTTAATCTAGTTTTATGCCATGGAAATGAAATAATGGCACTAAAGTTTCAGAGGAGAAGTTTGTAGATTGTTGTAGATTATTTAGCTGTCGTCAAATACTGAGGCTTCGGGTCGTTGCCTCAGATTTCAGTGTAAAGCATTGTTAACAACTGGGATTGTGAAGAATAGCTAACAATCTCTTACCTATCTGGAACTAGTAACCCAACTTGTTAAACTGGAATGCTGTCACCTAAGGTTTGAGGTGGTTCCTAGACTTAACGTTCAACCTATGAACTGTAGGATTCTGGTATATTTATATGTCCACAAACTGAAAGTTAGGATATCGCTGCCTTTTCTGCTTCAATTCTGATTATTCTTGTTGAAATCTGTCCCTCAAAAGTCCACGAAATGTTACGAAAATGCAATACGAAATTGCCGGAGTACCCCTTTATGGAATGACTCTGTAAACTGATGAAAAAATCATCCAAAGTTCATGTTTGGCACATCGCTAACTTTGGCATTTAAACACTGTAACTCTTTCTGTGGGCCAGATAGGCAAACGTCACAGGTCAGAACAAGACTCTTGCGACATGTTTCCTCCAGCCTCTCCCTCCGATGTGTTTTCTGCTCGTATGTTTTATTTCTTCATCTTATCATTTTTTTTTCTCTCTCTCTCTGTGGTGCCTTCCTCTCGTTTTCCCCCCTTTCCCCTCGCTTTCATAATAGATGTCATCTCCTCCGGCAAATAATAAACAGCGGTAAATTTCAGTCCCTGTTCCCACGGCCCTTTAACTTACCTCCACCCTTCCTTCCCATTCCCTCTATTTCACTTCTCTTCACCCTTTCCCTCACCCCCATCTTCCAGCCGTCCTCCCCTCCTCGCTCCTTCTCTACCAAACAACAGTTTGTGTCTCACCTTGGGGAAAAAGAGTAATCAGAGGACGGAGACGCAGGATGACGCAGCAGAAAGGAGAAGGCTTTTTGTCAGTTTTAAAGATGAGAGAGACACTTCCTCTCCTCTAAACCTTGACAGCCCACACTTTTGTCTTCCTCTCTTTATTTTCTCTCCATTTGGTAAAAAAAAAATGACTGTCATCCGTGGAAGATTTATGGGCCTTTAGACTCCTGCAACATCTCGGAACTCGACAAATCTGTATTGATTTTCTCAGATGGGGGTAACAAGTGCCGCGGTAAAAGTGCAGCGTCCTGCAATTTCGTGATTCAGCTGGATTACAGACCATTTTCTGTTATCGGTCATTTGCAATATAGTTGTACCAAATGTCGGCTCAGTCATTAAAACGTGCACCGGTACACGGAGAGAGTTCATCGTCCTCTCCCGCCGATTATCAGTCACCTAAACTTTAATTTCCACGTACACATGTTACTAACCGTCATCAGTAACACTTCTTCTCTTCTTTCTTCTTTTGCAGAGCCTTTCCCTGCCTTAACTCCTGGCATATCCAGTAAGTTCTACTTCCTGTTTCTGTTTGTACTTCCTGTGTCACATGTCTGTGCTTTCTGCTTGTTGCTAAGCTCAGCCTCGCAAGCACCGCAACGGCCTCCGAGGAACCTTGTTAGTACATTACGTGTCACATACAGATCAATGGAGCGTAAAAGCACTCGTTTGAGATATTTCCACACAGATACAGTTCTTTTCACAATACATCCACATACATATACATTTAAGGTTCTTTATTAAAGATGGTATTTGTGAAAAAAGTCGATTTTTAAGTCTCATTCCCAACAAAACTGACTTTGGGATTGTAGGACGGGTCGGCCAACATCCCGAAGCGTCAGCTTTTGACAAGTTGGGAAACCGCAGAGCTTCAAAAATCAACTTTTCTCACAAACAACACCTTTAAGTCTCTCGTCAGGGTGTTTTTACTTTATGTGGACTTTATCCACCGTTATGATGACAGCATTGCAACTTGAGGGAATGGATCCACTGCATTGTTCCAGCATGACTCTCTGCATGCTGGGCTGATACTCCCGGTTATATAGTTTGGTATGTAACTCTGTGAGAAAACCACAGTGCTCAAAGCCTTATTCACACGGGACTTGTGTTACCTGTGGACCTCTGGTAATTGGTGATACTTGTGGAGGTTGTCTAGGTTGTTAATCCTTTGAGAATCTGCCATGTCTGTAGTTTGCAAAGTAAAAATGCTAGTTGCAAAGAGGTCATGTGAGAATTTAAATCCTGTTCCTGGCATCTCAGTGATTTTTGGGGTTGACATTTCAAGAAAAGAAGGTCAGGAGCAACAAAAGGTTGTCGCATTCAAGCGCAGACAAAGCATTTTTTTCACTTTACACATGTAGCCACGCTTGTAAGGAATGCATTAAGATTGCAAAACAAGTCTAAACTATATTAATAATGTGGCTGCTGAGGAACAGATGCTCTGCCTTTTGAAATGTTAATATCATGCAGAGCCCTGGCATCATATAGTGGGGGAAAAAAAATGGCAAATGAAACGCAGACAGGATGAGATGATTTCTAGAGGTCCACTAGTAATACTGGTCCTGTGTGAATAGAGCTATAGAATATTTACAACAAAAGCAAAAAGAAACGTGCAGTTACAGCAGCGTCACACTGCAGCGTACCGACGATGTGCACCGTGTTGTGTCTGGTTTACACGTATGTGACGAGTCTTTGTGCCTTAAAGTTGACAGGAACCAGGGTTAAACCTACAAGGTCATGGTTAGACTGCTCAGACACAATCAAACAGTCTCCATTCGGTCTTTTTTTCCTCCGATTTAAAGAACTAGGCAGAACTTGCTTCACATGTCTGTTCCAACCTCCACTACTTTCTAACAGCAGAGGACGGTGCGATCGCTCCTCGTCCGTGTAAGCTTCCTCTCTGCATTCAGCACCATACAAGGTGCCTCTCTTCTTCCACCTCTTTACTTCTCCTTGTTCCCCTCTCCTGCACTTTTCTGTATTCCATTCCTCCCTCCTCTCTACCTCTCTTCTTTCATCTCAACTATTCTGTTCTAATTCCCTTCCTTTTTTATCCTCTCTTCTCCTTCCTCTTCTCCTCTCCATTACCCGGCCCGGCAAACTGCTGATCCCATCCCTAAATGAAACCCAGAGCTAATCACCGTCCAGCTTCCCTTTATTCTTTTTTCTTTTTCTCTCCTCCCCTCCTCAAATAGGCCCGTCTGAACGCAGATAAAAAAAAAAAAAGGGGGGGGCTTAGACAGATTATGCTACTGGATCTCCCGCTCTCAAAGTCTGGGTCGGGACCTGAAACGCTGTCTGTGGGACGGCTTTTGTTTAGAGACAGACAAAATATGACGAGTGGTATTATATCTGCAGACTCTGAGCAATTTATCAACACTTTAAGGTGTTTTTTTTATTTTGTTTGGTGTTTTGCACTTGGTGATTAGTGTCCAGATTGATCATCTGGTTAGAACTGGGACATCTAATTCCTTAATTACTTTAATTGCTGTAGGTGCAAGGAAACGATTCAGTTTGTTTGTGTCAATATTACTGACGGTGTGTTTAATTTAGTCAGTTCAGTGTGTGTGCGAGTGTGTGTGTGTGTGTGTGTGTGTGTGTGTGTGTGCATGGATCAAAAACATTCTTTGAATACTGTCAGAAACTTGAGGAGCGCTTGGTCTTGTTCAGCTCAGAAACGTAACTTCCATTCCCTAAAATAGTCAAACCCAACGGTCGACCTTGTCATCTGACTCGGAGTATCTGACCTAATGCTCGCAGGTTTTTCTCGGACTATCGGATGAGCAGATATCAGATGACTCCCAGCATGACAACATACGTGTGTTTTCATGCGGATGAGCCCCGGAGAGAGGGATTAAGTTTGTCCTCTGGGACGTCGATTGAAAAAAGTGAGCTCAGAACTGAAGCGTTTGTCTTTGGGTGAACAGATGTATTTGAACCCTGTTCTTTGTGTCCGGCATTATCACAAATGTATAATTAAAGTCAAGCCCCTAGTTTTCATATCACAGCATATCTGGCAACAACCCTCTACTTGTACCTCCTGGTGTTATTACTGTTGGCACCTTTAAGATAAGCGTAAGAATGACCGAGATGCAACAATCTCAGGTCTATGAAAAGGCAGAGTTACCTATTGATCTTGTAGAACGACTGCCAGTTTGGAACCACGCAAGGAAACGCATATTAGTGGGGGAACAGATTTTGACGCAACACCGGAGCTCTCCATTGTTTCTGGTTTCTATCTCCCTCCCTCTTCGCCTTCTTTGCCTCCTCCATCAGCGGGTTTCTTTTGCGGTGTGGATTATCTGCAGTTATCCCAGTTGTTCCAACCTTACCTGGGGTAGAGACCGGGCCAAACGATGCCTCTTCCTGTTTTGGCAGGTTTTGTGCCATAATCTGAAACCTTGATTTGTCCAGGAAAGAAATCAAGCCCAGTGTCAGGCTGAATAGCAAAGTAAAAGCGACGTTTATAGGAAACCAATCGACTCGTGGATGGTGTCATTTCTCTACAGTCACTAAACTGTGCAATCAGTCATTGCTTCAGTGTGATGAGCTAAAGCAGAAAAAGCTGTTTATTGCCAGTTTAAACGCCTCGACTGTTTTTTACTTTGTATATCTTGATGTTGATTTTAAAACACACTAGGAATATAGAAATATATGCTAATCAGTGGTCTATTTACTGTGGTTACAGCCGACATCATGTAGGTAAAAAGGAGACTGAAACTAGATTTGGAGTGATTAAGACGTACACAGAAAATGAACAGGAAGAGAATTTGTCTAATTCATTTGATTAATTTTAAAAAGTCAAACAGGAATAAGGTGACTGACTTGGTCCAACGAGAATAAAGATGATAAGCTGTCTATAAAAGTGCCCCTGTGGAAAAACGAGGAATGAAAATATATGAATTAAATAAATCTGATGACCCAAAATCTTCCCATCACAGTGAAACTTCAGGAGAATTGGAAATTCACAATCTTTAAGAAAGTTTCTCCTTAATTATATCCTGATAACATCATCCGTTTTAGTGGTGAGATATGATCCAGTCTGCCACACCGTCGGGGGTTTTGTGTCCATGGCAACCAAGGAGGCATCTGGCTTCTTACAAGGGACTGATCATGGCACACACACACACACACACACACACACACACACACACACACACACACACACACACAGAAAGGAGGCTAATTCTAGCTTTAATTTGACTGTAGCCCTCACACTTTCAACTCCACTTTTTAAAAGTATCTCAGTCTGATAAGAAAAAGATTATTGTAAGACCTGGAATGAGAAAAGACCGAAATTTTGGGCGATTCAGAAAAACTCTAGTAACCGAAAAAGTTCCTTGAGAGCCGCACCTTTTTTTCGCCTCACTTTAGGAAATTATGCTCTTGGGAAACTTTCCTTTTTTTCCTTTTTTTCCCTACTGTTAGATGAAAAGAGAAAAAAAAAAAAGCATTAACGTAACGGTCAATTTTTTGCAGCTCTGGAACTCGTCTGTGTCTTAATCCACTGGTGGGAAGGATCTGTGTGCAGGCTGCTTAGAGCGCAGCTTTACAATCAAAGACGGTTTTAAACCCTTAAAGAGTTCGTCTGAACTTTTAAAAAAAGACTAAATTAAGCTCGCCGGTTTCCTCGAGGTTCTCTACCTTTTCTCTGCACCTCTCCTTCCTCTGTCCTTTCATTATTTCTCTCTCCTTTCGTCTCCATCTTGCCGACACTACCTCTATTTCCTCTTTCTTTCTTTCTTTCTTTCTTGCTCGCGTTCTTTCATTCTCTCTCATTCTCCCTTTCTTCCACCGCCTGTCTCTCTCAGCGGCTTTCTTTCACAGTGAGTTGACAGAGTATTGAAGTTTCAGACAAACCCTCTAATGCAGGATTAAAGATATCATGGCAGGATTAGCTCTCTCCCTTCACTTCCCCTCCCCTCCCGCCCTCTCCCTTCACTTTCTACCACCCCTCTCTATTTCACTCCATTCTTCCTCCCAATAATGCCTTCGCTCTTATCCTGCCTCTACCCCTGTAATTTCTCTCTGATTTCCCCTTTTCTCCCTCTCCATCGCTTTCCCCCTCCACTCGACTCCCTTCAACGTGATCTTGCCCTGATAAAAGCAGCTGCATCCTACCGAATACAACCACTTAACACTCCCCACCCTTTGTCCGAATCAGCCAGTCGCTGCATAATCAAGGCTTTGCATTCTCTGATTGAAATCTGAACGCATGGCATGAGCCTCTGCGTGTCAATGTGCAGCTAATGCTTGTGACGTTTGCATCGACTGAGGATACTATGAGTAAAATCGGCACAATCAGAGCATATACGCATCAGAGAATTAAGACTTTTAAATGCGAATGGGTGCCGAAATACTGAAAAGCGAGCTACAGCTAGAAGCCGCCGGCCTGTTTCTTTGCCTGCTGTTGATCTTACATATGGCAGGCAGAGTCATTGCAGCTCGCTGATGCAGTTATTGACCATTCACTAGGTCCCATCCTCTTCCTGTTAGTAGGCCTGTCAAGCTTTCCATTCTCACACATCATGTATGCAGATAACACAGATAGGGATGTTAGATCTAACAATCCAAAATACTTTTTTCAGACAAGAGATCCTTGATTTACAGGTAGATAAACAAATACAGCAGCTTGGTCAGTGGCCTTAAACTTCAAACTATGATCCTCTACTTACACCTCTATCATCAGTTTGGAAGGTTAAGACCACGGTGGTCAAGGTGGCAACCACACAGGTGCATTATGCTTTTAAAAGTTAAGCTTCCTCTCAAACATATCAGTTTTGGGATTGTTATAAGGTTGTCAAATGGCCATAATTTGGGAAGGTTTAGCAAAACCTTCTGCTTTGTGTTAAAATAACGTTCAGTCAAGTCAGTTACGTAACTTAAATTATGTAATTTATGTCTGTTAACTTAGATAACATAACTTGAAAACAAATCACTCTTAACTCTTGATCACAAACCCAACCCTACATATGACCCACCCACTGAACCTGTCCTGGACTTTACTTCAGATATGATGTTAGAGGGATATTATTAATTTTTTGATTGTTAAGAATGGAATAAAATATATTAAATAGTATATTATTTATGCAATAATAAGCAAATAAAAATTCTTTGTTGTCCAGAACAACCATGTTTTGTCCTTGTGTGAGGGGGCGACATCACATCCAGATCTAAATTCTGTTGTGAAGGATGGCAAAAATTTAAAATATTTAAACTTACTGTTACCGTTTGAGGTTTTCTCTGCTGGCCTCTCTCCATTTTACCCTTTTCTTCCATCCATGTGAATTCGGCATCACACTTCCACATCTTTCGTTGTGTTTTCAGTACTTTAAATGCGAGGTATCGCTCTTACTACAGACCCACACACATTATTCAGCATAAAGCTTGACAGACCTGCTGTGCCTTGCTACAGTTGCTAAGCTTTGATTTGACGATCGCTATCTGGGGGAGGGGTTTAGCGAATGGTCAATGAGACGATCAGCAGCTCTCCAATGCGGCCTGCATGCCTGCCTCCCTCATCCATGGTGCCAACCAGTAATGTGTCCTCCTGCCCTCCAGGGGGTGCCATATCTGGGATGGAGCCCACAGTAGACACAGTGGCGGTGCAGCCTGTCCCTGTCTACTGGTACTATGTGTTGGCGGGAGGCGGTGCCCTCTTGTTGCTGGTTACTGTAACCGTGGTGGTGATACTTTGCCGCCATCGGTACCACTGGGCGCCCAAGAAGACCAGCGGTGGTCATCATCATCATCATCATCATCATCATCACTCAGTGACGTACCGCAACAGCCAGCATCCAATTCAGCAGGGTCACCAAAACTACAACCAGAACCAAAACCTCAGCTATAATCTGATCCACAGCCCCGACCAAAACCACCTGTACCCGGGTACTGGTCAGAGCCTTGACCCCATGCTCACCATCAGACTGGAGAAAGACGACGGCTGTGATTCCCAGTGTTGAAAACAGCTCATTTTCTCGGAATGCTTTGTGATCAAACAGCAGTATCAGCATAATTGCCGCTCTCCGCTGATGAGAACTCACGTGGAGGAGACGCTGCAGTTCCTGTCGCTGATGACTGATCTAATTAACTTCTAATCAGGATGCACCTTTGCTCGACTTCCTTGTTGGCTTGAGCCGGCAGAATGAACTCCTGACTTCAAACTTTTACATCCCTCAGTGGCGCGAGCTGATGAAAGAACTGCGGTTGCCAACTCTGATGGCTGATGAGGGCCTGATAACAAGATTAGAGTGCAACTTTGTGCTTAAGAGCTTCTACGGCTGCGCCCCAACCTGAAAAACGAAATGGATTTATGATCAGAATACCAAGTGTATCACAGGTTGGCTGCCTGACAGACTCTGGACAAAACAGTGGACAATGTCAGGGTTGTAACAGCATATTTTTTCCTCCTCCATAAGTCTACCTGCCTCCAAATACCCTGTCAGACAGAGCAGGGATTTACACCCAGGTACAGGGAGATAGAAATCACAATGTGTGCTGCATAAAAGAGAGGAGGATATTTCTTTGGGTCCTGAATGAAGCTGCTGTTTACTCGTCCACTAGCCTTTGAGAGAGTGAGAGTGACAGAGACAGATTAAGAACAGAGGAGAAAGAGGTGTAGGAGGAATTAGCGCTGCCCGTCCAGCCGTGACGGATAGACAGCCGCACATCCACCGTGGCCGACTCCTTTGGTCTGGGGAAGGAATCGGTGTTGTGCTGTTCTCTGTCTGGTTTACTCGGAGGGGAGATAGGACGAGACAGCTCGCATCGCATCCTGCTAGACCCAGAAACGTCTCACACACAATATGCACGGACACTTCGAAACTTTGCTAAGTCTTACGTGTTTACCCTGAGTGCTTTTTTTTTGTTTTTTTTTCTTTCATCACATCCTGATATGCCTTTTTTCGAAAATGTGCTTTATAACTATTACCTCCTCACCTCCGGAACTAGTTAGTGCCTCAGTGTCAAATTAGAGTATGAATGGACTCTAAAGCGGTTTTATTTTTCGCCTGGATCTCATGGATAATCCAATGCCTGTGTCTGTTAATGTTCAAACTAAACATCTTTGTATGACCTGCACACGTTGGACTGGGTGAATGAAAACAAATCCAAATGTCGTATGTATCGTAAAAGCTGCAGTTTTCTTCGAAGTCTGTGCAATTTAAAATCTTTACAGGAGCTCAGTCCTCCAAATCGTATGAAAATGTGGTGCGCTTGGCTGCAGAAATGGTCAGTTTTGCTTCTATTCGACAGGTGAGACCAAACATACTGTAAGCTGTGAGACAGCCCTTTAGAAAAACCACTGCTCCAGGATCACTGGTCGGCTCTTTTGATCATTTCAGTCACTGTGATCTGTCAGAAAAAGACTGATTCCAGTCCAGCGCTACTGTCAACCCCCCCTTTCACAGCCTTGTTGGTGTTTCCTCAACTGTATGTTTGTCATTTTTTTCCATGTTCTCCCATGGTATTAGTTAAGTTTGCATAAAAATCAACCAGACGAGTGTGACATGATGAATTTTTCTAATGCTTTTATTTAGTAACATTAGCACTTTTATGCTTTTTAACAATCATTTATTGAAAGCTTTAATGATTTTATGACATTTTCTTACTTTAACTGTGAAACTTAATATAAAGAATGAGTTGATAATGTACTGGTTTTAAATTGAATATACATTTTTTTTCTTTGTAGTCACGTTACAGTAAGCCTACGTGTGCTTTTGATGTATAATAGTTATACAGTGTTTATTTTTTTATACTCATCGACTATTGTTTGAAGGCAACAGTCATGTTGATTGTGTTCACTGAGATGATCTTAACTTTTCTTGACTTTCAAATTGTTGTTCAAAAAGTTTATGCCATTTTGCAGCAGAAAATATTTGTCCCTTGTTTAAAACGTCCAGCTTCAGGGCTTCAACCCAAGCGCGGGCACATTTCTGCTAAACCACAGAAATAACTTCTCTGCATTTATTTAGGTTGAATTTTCTATTTATTTCTCATCGCAATGCTGTGTTTATGCTCTGGTTAGGCGCTTGGTTAAGGTTAGGAAAACATCACCATTTTGCTTTAAATATCTGTTTTGGTTGCCACGGTCATGAATGGAAATGGCCTGACTTCCCGTGAATTATGGTCACCACAAAAAACGCATCTCTGTTGGAACAAAAACCTGGTTTTGTCACCACATAGAAGCACTATGTGGTTTTGTTGCCACTAGAAAAGATGGAAACGTCTCTCGGTGTCCTTAATAATATCCAGTGGTGTGACTCCAGTCTTCAGTTTTGCAGCCTTGTTGATTGTAATGACGCCACCAGCTTCCCCTCCACCTCTTGCTGCGACAGGTGGCTAAAACAAGCATTAAAACATGAACGTGACATGCCACGTTTGATACAAATGTCAACCTCGGATGTACCTGCGTTTTGCAGGAACGTTCACTGTTAACTGGGCTTTTCAGGGACGTGAATCAAATCGTTATGTTATGTGCAAATAATCAAGATGGTGTAAAAAACAAAAAAAATGATAATGATCTGCCTTGTTTTGATTTAAGAAGCCCAGATTCAACTTCTATTCAGATTCACGCTCACACCGCTGTGGTACTCTCAGCAGCTCATCGTCCTGTGCTGTGTGCTTCCCCCCCCAACATCATTTTGTTCATGCCCAAATCCTCCAGCCCTTTTTATCAGAACCCGCTTGTTCCTATTCTGCTCCTTCCCTTCATCGCAAATCCTCCCAGTAAAAAACACAGGAGAGAAAATGAGAGGCAGAAAATGGAGGAGAGCAAAATCTCTCCGAGGAGAAGGGCCCATTAAGCGAGGCCCCGTTCCCTCCGAAGAATGCACCCAGAGATGGAGCAAGATGAAAGAAGTAAAGAAAAGAAGAAGAAGAAGAAGAGAAAAAAACGTCTCTCTATACTTTCTAAAGATAGATTTCTCTCTTACTCGGAGAGGAGGGCTAACAGGGAGGCAGGTTGGGGTTTGGATTGAAGGAGGGAGAGGATTGAAGGAGGAGGGCAGGTTGTTTCAAACACAAAAGCAGATGAAAGAAAGTCTTTTGGCAGGATCGACAGTGGGATGGAGACACGCTGCACACAGACGGCGAAGAATCCGGCAAAATTCAGTCATTTAAATCATTGTTTCACGCATGTTTAAAATGTAATCTGCTCCGCGGCTCTCAGTATTGACTCACTTCAACAAGTCGTGCCTCATAAAATGCATTTTTGTGCTTCAGTCAACAAGTATTTCATTTTTTTTTTTTGCACATCCATCCCCTCTCCCTTCCACTTCAATCGACTCGCGTATGATTTACACATTATGTGACTCATTCTAGCGGCCTCGTTGCTGCTAACCCAATCAATGTGAGTCCGAGATTCAAATAGAGGAATGATATATGACTGTATTTATGTTGTGCTGCCAGTGCACTTTTCCCCTTCATTCTCTCTCTCTCTATCAAACTTTTTGCAAGATTTGGAAAACGTGCTGGCGTCTTTTCATGCGGCGCTTTTAAATCAACCGTCCCCTCCGCTTCCCGCTCCCCTTCTCCATCACGGGCTACTTTGAGGCCCTTTAATATTTCTAATTAGTTAATGGAGCTGATTGCATTCATAAAACCCTGCGGTAAGCACTTCTCGCCCTCAGGCCATCTCTATTTTTTTCTCCCTCTGCCTCCTCCCCCTCCTCCTGTGTTTTCCTGGGGAAATATTACGAGTGAAAGCACTCTAACAGGTCCTCGGGCCCCTACTGGAGCAGCGTATGGTGCCAAAGAGCCATCCATGTCTTTGCCTGTGTAAAAAAAAAAAAAAAAAAAAAAAAAAAAAAAAGAGAAAAAGAAAAAAAACCTTTTTATTCTACTCTTTGCTAATTGGACAGTGGAGATAAAATGGGGCTACAGGGAGTTTTAATCTCCTTTCAGATCCGCATGATGATTCTTCTCAGGATCCTAGCCCGAGGGCTTTAAGCCAGGATCATTAGAAAGTGTTCAACGGTCGTCCAAAGAGTGTCCGAGGGTTTTTTTTTTCTCTTCATTTTCCCGTCCTGCTTCTTTTGCTATCTCTCCGTTAGTGATTTAATGTTTTGTCAAGGCCTGCAGTGATTTCAGTTGACTGTGAGAAAGGAGAATTTAGAGGGAGCCTGGAGGGTCTGCTGTAAGATCGCACGTTTGGACGATCAGAAGACGAGAGAGACGACTGATTGGATGCTTTCATGTGCATGTTTGAAGCGTGGTTTTACATGAAGGCTACATTTCAGCGAGACCTCCATTAAAATGGAACAACTTCTAGTGTGACCACAGGTATCAGCCTTAGTTAGTCGAGCGGTTAGTCTTTGTCAACAGAGTACGACAGCAGTACATGAAATTGTAGCAAAATATAATTTACAGGATTTGTGTTTTGGACTCGAGGGACTGTTTGTCGCCTCAATGATGAACACCATCTATAAACTGGGAGGTTGTTGGGTTGGATGGTGGGTGTACGTGGTCCAAGAGTGACACACCAGACTGGATGCAAAGACACTTGCTGTGTCTCAATTCAGCGTCTGCATCCTTCGAAGGACCCGGCCTTTGGGGTTTTCAAAGGCGAGTCTTTCGGAGAGACCTTGTTAACCGCGCCAGCCGTTGTTCAATGGGACGTCTAGGCGCATTTCCTGGTTGCGTCACCAGATGTTTTACCCTTACGTCACGATTTCTGCCGCCCAGGCCCGCGAAAGTGACGATCTACGCCACGCGACGTCGCCATTTTCTCTCTTTCTTTCTTCTTTTTCGGGCGCAAAGAATCTTGGGATATTTGTGGGGTGCATTTGGAGGAGCCTTTGAATTGGGACAGCCTTCGCACGACGTAGTGACGTAATTGGCCTTCAAATGCTCCTCCGACGGATGCACACCCTGAATTTAGATACAGTGTCACGAATTTCATGAACTGCTGTGATGCTGTCACGGTTGCTCATGTTTGAGGGCTAACTGCCCACTATTATTCTTATTTTGTTTTCTTGGATGGTGAAGACGTGTGTCTTCATTATTTGAAGTCATGTTTATAAGAGATCTGAGATGTTTGTTGGGTTGGTCAGATGGTTTTTATCGCCTGTAATTCAGTCTTTTTTCTCAAGTTTCACCTCTCCGCCCTCAGTTTCAGTGATGTCAGATCACACGTTTTGGGGGTGAAGTAGAACCACAAGTTGAGTTTATGTAAAAATCTACCTTGATGATGTCATTTTTATTAAATGAAGCGATGATGTTCTGATTGTTCTCTGATGTGATGTTCTAATGATTGATGATTGTTTTGTTTTTTTATTAATCAGAAAGATTTTTCCTGATCAAGGGATGAACTTGAGTCAGATTTTAATTCAGATTGTGTGTAAACTGCTCAGACGTTCATCCCTGGCTTCAGCGATATCACTGTTGTATTTACTGTGCACTTTCTCTGCCTCTGTGAAGGAAAGACCTCGACTTTGTGATTGTCTTTCTGACTGGATTGTACTTCCAGCAAATTAAATATTGAACTACGGATCATTCAAGTAATCAAATTCTCAACAACCAAACATCTGAGAACGAATACAAACCATTTAGCAAAGGATTTGTTGGTGGATCTAATACTGAAAGTGAAATGATATCGAGTCAGCTTCTTTTTCTTTATTCTCTAATCAGGTTTGGAAGCCAATTTTGAGTCAGTGTAAAAAAAAATAAGATCTGATTGACTTACTTCACTTTAATTTTAAGGAAATTACCTCATATTTAATCCGCAGAGCAGATATTTTCATTTTCCAGATGGAGGCATGAATTACTTACTCTTATTTACAGACTGAAGAGTGTTAGAAGTTTGTGAAGGCTGTTTTTAGAAGGTTATAATCTAGGTGTTAAAATTGTCTCATAAAAAAAGAAATGACCTTATCTAAGTGAGGAAATGAGGCTCCGTATCTCTTTTTCATATCAGCCAAATTAGTTTTTCACCTCTTGTCTTTTGAATATCTATGACGGCTTCACTTCATAATGTGTTTTTGGTTCCTTTGCCACGGCAATAAATGATTATCGGCTGCCCAGATATTGCTCTCGCTCTCTTTTTACGAGGATTGTAATATCAATTTCCTTGAATTGAAGCAGAATTGAGCTTCCAAACCCTTCCACAGCCTTGCACTCCGGCCTGCCTCAGAAATATAATGTGGTATCTTAGCTTGTTGAATTTCACGGTCTTGGAATGAAAAGAACCTATATTGTTGAGGAATGTGAAGGTAATAAAAGCGATATTTTTCTATGAAACAGCTTCATATGTCTTTTTTCAGTCTCCCCTTTCTCTCCTCCTCTCTGTCGACTCACTCTCACAATCTCTGTTTCATTTCTAAGCAAATAGAAAAGAAAAAAAAGAGCGATGATGCTTATCACATAATGAAACCAGGTAGTCTTGGTTAAATGTTAAGTAACCCTGGATGTTATTATGTCTCGATCCACTGAGCACAGGACAGAGATCTCTCACCTGATTTCTTCAGACAGCTTAAACAAGATCACTCACTCGTGGAGCTGTTTGTGTTTGATTCTCATCTACAAATGTAACTTCTAAGCCGACATAAATAAGACACGGAGTGATGTTGTCACAGCACGTTGTGGACTGGATCGTCGAGATTAAAACTGTTATTTCTTTCCGTCTTTTCAACAGATCCTCGATCGATAGATTTCGGAGAAGGTCATGTTTTCCACCCGAAGCCGCCCATCGACGGAGGTGAGGTTATATCTCTTTTTCTCTCCTCTCCTCCTCTCCTCACAGCCCCGAGGCTACGCTGGCTGTTTTACAAGTCTCACCCGACGAATAGTGGAATCGCTCTTTAAGCAGGGGGGGCACGCTCGTGGCTCTTCGCTTTTACTTGTGGCTCCACAAGGAGAAAAGCCTGTGGCAACAGTGACAGACGATCTCTGGTGTGTGTGTGTGTGTGTGTGTGTGTGTGTGTGTGTGTGTGTGTGTGTGTGTGTGTACAGACAAGGGCAGAGTGTGAGAGAGCATTTGAAAGTGTGCGTGTGTGTGTGAGTGAGGTTTGTTAGTGTATGTTTCCTCTCCTCCTCTTTCATATTCCGTCGCAGACAAAGTGAGACAGACAGCTTCCTCCTGGGCACCTCGAAAACATCTGTCTGTTACAATCACGGTTTACTTCCTGTGTGTGTGTGTGTGTGTCTGTGTGTGTGTGTGTGTCCCTTGTTTCTCTCAGCCCCCTTGACAGAAACAAGAAGAGTACTCAGCCTTTTCATCACTAAACAAGTCTGTTTACAGTCTGTCTACTGCTTCATGTGTATGTGTGTGTGTGTGTGTTTGCTTCCATAAAACACTCTAAATGCAGTATTTAATTGCGGATTGGCTTGTTCATGTGTATACATTCATTAAGTGGATTAGCATTATTGCTTGCGCCAACTCCACACACACACTTTAGCACTTTCACAACACACCCAGAACACACCAGAGAGCACCTTTACGGTCGTTTCCTTTCATTATGTTTTCACAGTTCTGAAGTCGGTAACAACCGGGGCCGCGGTTAACAAAATTAGCCGTTCTTGAATACATCAGGCATAATGTGGGACTTTTGTCTCTGCAACAGTTAAACTAATTTCCTAAAGTGTGACCGTGTGGCCTTTGGAAAGATGCGAGACCACATTTACTCTATTAAACATGATGAATTAAATCTATTTTGCGATTGTAAGCTCTTTAACTGAGATAAATAATGCTGCAGCTGCCTGACTTGGTCTGTTGCAACAACTAGCTAATGGGAGCTATTGTTAGCTTCAAATTTAAGATTTGATGTGTACATTACTGAGTCAGAAGTCACATAGTGTCACTTTAAAGGAATATACCACTCTTTTTTGCTAGTTTAAGCACCTTAGATCCATTTCTTACATTCGAAGACTCCTCAAACCAGTCGGTTTTGTGTCTGCGTTTCATTATGGCTTCAGTCATAATCACGAAAACATTTCGAATCGATCTGCACCTGAACTTTAGTGCCACAAGACAATCATGTAACTGCCAAAAATGTAAGCAGACTTGATGCTCACTTAGATTTCACAACTCCATGAAGTTTCTAAAGCCTTCTAAATGATTCTTATAATATACAGAAGTTAATGGAAACCAATAGTTGCTTGGATAATTGGAAAAATACATCCACATATCCGATTGACGGCATTGTGGTACAACTGATTGTAGTAAACAGAACACTAATTGTTTTCTAACGACATATCCTGAAATGTCCCGTCTTCTCTCCAGACTACGTCTTCCCAGGATGGCCGTCCCCCTTCTCCACCCCCTCCTCCTCCGACATGGACCCCCCCTCCGTCACCCTGGTGTCAGAGAAAGACAAGGACAACGCCTGGCTGTACACGCTGGACCCCATCCTCCTCACCATCATCGTGATGAGCTCCCTGGGCGTCCTGCTGGGCGCCGTCTGCGCGGGGCTGCTCCTCTACTGCACATGCTCCTACAGCGGGCTCTCGTCACGCTCCTCCACGACGCTGGAGAACTACAACTTCGAGCTGTACGACGGGATTAAGCATAAAGTGAAGATAAACCAGCAGAGGTGCTGCTCGGAGGCGTGAGGGGGAGCGACGCGTCCCGCGACCCCCCTGCAGAAGTCATTTTGTTCTCGGTTTGGACAAAGAAAACATGAAAACGAAGCACTATTTCAATCCCCAGTGTCCCCCTACCTTATATCCTGCTCTGATGTCTAAAGGGGTAACATTCAGCCCAGAGTTCCCCTAACTATTTGTGTGCCAGTGGGAACATGAGACCTTGATCTCCCCTACATGCTATGAGGCCTAAACTGGGGGAACAACTGACCCCAGAACCCCCCTACCTACAGTACCATATCTCCTCCGCCTGCAGGAGAGAGCCTGCTCGATTTCTAAAAAGCCTGTGAATGAATGAAGGAATGAATAAATGAATATGAATGACAGATCTACCATAGAATATAACCCACCAGCCGCTGGAATGAAGCTGAAGAAGTGAGATGGACTAGAGCACCCATGACAATCTGGACATTTGGACCTCAATTGACAGCACAGTCTTGGGTGTTCGGTGAGAAAGGTTGGTAATGGGATTCTTAATGAAGAAGAGAATTGCATTAGCTTTGGCAGAATTTGAATGTGGCCAATAGAGACGGCATGCAGAAATCAAAAAAAGAGTTGCAGCTTCTGAGTGTTCGTGAAGACGCCAGTGGACCGTTTCATGTGGGTACTTTTGACTGAAATCAACACATATCAAGCGAATGCCTATCCCCCCCTAAAGAAGTTTAACAGATATCAACTCAAAAGAATCTAGATTTCTAAAGGCGAAGAAGGAAAAAGAGGATGATAAAAAAGGACCTTTTTTTCTTTTATTGTTTGTTTCTGAAGGTTTTTTAGATATGAGTTCTGTGAGTTTCGACCGTCCATTAGCACGCCGAATGGCGCCCGCTCGCTTCTTTGTCTGCCCTCGGTCTGCGCTTTGTGAAACCAGTGGCATAGAAGAGTAATGGTGACTGTTTTTGTTTTGTTTTAGACTCGTGTCTATTTGGAGAAAAAAAAATAAAAGGTAAAGAAAAGCCAGCTTCAGTTCGTAGCCGCCCTGTAGAGCTCTTACGCCATTTTTTTTTAGACTTTCCTTAGCGTTGTGTTGGACTCCATGGTCTTAACTGTTAACCTCAGTCCTTTTCTATTTTGGCACATTTTCCATTACAGATTATCAGTCTTTAGAGGAAAAGTAAAGGAAGATGGATGACAGAAAATCAGAGGTTTATCTAAATCTAACATGCTGTTATGGAGTCGTGCTTTAGATTCAGTATTCTAGGGTTTGTCTTTGGTATATATCTATATTTTTTTGCTTTTCAGACTGAAACGATGGACAGACACTGTGTGAACAAAATGTCAGTGATTGTTTTATTGCAACCTATGGATTGCCAAAGAGCTGTGTATGTGCACAGGGGGTCTGAACAAGTGTTAAAAGAGGCCGGGTGGAGAACGGACTGAGAGTGATGAATCATCCTGCCTTTTATCCGCCGCTCTTAGCGTCACCCCCCCAGCCCCCCCCTGAATGAAGGATGCTCAGAAAAACGGAAGGAAACGAAAGAACGCAAATCGTACCGTTGACTTTCTTGGACACACAATCGAGCCTTAAGCTAACTACAGTATACGCTGTATCGGAGGACAGCCATCGAGGAGGGCCAGTGCTGCTGGAGAGACTGATGAACCGGAGGAATCACATGCACAGACACACACACACACACACACACACACACACACAAACATAAACACACAAACACAAAGAAAGACAGACAGACGGGAAAAAAAGAGAGAGGTGGTGGTTATGTTTACATGTAGGAATGTTGATGTCTGAACCTAAAAACTAGTGAAGTTTATACTCTGATTATTAAAAGCCTGGCGAGTTTATACTGAACAAAATTGTCCAGGTTGCACGTGCAAATTTTTGGTCAACATTGTGCAGCTGTTTCACCCAAGAATTACAGTCATGTGCCGCCATTTGGCCTCAGCTAAATACGTTTTGGTGGAAACCGTAAGACACCCTGTGGACATTTGACCACTAATAGCAGTGTGGCGCAATGTTTGTGGGTTTGTTACACGATCCGGGGTCAGTCTAGCTGGGCGCAAAGTGGGACACAAGTATTGGAAAATATTAATTACACTATCTGCAGCGATTCCCCAGCGGCAGAAACAATAAGTGTGTATTTCCATTAAGAGAGATCTATGTGCAGATTTACGCGTGAGGCACAGCAGCTTAATTTAAATCTCCTGAGACGCAGACAGATTCAGTCATTATCTAATGTTATTAAATCTTCTGTGTTCCTCTACTCATTAAAAGGTCACACACAGTCCAGTCTTGTAGAGTGAAAAAGTTATAATAAAGCAGCCGTCCTGATAAATCCTGAGCTCCATCAGAGCTGAGTAGGAATATTTGATTCGGAAGATAAAGGTTTAATCATCTTTCTCTTGAGAGTTTCCTCGTGTTTCATAAGTTTTTCCTACAATATACACATGTGGAAACTGAAGCATCATTTGAGTTTCTATGGATATTGACAGGAGTGTTCCTCATGAATGAAATAATTTGCTGCAAATGAATGGAAATCATGGACTGCTGCAATATAAAACATAGCAAAAGACAGTTACTGAAACTACCTGCAGTTAAAGATGTTACGTTTTGGCTTGCAGACCGTTCCAGCTGTGGTCCTTGTACATTTGATTAACTTGTCAACAGAGTCAATTAAAGCGTGTGAAAGATTCAAATGAAAAGGGTTTATCTAAACAATTGGAGTAGTCGGCTTGTCGACAGGTTGATTCTCTGCATGTAAACATAACAAATGAGCTACTCGACTGACAGATGACAAACAAAATGAAACACAAAATGAGACTGTCAGCGGGCCAGGTGGACGGTGAGAAAGAGAGACGAGAGAGACAAAGAGACAGCAAAACAAGGCAGGCCGGAAGGGAGGCAGGAGTCAGAGACCCAGACAGAAATCTAAAAACAGTAATTGGAGGACCAGACGCTGTCCTCTCTCTGCCTGCTTTGTATTTTTCTTTCTCGCTGTGCTCGGCCCCGGCCGATGAAGGTCAATCCCAGAAAGTCCTCTTTGTTATTTTCTGAATCCGTCAAATATCCGGGTCAAGTTGTTGTTCTCTGGGGTGGCAAATTGAAGCGCAGAAGAGACGAAGGCAAAAGAAAAGAATCAAACACGAAACACTTGTTGTCTCTTTGCCTGGAGCCTCCTTCTCTCTCTCTCTTTTTGTCTTCCTCTCTCATCTCTCCCTGTTCGAGGGCATGCACGGATATAACCAGGAGGCCTACTGAGATGAAACAAACAGAGAAGATAAAGGAAATGTAAAAAAAAAAGGTGTTGAAATACGGTCAGAGGAGGAGAGACGGAGGAAGAGAACAATGGAGAGAGAGAGAGATGGAGGGTTTTCTGTCCATCTTACTGTGTTTTCACTGGACTGTTTTCCAAGTGCCTTGGAGCTCTTCTTATTATGTCTCTCTATCTCTCTCTCTTTTTCTTACTCTCTCACACTGAAACACTAAAAACTGATCAGCGTGCGACACATAACTAACACACAATCATACAGAAACAAACACACACACACTTATCGTCTCTCTCCTGATTGACTTTAATTTTCTCCTTCTGGAAGTCCAGATAGTATTACCTCTTCTGTCTCGATGGATACACACATTTACATTTACATTTACACACTGGCACACACACACACACACACACACACACACACACACACACACACACACACATACTTATGGCACTGGCCAGATAACTCAAACTGTTGTTTGTAGACTTTGTACAGAAGAATTTCTTTTTTAATGTTATTATTATTATTTAATAAAGGCTAAATAACAAGTGATTTGGTTCTGTGTGTTTGCTTGTGTATTTCTTCTGAGTGTTGAGTGCTCGTACTAACTAATGCCTGAACAGGCAGTCGGCACTTGAGCGGTTTTGTCTAAAGTTTTCGAACAAAATTTCGGAAATTCACACTCATATAAAAGACGATGGGTTTAAACAGGTTTATATCTGGATTTTGCATCCCCACAGATATAGAAGTTGTTTTATTTCATAATAAAATAAGACTCGAATCATGGCGATCAAGATCTTGAGAACTCACATTCAGAGAAAGAGATAAAAATGTTGGACAAATGTGCATGAGCGAACAATCGTGTTCCCCAGAGGATGAATCCTTATGACTTTGGTGAATCCCCTGACTTTACCTCCAGCCTGACATTTTCTGGTTTAAAGTAAAATCTCTCGACAACAATTAGATTAATTGCCTTGAAATTTGGTCCTACACATCCATGTCCCCCTCAGGATAAACTTTTGGTGTTCGTTTAGCTGTTCATATAGTTCCATCATAAACTAAGATGGTGATGAGAGCAGGTTCTTTTATATTCATACACATTCAGAGCCAAACCATAAACCCCATTTTCAAATAAAACCCCAAAGAATCTGCTTTGCCCTTATTTAACTTAGTTTAGGCCCCCCTCCTACTTTCCTCCCTTCCTTTCTTTAATTTTCACCTCTCATCCATCTCAGGGGTGTTCTGGCGTTTGTGCCCGCGAGAGGCCGAAGCACGAAGGATCAAAGATGTTCTTCGTTTAATCGCGCCGTGGAAGCTTGCTCCTAATTAACACGTACCCATAAAAAAAACAACACACAAACCAAAGCAGCCCCGGCCTGCTGAAGATTAGCTGGAAGATCACAAAGAGGGAAATGCGTCGCCCACTCGACTCATTTATCTTAAAAGTAAGAAAGCGAGTGTAATGATGGAACAAAAAAAGCTATGACATTTTGGGATAACTGGCTTACTGCGGGTTATGAGTATGTCTGTGAGCACATTATGAATCAGTGGATTTAAGGAATTAGCTTATGTGGAAAAAAACAAAACAATGAGGATCAAATGGAGGGAAGTGATTTTTGCTTTCCGAGGCCCAAATAACTTAACTACGGACTGCCCCATATCCCTGACCATCTGCCCCACTTTACTCCTTAATTGGCTGTAACTGTATACAGTACAATGCTAATTTGGTTTCAACCCTCTAATTAGCTTAGAGGGCCCTGATCAGTTATTTCTGTGCATCAGCATTTCTTCACCTCTTTCTCTGGCCTCATTTATTCATCGCTTTTTCATCTTGTTCCTCCTCAGGAGACTGACCCGATTCTCACGCTTTCCTCTGACATGAAAAAATAAAACACACCACTGTACACACACATGTGTACGCGTGCAGGAACAGAAGCATCAACATGTCGGCACAAGCTCTAAGTGAACGCAACTTAAGGGTGAAGGAGTCTCCTCACATCAGCCGTCTTTAAGTGCAAACCGGTGCCTCAAAGGAGGAAGGATGAGAACTGGAGCACTGATAAGATGCAGCGGCTCACATTTCGACATGAAGCACCCTCCTGTTGTCTTCACATTCTGTATCTGGCCTTTGTCCTCCGGGTCAAAAGTGACCCACTCTCACTAAAGATCTAAAATAAAGCAATTTAATTTCAATTTAAATGCCAAATCTATATAACCACCAAGAGTAGAATCAAGTAATTTAGATGCAGAAACAACCTTTCAGACACAAGGTAGGAGCCACAATCACTTTTTAGCAGGTGAAATACAGCGTTTTACGAGTTGTATTGGTCCTTTAAAGGTAATTCGACAGGTAAAAAAGACTGGATTCGTTATAATCTGTCAAATATATAACCACCAAGAGTGAAATCAGGTCATTTTGATGCAGAAACAACCTTTCAGACACAAGGTAGGAGCTATAATCACTTTTTGGCAGGTGAAATACAGCCTTTTATGAGTTGTATTGGCCCTTTAAAGGTATTTCAGCAGGTAAAAAGGACTGCAATGGTTATAATCTGCCAAATATAACCACCAAGAATAATAATGAAGTCAATTTAATTCAGAAACAACCTTTCAGTCACAAGGTAGGAGCTGCAATCACTTTTTGGCAGGTGAAACACAGCCTTTTATGAGTTGTACTGGTCCTTTAAAGGTATTTCAACAGGTAAAAATGTGAGTGAGTGGGGTATAATCTGTCAAATACAACCACCAAGAGTAATAATGAAGTCAATTTGATGCACAAACAACCTTTTAGTCACAAGGTAGGAGCTATAATCACTTTTTGGCAGGTGAAATACAGCCTTTTATGAGTTGTATTGGCCCTTTAAAGGTATTTCAACAGGTAAAAAGGACTGCAATGGTTATAATCTGCCAAATATAACCACCAAGAATAATAATGAAGTCAAATTAATTCAGAAACAACCTTTCAGTCACAAGGTAGGAGCTGCAATAACTTTTTGGCAGGTGAAACACAGCCTTTTATGAGTTGTACTGGTCCTTTAAAGGTATTTCAACAGGTAAAAATGTGAGTGAGTGGGGTATAATCTGTCAAATACAACCACCAAGAGTAATAATGAAGTCAATTTGATGCACAAACAACCTTTTAGTCACAAGGTAGGAGCTGTAATCACTTTTTGGCAGGTGAAATACAGCCTTTTATGAGTTGTATTGGCCCTTTAAAGGTATTTCAACAGGTGAAAAGGACTGGATTTGTAAGAATCTGTCAAATATAACCACCAACCACACTGAGCTGACCTGCCTTCTGATAATGAACCCTGTAAACAGCGTTAAGTAAGGATGGAAGTTAAGCTAACCTTATGGTTGGTCAGGAGACAGAACAAGCTAGCAGAGCGGAGGAGAGCGACGAAGCGGCCGGGGTGTGTGTTGTTTGTGCTGCCCCGACGTGTAGCAGCTAGCTAACAACAACTATCAACTAAAATATGTCAAGAGTAAGATAAAGTACATGTAGAAGCCTAACTCGTTTACAGAGAGTGTGTTAAACTGCTTTGATACGAGTTTGCGTATGTACAGTGTGGCTGAGAGCGAACGTTAGTTGTAACGGTTGGCTACTAGCAGTTAGCATGCTGGCTAATGTCCTGCTAGTGCGTCATGTACGGACTGTTGAGCCGACTCAGAGCTCCGGGCAGCGCGCCCTGTGACCGGTTGCCCCGCTGTCTGGAGGGAGACCCGCCATTTCCCTCCTGCCCTTGGACTTTTATTTTTTCACTGTCCCTGAGACAGAGTTTGGACCATCGTTCTTCATTACTGGTCGTGTCAGTAAGGAGACTGTTGAACTGTTCAACCTGGGTGAGTAACTCCACATTACACTGCCAGGCTACATTCAGCCCTGCTGGAAAAACCAGTATCGACCAGCATATTATGTTGTGTTTTGGTTCTGGTATGCTGGTTACCAGCGTGGGATGTGTCTACAATTTATTTCATATTGCAGAGTATGAGGAGGAGTGAAGTTGGCTGTGAAAGCCCAATACAGGACATAGAGTCACAGTACACCAAGTTTATAGATCACAAGCTTCAAACCTGCAAGATTTTGGGGTCATTTGAGAGCACCCAAAACAAACTGGAAATACTGCACTAAACAAACTTATGATGGTTTTCTTTTTTATGAACACAAAATCATTACTTATTTCAGATTTGATTCGTTAAAATCCAATAAGATAAGCCATCCACCTGACAGGTGTGGCAAATTAAGATGCTGATTGAACAGATAGATAGATAGATAGATAGATAGATAGATAGATAGATAGATAGAATTACTTTAATGATCCCAGAAAGGGAAATTATTTTGTTACAGCAGTTATTGGTCAGTGCCAGGATTCAGCCACAGGTGTTCCCTGGCCGGCATGGGATGCTGGTGATTGCTTCATCATGCTGGTCCACCACCAGCTTAACCAGCACCAAACCAGCACTAACCAGCATAGACCAGCATGGAAATCATGCTGGTCTATGGTGGTTTTTCCGGCAGGGAGGGTTATTTTCTTTATTGCCAGCTTTTGTGTTTGGATGTTTAAAGTAGAGTAACAGCATTAAATTGCTGTATTGATCAGCTTTCTTTCATTCACGCTCATAGTTCTGTTCAGAGTTAATTGAGCTTATAGCTGTTGAAGGTATTATACCCTTGGTATTGTGCTTCTAAGGTGTCACAAACATGCAATGAGTCAGGTTTAAAAGGGTACATGTCGGTTAATTTTCCATTGTTTTGATTTTTATAAGGGCAAGTGTATATGGTACTCTTGTCTGTAGCAGCACAACACCAGAATAAGCACCAACTGCTGTGTATTTAACCACTCAGTTCAGCTCAGTTAGCTGTGCAGCTAGCGATCCAGTCTGAGAGCTCTGGAGTGATGTGGTATTATGAAATGGACAAAGTAAAGCAGTACGAAACTACCACGTCCTCTCGTTGTGGGGATGAGGAAGTATTGACGATGGCCCAAAATTTTAGGGATTTCCAACTAGCGATTTAGTCGTGTTTTAGTTTCGTATGCACAAATTCTTCCAGATCCTGAATTCAGTTTACAGGTTTCACAGGTTCGTACAAACGGAAGCATAGCTGTGTGTGTGTGTGTGTGTGTGTGTGTACGTCAATCTGCAGATGTGAACACACACTTAAGACAGGTCTCTTGTGGTTGGTCTTTGCTGAGTGTGTAACCTACTAACACAGATTTTAACTCTCTGCTTAGTAGCACAAATCACTGATGGCACACACACACACACACACACTAACAAAGATAATAAAAAGTATTAGACATTCATATGTTGGGATTTTCCATGCTATGGTAAAAAAAAAATGTAAATAATCTGTTTGTTTGATCATTCCAAAATAATAATTTGAGCTTATTAGCTGTTTAGACAGTATTTTTTTAGGGGAAAAAAGGAGCTTGGATACGTTTGGAAGTTTATGAGGGTGTTATATATCACTCCTCCTCTCAGCCTCCTTTATATGTTTTCCATCCCTGCCTCTCTTTTTTTATAACACACACAGCTCCCACTAACAGGCATTCCCCTTATAAATGCGGTAACTGGTACTGGAAGGCAGTAATACCCATGTGCTGCACAAAGCAGTAGAAGAGACTTGGGTCATTTGTATGTAAGTGCAACTGAGAGGCCCCCCGGAGCCTCGGTGCTGTTAGACAATAGCATTAACCACACAGATACTCTATTATGACCCATTAATCCTAATATTATGTCAACTAAAAATATTGAATTTGCATAATGCCTAGCAGCCCTAATGAACTAAATCTAATCAGTAAAAACTGAAAATTTGCATTAAATACTCAACATTGGGCTTCATTTAGGTTCCACACATCCTGAGGGATAAATCTTCCTGTGAGAGTTTGTGTGTTCGCATTCAGCAAACCCCCATTGTAAGGTTTAGAGAAGCACAGTTGATTTGATTATCTTAGCATTATTTCCACCTTGTTGGCAATGCAAATGAAATATTTCCTTCAGCTGAGACAGAACCTGATGACTGGAAGCAGAATAATCCCTGCCTTACCTTCTTTGTTTGCAGCTTTTTTATCCCGTTTCTCCAGCTTATTTTCATTTACTGAAATAATTATTTGTGTTGCAAATAATGTAGTCAAATATTTATTTAACGTTCCCCCTTCTGTCTTCTTTTACTTCGTCTTTGCACCTGCTCCACATTTTTCCTTTGATTTCTCTGCTCCCAGCAAATGCCTCTAATTGATAAAGTTCAATTATTATTATTATTATTATCATTTTGAGCGTACAAAGCATTTACAAAAGCAGAGAGGGGACGGGACCAAAAAGCTTTTTATAAAAATAATGAGCCGCAAATTAAATTTGCATGCTGCTCAGCCTCTCACTGAATCTTATTTTTCAATTTGTAGAAAACATAAAGTAAGCTAAGTGCTAAATGTCTCCTTTATTGACTGTATAAAATCCATTACATGTTTTTTTTTTTGTTTTATCTTCCACCACCTGGGTGGGCGTCTGGGTGAGAGAGCTGTTCATGGTCTTGGCAGCTTCCAGCACCCTGCTCTCCCAATGTCCCGAACTCACTGGCTGCATGCTGCTAAATCAAATTACATTTCATCAGACAAAAGCTTTTTTCTTTTTTTCTCACTACACCAGTACAAATAAGATTCTTGTAAATCTAATCACAGTATAAGGCTTATTGCTTTCTCATTTATGGGTTTTCATTTGTTTGGCTGTTTGCCAGCTGCTGGCAACTGGCCCTGAATTTTCACCAAATAAAAAAGTTACACGAAAGCTGCTAGTCTCACCTTAAAAGTTTTGTTTCTTTCTTTAATTAATGTTTTGTTTGAATGTTTTACTCCCCTGCCACTGTTTTTTTGTAACCATCCCGGTTGGACATTGTTTATTGTTCTCCCTCCTCTTCTGCTGTTATTCCATTTCTTCTACCGCCTGCTTTTCTCTCACCGCATGTCATATCAAACTTTTCATCTTCCGTCCCCAGCCCAGTCACCAGGATAAAATGTTGGCAGTTAACATTTTCTGCAAACCACTGATAAGTTCACATTTGTATGTGTATGTATCCACCTGTTTCCTCGGAAGCCTATGGGGGCTGCCATGACAGATAACTACTTCCGCTGACGGTTTTCTGTTTCCAGTTGCCTGCAACTGCATTGCGGACTGCTGCTGCCGAGCAAGCGCTAAACAACTAGCGTTAGGTCTTTAGTGCTCAATTGTTTTTAAAATGAGCTCAGATACCACATGTGCCGTTGTTGGTTGCCACAACAGTTCATGAAAATTGAAGTTTTTTTCAGAAACGTCTCGTGTAGAACATCAACAACTTAGACAAACATGTCCGTGCCCTGCGCCCCACACGTCATACTGAGGAAGGAGGAACAGAGACTAGCGTGGCTCCCGGCTTTGAGACAAAAATAGATATTTGGGTTTATGAATATCTTCCACAGAATAGCTGCTGCATGACTTCTCCAACCCGACAATGTCCGAGCAGCCGCCTGTCTCCACGACTCCACTTTCCTTCAGCATCATCCAGCTGTATGTTTAGCTTGATTGACGCTGTAGCTGGGCACTAACGCTACTGCTGCCTTCAGAAATATAAACTTGCTGTGTTTCTTCAACAGTACTTTCCCTGTTTTGTTGCTGTGCAGGTGGTTGTATGCTTCTGTGCTTTTGTAACTGCGTAATTCTCCGCCATCAACACCTTCATAAAGTATAAGATAATTAACTGTCGATGTAGCTAACGTTGGGCTAATGCTTCATGTCATCTGCCCACTCCGTGAGAACTGACGGGTGAGGCACTGTGAGAAATATCTGTACTGAGTATCCACCTCCGATTTTTGTCCATTCTGTCACTTTCTTTGTGTTAAAAGCCGTTTTTTAAAGCGAGCATGACAGCTACGTTAGCGTAAACACCGAGGTCAGCCAGTTCAACCGGAAGAGCATAACCGAATGCCGCTATGAATCATGGGTAAACTCACAAAGTCAGGAACAAAGTGGATATATGTACCGTGTTGACATTTCTACAACGCATGTCATGTCACCCACATATTACATTGTTATGACCTGATGTTCATATCATGATGTTGAGGCCATAGTGGTGGAGTTACAGGCGAGAAGGCTTCTAAGCCAGTGACGGCAGTTTGAGACTGTGTCGCGCTGGACATTATTCAGCTGTGAAAATATGATGTTTTCTTAACCTTAACCAAGTGGTTTTTGGGCTTAAACCAAACCAGACCATAAGCACAGTGTCCCAAAATAAGATACAAAATTAAACATCAAGATGTCAAAATAACTTTGTGACAAGTTTCAACATATTCCTGGTTTGCAGAAACATACAGTATGTTGCCAGCATTTATTCTGGCAAGGAAAGTCAAAAATGATGTTAGAAAATTGTTTTTACATTATATTATTCCATTTGTGTAATAATATTTATGAACACACTTTGCCTGTTTCACCCCAACAGTCCAAATCTCACCCTCTTAAGTGGGCATACAATCATGTATTTTAAAATCAATTTGAAGTCTTCCAGAAACTTGAGTTACACCAGACGAGCTGCATGCAGCAATTTTTAAGTCCCCATCTACTTCAGTTGTTTAGGAAAATGCTGTTTTGCTATAAAGCTCCAGAAATGTTTTGTAGACTAGAATACTTCACCCATCTTTTCTTCAGCACGGGTGTGGGTAGATACTGACTGAATTTTCATTTGAAGGTGAACTTTTCCTTTACCGTTATAAAGAACAGACAGCAGGCTGAACTCCCACTGGGGCTAAACTTGTCCTAAGTACACTGTTGATGCACTGTTAGTCATTTTTAAATAATCTTCAAAGTGTGATTTCGTGTAACACTGAACCGCTCACAGAGTGAGAGGTTGCTCAGTGGGCAGATCGGGTTTGATCCAACACATATTGACAGGTAGTGTATGTGTGGGCATGAGCCTCTGCAGTGAGGTAAAGTTGGCTGCGTGGGCGAGAACAGGGAGTACAAAACACAGGCATTCTGCTGCTGGTGCCAGCAACAACCCCTGCAACACACACACACACACACACACACACACACACACACACTTTGTGCCACCTACCCAGATGAAAGCGTTGGCTCGGTGGCAGACCACTCTGTGGCTCCCTCGGAGGCCCTGTTGAGGGCTATTGTTGCTATTTATACGGTAAGGAGTCAGCAGTGTGTACTCTACAGTATGTTGTGTATGTTTTTGAGTTTGTGCCTCCTTCTGTTTCTGCAACACATACTTTGCAGGTGTTTATGTTTCCTTCTGTTCTATATCTGAAGTGTGTGTGTGTGTGCGACTGTAGTGCCTACTTGAAGCAATGGGACCTGCTACAGACACACTGTGGCTGGATCTGCATAACTCGAAACACACACACACACAACGCAGCAAGGGGGGGAAACCGCAGCCTTGGATAGTTTAAGAGTCTTAATGTCAACAGCCACCTCTAAGAGCACAAGTGTTTGTGGCTGAGCAGCCGTTTTAGATAAGCCGAAGGCTACTGAACGGAAAGACTGATATCATCATAACAGAATGTGCTCTGCAGTAATGGTGACTGATGAAATGTTGTACAAATGGATAAGAGGGCCTGGAAATAATAAAACAGAAAGGAGCAGGCAGGGAAGACAGTCATGATAAAATATTTCATAAGAGAGGAGAACAATGAAGGCAAAAAAAGGGAAGAAAACCAAGTCGGCAGAATTAATGTTGGCAGCGTAGGTTTCTGCAAACCATGGTATGTTGGATCTTGAGATTTTTTGACGTTCCAGCTTAATGTTCCTCCAGTTTTCAGTTTGGTTCTTTCACAGCCCGACATGAAAATCAATTGGTCAGGGTGAGGAAGTGATCGTGTTTTGGCTTACCAGCGTCTGTTGGCACTAACATTGCTGGAAATTGTCCAAACATCTCATTGAAAATATTCACTTGTTTGGCACGTACAAAATGTTTAAACTATGGGTCGACCAATATTGATTATTAGAAATCAAGGACACAAAAAAAGCTAAATTTGTTGCCGATTTTCATTTGTAGTAAAAATGTAACTCTATGTTTCATTTTGGACCACCAGCAGGGATGGAATCCTTAGTATAGTTCACTCAAACACAAGTACAATTTTGAGGTTCTTTACTCTTCTTTATTTCCATTTTCTGCTACTTTACACCTTGTGTCTATTAATTGCTACATGTTACCACTCAGATGTTGCTGCTTGCGTGACATTGTGTAAGAGGATGTTCCATCAGAGCCAAAGTAGCACATTTTTGAATTAGTTCATGTTATCGGCAGTCTGACAGAAAAATCACTGATACTGATTATCGGAAAAATAGATAATCGACACGCTTTAGCACACCAGGGCCTATAATCACTGTAGCTTGAGTTGAACCACTGTCTGAAACAGTGGTATCTGACTTGGCAGCTATCTCCTCCACCTTCAACACCACCACCTTGCCCTCAGTCTCCTGACATTAAAGTTAATAAAGTTTTATCCGAACATGATACAACTAAAATTGTAGAAATGTTGATATGACGTGGCTTAGAGAAATGTAAAATGCCAACATTTTATTTTTCGTTCCTCTGTACGCAAACTGGGCAAAACTTATTAAATCAAATGCAAATGATGAGTCATGGGCAGGAGAAGACTGAGAAACCCTCTGTTGTAATCTACTAAATCAATATGACCTTTTACATGTTTGATTTAATTTGATTTTTATACATGGGAAACGTGTCTTGGGCTGATACCCACAATGACCTAACATAATTAAGAAATCACCCATCAGGAGGAGGCAATAAACTACTAAGTGAAGCGATTCTGCCATCAGAGAAAACCAATATACCCAATCCTATATTCACATACACACGTAGCTGTATCTAACATATTCAGCTGACATGATGCATCATGTTTACGCTCATATCTGGCTTTGAAGATTTAATGCACAACCCCTGTAGCCAAAAACACCTCTTGGTGTTAGGTGATGTATGCATGGTATAGATATGAACGATCGCTTTTTGCAATTGAGGAACCCTAAAAAATCTACCAGAAGAAATCAGAGCAGAGGATATGAGTTGAGGTTGAGTCATACACGATTATGGAGCATTAGCACTTTAAAATGTTTTCCTGATGAAGTGCATTGTGGTCAGTCTGCATACATACTGATGTTCATGTAAAGGTGACTATTTGTCGTAGTGGTTGTCTTTGTTCTCTTTCTTTTCTTTTTGTTTTTATGGAATTCTTTGGAGAGAAAATTAGGCTTCTGGTGGTTCTGTGATATTCTGTTTTGAAAAATGTCACATAATAAAAAGAAAGAGGAAATAAGTCATAATATAAGCCGGGGCTGTCGTCGTGAGGTTTCTAATAATGCCTCTCTTTTCCTCTGTACGTGTATATGTGTGTTTGTGTGTTGCGCTCTTTACCTCTCGAAGGGATGAAAGTCCTCTATCATTAATTTTCTAATAATGCCCCCATGGCTTCACATGTGAACAGAGCTCCAAACACATCAATCACAGCTCAGAATGTTTGTGTGTGTGTGTGTGTGTGTGTGTGTGTGTGTGTGTGTGTGTGTGTGTTTGCAGGGGTTTTATTTGTGGTTATTTGTGTGGTTGGCTGTATGTGTGTGTTTGTGTGTTTCACCATGTTGTGCATTCACCAGCGGCTCGGGGCAGTGTGTGCTTATTGGATTGGTGACAGACTGGTGTATTATTCAGCACCTGATGGAGAGTGACAGATGACTCCTGTTATGAGTTCATGCATGGATATCGACCAGTGGCAGAGGAAGTATTTAGATCCTTTTATTAAAGTAAAAGTCCAACTACCACCCTGAAAAATACTCAATTACAATACAGTTAGCTGTGTTATTAATGTTATAAGACCAGCAGTGTCTCTGCTGCACTGTTTGCTCCTGGGGTCCATTGATGTACACGATGCTTGCAGAAGCAGAGTTTGTTTAACGTGTTGAATGCTGCAGTGTGTGTTTGTTAGCTTGTTAGCGGTTGTCAGATGGCCGTTTGTTACTGCTGATTGCTGCTCTACTCCGTTAACGTTACATCGTGTGACGGCAGTGTTCACAAACATGCAGCGTCTTTAATATTTGTTTTGCAAATTATCCATTCATTAGATAAAAGAAACTCTTTAAACTGTTGCCTTGTTTGAAGAGGAACTTTAAGATAATTGTAGCATGTACGCACTGTAAATTGTCCAGGTGCCGCATTACTCTCGCAGGTCGGTAATGCCTTTTCGTTCCATCAGCAATCCGCAACGACTACTTTTACAAAACCGATGGTTGACGTGTGTGATTAGATTCTGAATCGTGGGAGATAAGAATCATGAATCTTTTGGGAATCGATTTTTTTTTTCCCCCACTCCTAGTACCTTACCATACCTTACTAAATTATTTTTGTATTATTTATACCCATCCATGCACAGTCAAGCTCATGCATCTGAAGATTTCAGATTAAGATGGGGTCTAATTAATGTCTGTGATGAGCAACAAGCAATAATGCAGGAAAGAAAATACAGAAAGAAGCTTCGAGGTAAATTAAAACGTAAGTTGCCAAGTGAAAGAAAAAGAGAGAAAGATTTGGGGATGCTCATCCATTTCCTGCTGAGTTAAGAGAAGGTTATTGGACTCCCAGCTCCTCCTGCACAGCATGGTGTGTGTGTGTGTGTGTGTGTGTGTGTGTGTTTAAGGTGCAGACCATGTTTGTACCTTCAAGTGTATTGTATGTGCGTGTATTTGTGTGTTCTTGTCTCAGCATGTAGTGGTGAGTGACAGCTGGTGATTGTGAGCAACAACTGCTCACACTGGAGGAACCTCGGTGTGCAGCTGTAAATAAAAGCTCATTCTGATTTAAACAGTGGCTCTCAATCAATTTGGCCCCTGTACCTTCTGTCCTGCCTGCTACTCCACAGGCAGCGCTGATAAAACCAACTGCACCTGTCTGGGAACAGACAGCACACTGACAAAGTTACCAACTAGCTGGTGAACATAGTGGAGCATTTAGCTGCTACAGAACCAGATATTTCCCTCAGGAGTTGTTGAAGACAGAAGCAGAGCTGAGAGCAGAGTGAATATTTAGTTCACATTCATCAGCTGGACAGAAACATGAATGCTAATGCTGCTCCGTGTCTGTTTTCTAACACAGTCACATGACAATGTGTTATTTTTTTTTATGTAAATTAAAGTGTACTGATATTGATTGTTTATAAAAACATGCACACACATGGCACACAGTATAATTACCACAGGGAGGCTTGTCCAAAACTGCAGCAGTGTACCTGGAGAGTTCTTGGCTCATTATGTTGCACCTGACTACAATTAGACTGGATGCATCCAACAGGAACACACACATGCTGCATGTACACAAAGTCACAAACATGCAAAAAAAAAAACAAGCAAAATGTACAAAGAACATAAACACCATATTATTAATGATCGGAAGGGAATCAAACTAACAGTTCCAACATGGGAAGAAAGATGGTGCAGATCAGATGTTGGGTACACAAAAAAGTTTCAACATGCTATCATGATGTGTTTAGGTTCTGGTTGCAATGCATGTAAAGCGTGTCCCACACAGTTCATTCAACCCAACATTACTACAACTTGTAGCAAGAAAAAACTGCCCTTCAACAGGCAGAAACCTCAGAGCAGGACCATAGTCAATGCTGGCCGGCAATCTGCCTCGGCTGGTTGGGTCGTTCACAGGCCGCTGATATAAAATGAAGCTACATACCCTCATATAGGGTTGGGTGATGTCTGCTGAATTGGCATATGACGATGTCTAGAGTGAAACGTTGCGATGCCCATTGACGATGTTTATGAATTTGAGGCAGTGTGTCTCCTCAGTGTTGTCATGATGCAGCAGTTGCATATTAGCTCACCACTGTAGCCGTCAGTGGGGAGCCTTTTAAATCACGATGTTACGATGGTCAAGGATTAGTAGTAGATGGCTGTCAGTCATTGGAGATGGATGATGGCATAGTTCATCAACCCAACCCTCATACCTAAACCACTGAACAAATCTGTTGCTGATGACTCCAACAACATGACTACGGCGTACCAACAAGAAATGTACTAGACCTTTATCACATGGTTTGCCGTTTGGTCAGGTTTAGGCACTTGAACCACTTGGTTCTGTTCAGGAAAACATTGTGGTTGGGTGAAAATAAGCCCATTACTTCTGAAACTCACTCTTGCTTTCACCATTTATACCATCACCTGACTTTGTGAATGACTCTGCCAGACATTTTCTGTTCTCAGATGGTTATTTCTTATCCCCACATTTTAGTTCTACTTAATCGTCCACCTTATTTATCGTTTAATCTCAAACTACTTTAATCTGCTCACCTTGCTTTTACCGTCATTTCTCTTTCCACCACTGATCTCTTTTTTGGACAGCCACTTTATCCCTTAGCAGAGTTATAATGTCTTATAAAGTCACCCAGAAAACACAACTCACATTTTTTCCAGTCCTGATTCTGTTTTCACAGCAGCAGGTGAGCTGTGTTCGGAGGTGGCTTGTTGTTATTGAACAAAATGATCCGGGCCAACATGGTACCAAACAATGAAACAATAGAACAAAAATTGAAAACGAGATAAGAAAGATAACATGATGAGAGAGAACATACCACTTTTTCAAGGCAGACAACAGACATCGACTGCAAACCCCACCCTGCAGTTTTTGTAAGCGGCTGATTCCGACTGAACAGCTCCTACTGCTCCTGCTTCACATTAAGAGCTTCCCAAAGACAAACCACAGGAAGGCTTTGATTTTCACCAGAGTAAGCAAACTCCTGCTCCTGTGATTGAAAACTGGTGTGCATCAGATTAGATGAAAATTAAGCAAGAGTGAAAAGCAAAATGTGAAAAAGATAACATCTGCAGTGAGGTGTTCTCTTTTGGCAACGTTGAGTTGCTGTGAAAATCAAACACTTTGTACACCAAATCATCCACTCCGACCTCCTCTCTGTGCAGTTTTACAGCACAATAACTATGTCATGGCCACAAAAGATCACGTCTCAGGAAACATAAACATAAGTCATGTTAAATATTTGCATTTCTGTCATTTTTATGGTGAGGACGGCCTCATTGTGCTTACACGACTCTCTCTCTGTGTACATTCCTGCTCCTCCAAACGCTTTTGGATGACTGTGAACGGCAGTATGTATTGTGTGTGTGTGTGTGTGTGTGTGTGTGTGTGTGTGTGTGTGTGTGTGTGTGTGTGTGTGAGATGTCATTATCCCTAATAGAGGACCACAGGTGGCTCTATTTATCAGACTAAACACTGCAGCAAACAGTGTGACAGAGACTGGCAGCAGTTTGTGCACAAACACATAGATGCCTTGTTCTCTAAAAATAGGATTTGTTGTCCTAATCAAACTCACAAAGATTTACTGTTGTCTGTATGAGGCAGGATGGATTCAAGGTCGATTTTACAGCTTAAAATTACAATAATTAACAGTCCCATAGTCAGATCCCTCAGTTTTGGGTATCTACAAGAGAAAATGTACATGCTTTAACATTTAAAAACAAAATTTACTCACTCTGTCTGAACACACTGTTGTAGGGCATGTCTCTTAAAGCCCATCCCCTCATGACAAGCCAAGTGAGCTGTGATCGGTCGGCTCTCGCAGTTCTGAGCATGCAACCCCCATCATGTTTTCACATCAACCCTGCCAGTGTTCTTGCAATCATCGCTATGCTGGGGTGGCTGTGTAGTCTTGACACCACAACCGGTACGGATGTCTTGGCGGTCCTGTTGTAGACAAATAATTGTCATTTGCCTGCACTTAGGAAAGAGGCATAATAAAGGTATCTCTTCAGTTGTACAGTATGTGGCGTACTGTATCAATGTCCTTACAGGCTGTACTTATATGATACTTGGTTAGTATTTATAAAGTACCTAAATCTGCCTAAATAATGACAAAAGACATGGAAATCCCACTTTCCACAGTAATAGGACCTTGAAGATTCTTCTTCCTTCCTTCCTTCGTTCCTTCTTCTCCTTCTTCCATCGCTGTGTAGTGAATGTCATTACATACAACAGATTACTTTTGTTTTCATATTGCTTTTCTACTTTTCTGTTGAAGAAATTCCTGGCATAAGCCACTGTACTGTAATATTTTTGTATTGTAGTGGAAATAAACTATCACATTTTTTATTAGGTAATACACCTAAATAATTCATAACCACACTCTTACCAATGTGCCTTATTTTCTCCAGCCGCCCTCGCTTTCCCCCTCTCTCCGGTTCTGTATAAATACTCATTTTCTTTTTTGCCTTTCCCACATTTTCAGCCTTTTCTCTTCCTCTCACATACTTTCAGTCTTTCTCTCCCTACAGGCTACGGGGGCCCTTTTCTTATGAGAACCCTAGATCTCCGTCGCAGCTTTACAATGGCTCAATATTGTATCATCTATCACTCTGCATAGAGCTGCGGGCCGCATCAGCCTCAGCGGACAGGAAACAAGATTTATTACAGACGACAACGCCCTGCATGTGTGGTGGGAGGAGAGACAAAAGGAGATGGAGATGCAGTTGGACAAAAATGAAGACTCAAATGTGTCAGACAGACAGAGAGAGTGAGTGAGAGATGAAGAGGAAGAGGGGGCAAAGATGGAGACGGGTCATCAGAAGGAGTGAAAAAGGTAGAGAAAGGTGTTTTTTGTGCAAGGAGGAGATGGAAGCGAAGTGGAATGAATGTAATAGGAAGAGGAATACACAGAGAGAGAAAGATAGATGAAGCAAAAGAGAAGGCTAATGAGCTTGAGTGATGGAGAGTATAGTGTGTGTGTGTGTGTGTGTGTGTGTAAATGACGGACGTAGTGCTTAAAGGCCAGTGCCTGGCTGCGTGTCCATTAGGTGTTTAGTAATGACTGAGTTTGTGTGTGTGTGTGTGCGCCTTCAGTAATCATCTGTGTCAGTGTGATTGATGACTGACCACAGTCGCTGTTTAAACATTTAAAATCTTTCAGGACAGAGGAGCAGAGGGAGGAGAGGGAGGAGAGTGATGCTGAGGAGAGGTGAGGAGAAGGATGGAGAGAGAGAGAGACAGAGAGAGAGCAGAGGGTTGTTAATGATCAGATTTAATCCTACACAAGCAACCCACATCAGCACCATCGCTTCAAAACTTTCTCTCCAAGCTCTGTTCCCACTCCTAACCAGAATAAAACAATAGTCAGACTTTGCTTTTACAGTTATGTATTGTGCTAATGACTCACCACATTTTAAAGCAGAAAAGGCTCTCATCAAAGCCGCACGCTTCAAGCTCGTACAGCAACAGAGCTGTTAGACATCCAGTGTAAGAAATGATTTAAAGCTGCTGTAAGCGTTTACCTAACTTCCTGTCTTCCTCAGTCAGTGTTTAGATGAGCTGAACAGTAAATACACCTCCTTCACACACCAGAGAGGTTTGTTTAAACACACTGTCAACACAACTAGCTGCTACTCACTGCTTTTCACTGGTCAGAGGGTTGCCACTGCAACCTCTCAGGTGTTTCCCACACAAATATTCGCCGACCAGTTAAAGATTTTCATACTTATGTTGTTTTTATCGATCGATTAACGAGTGGACAATCTGCCCTTGCTCTTGCCCTCCTGTCCACTGTCAATCACACATTCTATCAGATTCCAGTGCCGACATCTTGGTCCTCTGCACGCATAGAGAAACTATATAAAGTGTAGGCAGTATTTTCCTACAGGGGCGCTATTAATGAAATACTGCCACCACAGTAATGACAACTTGTGTACTTTGGTACTTCCCCAGTTTCAAGGTTGTTTCCCTGATCATTACTTTTCGTCAAGTAGTGTCATATCAAGCGAAAGATGATTTTCTGCTAAGGCAAAGAAGCTCCCTAACAAAATTGGGAAATATACATATTTCCTTTCTTTCCCAAGAGTGAGAGACAAAGATTGATATCAATCCGCCTGAAGCAAAGTCGACTGCATTTATTCTAACAATAATCCGTAAAGACAATGACTTAGTTCCTCTGCGTCCTCACTGAGGGTTTAAGATGTCAGGACTCACACACACATTAATCCACTCTTGGATAGTTTTACACTGTTGCATGTGTAGATCATCCCAGCCAGAAATGTCCCATGAACTACACGAGTGGATTTATGGTGGGAAGTATTGGAAAGTTCATTCCTCAGTATTTAATCAATGACCTCCAGAGTCAAATCGGTTTTATTTATACGTCCCAAAATTAGAAATTTGCCTCAAAGGGCCTCATAGTCTGTGACACCATCTATCCTTGACTCTAAAAGCTTAGACAGGAAAAACAGAGAGAATGAAATAAAGAAGAGCAGTCCAGAGGTGTGTCAACACTGTAAAGAATATGGATAGAGAATGAAAAATGAGGAGAAAGAACTTTTGTTTGTTCTATCCAGAGTGTCAGATTTATCAATGTCTTCTCTCTCCATGCTTGTTTTACTCTGAATAATCCAAATGATTAACTTTTGAGTTTGATAGAAAGTAGGATAAACAGTATTTATTTTTGTTTTTAGAATTTGGATGAACTGCACTGCAAAAACCAAGCTGCTGACAGCACTGTAAGACATCTGTGACAGTAAACATTATTCATTTTAAATAGCAGAGTCTTGGATTGCTTGATACAAGACACTAGAAACTGTTTTCGTGCACTGTGAGGGAGGTGAAACGGTTCTTTCAGAGGAAATTTGATCATTCAGTGTTTAGCCAATCCTGGTGGAACATGTTGGACGTTGCACAGAGAGCTAACAGGTGTGGGCATCGGAGGTGGAAGGAGTGGGAGGACTGGAGTGAGAGAAGAGAAGTCACAAATAAAGAAAGAATAAAGGAAGTAAAAGTTGCCGTGGATGACAGATGGGTTCGGGAAAAAATAAAGTGTGTTAGAGAAAAAAGGCATGAAGGACAGAGGGGTGGAGAGGGGGAAGAGGAAAAGGAGACAGACAAGCAGAGTGTGTGTGTGTGTGTGTGTGTGTGTGTGTGTGTGTGTGTGTGTGTGTGTGTGTGTGTGTGTGTGTGTTCCAGCCTCAGACAGACAGTCCAACAATCTGGATGCTCGACTGTTTCTCAGGCCTTCCAATATAATTCAGCCGTTCCGCCATGTCAAGCTCCCCGACGCGGCCAGCCACGCCCCCCTTTCTCCTCGCTTCCATATATGGGCATCCTGTCCCCCGCGGTGCTCAAAGGGATTATTATGTTTATGTCCGCGCCGCTCCAGTGACCCCGTGGCAGAAAAGAAGAGAGATTGTTCATGCTACTTCTACCCTGCTTTCTGCGGCGGCAAACTGTCTCCAGGACTTCAGTGTTGGACAGATGTGTGTCGCTGTGTGTGTGTGTGTGTGTGTGTGTGTGTGTGTGTGTGTGTGTGTGTGTGTGGACACTGAGATAATGGAAAGATTTAAACAGCACATTCACACAAGCACAGATAGTTAAAATAATAGTTGCACATTTTGGGGAATATGCTTATTCTGGAGAGAGTTTGATGAGTAGGTTAACTTGCTGGTGGGCTCACATGGTCTCACAGCAGCTTGTTAAATTGTCACCAAGTATCATCGACAGGATTTGTGTACATGGACACAATGTTTGTTTATGGTGGGACTCGGCAGGACTTTCTTTGATGTCTGCCTCATCCACGTTTCTTTGACTACATTTAGGTGCCGTGCTGAAGACACAGGAAGATGATTTGTGTAGAAGTTGAACACACAGCATCTAGGGTTCACATCCAAACTGAGGTCAGGTTAAGGCAACAAAACATCATTGATTATGGGTGGAGGGAGGGTCATCAAACAGGCAGGAAATTGTGACTTTAGTTGAGAAAAAATAAGTTTGTTAAAGTTTAGTAGAAAAAGCAGCTTTGTAGTCCAGCCTACTAGTAGACATAAAAAAAAAGCTGTCCACTAATCCAAGGCTGTTACGAAAGAAACTGACATCCTATAGATGACATTTTGTCACCATTTCACCAACTTCTGTGATACCTGGTTGGATTGGTAGATTTAGTTACCTTTGAACAGGGCAGGTGACTATTTTCCCCTGACTGTAAGCTATTCTAACTGGATGCTGCCAGTTATCTTCTTTTTATCAGACTTATATGAGAAGTTTGTCCATCTTTTCATCTAACTCTCCGCAAGAATGAAACTTTGTTGCCCTTTTGAGCAACTTAACGGCTAACACAGATATTGGTGACCATGATACTAAATGCCTTCAAACCGAATCATCCTCTGTGGTTCAAGTGTATAAAAAAAAAAAGTTGTGTCAAAGTTATATTTCGGTAAGCGGTTTGTCGCCTCTCTGCGATGTACAGTCGTACCAGTGCAGTGAATTGAATCTGCGAGAGAAAGAGCAAGAAACTGAGACAAAGCGAAGAAAGAGGAAGCTTGAAAAGAGAAAGAGGAGAAGACTGTAGGGAAAGGGAAAGAAAAGGAGGTCTTTAAATGAGTGTGTGGAAAAGCGGGCTGGCATTGAAACAGACACGCCCCATCACACAACGGTCGAGACATTAACTTCTCCACTCTCTCTGTTTCCCCCCTGCCATCACTCTTTCTCTCCCTCCCTCTCTCCTTCCCTCCATCTGCTCTGCCGCTGCACCTGGCCTCTTCACGTTCTCTCACTCCATTTCCTCTCTTTCACTCCTTTTCTCTCCTTCGCTCATCATTTCTCTTTCTTCTCTGTTTGCACCATCCTACCCTCCTCTTCCTCCCTGCCCTTTTTATTTTGCGACTGAATAGTCCTCTCTCTCTTCTGTGTGTCTTCCTCAATCTGTCTCTTCTTCTCCGCATCTGACAGCATTTCCATCTCTTTTGACATCCCCGTCTCCTCCCTCTTTCTCTCTCAGCTGACTTTTTTTCTTTTTACGGCGTCGAGATCATCTCTAAATCTTTTCTTTTTTCAACCCATATTCTCCATTTCTCGCCTCTCCAAATGTTAAAATGTCCCTTTTATAGACTGTCTCTCCCTCTTACCATCCAGGGGGGGCTCACTGCCTCCCCATCTTGGCCCAGCATGAGTGGGCCACGTCTGGGAAGAGAGAGTCAGGACCACGGGGTGACTTTCCAAAAAACAAAAAATCCTGGAGGGTTCTGACACAGCGGCCATATGGCAGAGCATTGAGGGAACAGCTCCACACACACAGACGGGGGAGACACAACACTGTCTCCCAACAGACGCCCAGTGTGAAGGAATGGATTGTGTCCCCTGTGGCCGGTGGGCATGTCCGCCGCTCATTAGTTTCCCATGGAGAATTGATATTATTCACAAAGCTGACCACATGAATAGGTGGATGGCGTGCAAGTGAACCATTACAAACGTGAAGTCGGCCTCATAAAAAAAACACTTTTGTATACACCCAGACGTCTCTTGAACCACAGAATTAACCTTCAAACTGTGTTTTTCCTCCTTGAAGAAAGAAGGAATGAAGAATAAGCGAGCTGGAAAATAGAGTTTATTGTGTACAATTGCAGAACATAAAAAAAAAATTGCGGTAGCTGCTAATTTGCAATAAACAGAAAGTGCAGCTGAGGCTGATGGAAATGTCGTTAGCTTTGTGGGTATTTGGTCATAAACCAAAGTATTAACCTAATCATCGCGGTAATTAGGATTCATCTTCGGGAACATAAATGTCTGTGCAAAATTTCCATCTAATAGTTATAGAGATAATTCAGCCTGGAACAAAGAGGAGGACAGACTGACACAGCCCACAATCCTGCAGACAAAGGCAAGAGACCCAAACGATATTCTGGTGAAAGTTCAAATGTTCAGTTTGAATGATTGAAACGTCTTTAAAAATCAGTTTTATCAGTCTTTACTGAAGCAGAACAGCTGACTACAGAAGCCCTGAGGGGCACGTGAGGAAGTCTTTAGTCTTAATTATTTTCTCCTCTGAGTTCATGACTGGGTAAAAATAAAGTTTTGGCAGGAGATACTTAAAAAAAAAAATGTGTAAGTCTCAACTCCCCTGAAAGAAAACACGAATGCTTTTAGTCCATGAAGTCTTGGCGCTCTTCAGCCTCCAGAGTTCTCCTGAAGGGTTTTTTTATTTATTTTTTGGAAAGAAAAAAAAATTCTCTTTAAAAAACAAAAAATTGCTCGGTCTTATACTTGAAAGTAAAATCCATGAAATGTTCTGAAATTTTGCACGCACAAAAAAAATCTCATGAAAAAGTAAAAAAAAAAAGAAGAGTTTTGTGCTGAAAAATAAAATCCCTTACAAAAAAAGTTGTCCTGGAACAAACATTTCTCCTTTGTTGAAAAAAAAAAAAAAATACTTTCCTGAAATTGTATCACTATTTTATGCTAAAAAAAAACGTTTGCAAAAAAAATGATAAAATTTCTCTTGGAAAAACTATTTCCTCACAAAAAAATGTTCTTGTGTTTTCACAGACTAAAAAAAAAAAACAATTTATAAAGGTTGTCCTGTCGAGACTTTTTTTTCACCAGTTTTTCACAACCTCAAGTCATAAACACAGGAGAGAAATAATTTAAATCAGACTTAGAAAATCAACTAAATGTCCTCATTTGCCCCTCAGGGCTTTTGTAGTTGGACCTTAATGTGGGAGAATCGATTGTTTGCAGATGTGAAGTCAGTGTTGTCGTCACATAAGGATGTAACGGGATTACTGCCAGTGTTGACAGTAAGACATTTCATTTATAACAATTTTATTATTACTTCATGTTGCAAACCAACATTAATTGTTGTTGTTGTTGATGGTTAATTTGAAATGTTGCTCACAAAGGAAAATGTAATTTATTGATTAAACAGTTTATTTGAAAGGGACCATACATGCAGGTATTGTTACATCTAATCAAAATGCTACCAATGCAATTTATGTAGGACTTCTAGCCATGTCTTAATGTGCAATGTACATTTCTGCAAACTCTGGACAAGTTGTAATTTAATGTTATTTTAGGTTCAATATTTAGTTTTATGGTTTACGCTCAGGTTAGGTTTTGGAACATCTTATATTTTGGCTTAAAATACCTGGTTCTGTTGCCTGAAATGCGGCTGGAGATTGTCCCGATATTTGTCAAAGATGTCCACTTTTGTTAACGTCTTGTCTCCTTTAAAATATCCAGCGGTTTCACGGTTAAAGATATTTTAAAAACGATCTCAAGCAGATTCTATTCAGCCAACTGAGCTGCTGGCATCGCTATCACAGAGAAGAACGATGCAATAACTGCATTTATATTCATGTACGTGTACGCAATGGTAATGTTTTTAAATGTCAGTGAAATATGATCCATTATGTGGCAGTGCGGGGTTCGGAAATGTCGTGATTGTCCTTACATTGGCTTTTCTCTAATAAGACAATCATTTTTATTCATGCCACTGATTCTGCCCTATTCACTGTGTTCCTCACCATTACACTCACACCGACTAAATTAAAAAGATTACTCACTTTTGACAATTTCACTGTTCCTTCTTACAACTGCCCCATCACAGTCATGCACAGAGATAATGTCTGCGTCACAGAGAGCTTGGATATGTTGGTATTTTTGTTTTGTTTGTTCATCTCTTACTGTAATTGACAGCTGGTGGTTCGGTCTCCCTCCGCTGACCTTCCAATAGTCTTTGGCGTTGGCTTGAAGAGGCGCAAATCTTTATCGCATGAAGTCTCTAATCAAATCAGACGCGGTGCTTTCAAACCAATTTGAATAAAACATTTTTTTTAAATGTGCTTCAGTGAAATGCATCAGAAGTGCAGTTGGGTTTTCTGGCCAGAGGGGTGAGAACTCCCCATAACACATCACTCTGTACCATTACTTTATGATTTAAGGTTACCTTCTACATTACCGTAATCGCATTAATGTAATTACATCGCCGTCCCCAGTAACTCATTAATGTAATGCACTGCCATTAGAGTTTCTAGGAGCAAATGACAGTTACAGGCCAGTGAATATGTAATTCTTGAACAGTGTGGGTAGTTAGGTGGGATAAAGAGCCAGACAGACAATATTTGGGAAGGTGCTTTCAGTTTCTGTTGATTCTAGCGCCCCTGTGGACAAAAGTGGAACGATCTGTTTTAAGGATCATTGCCATTGTTGTTTTGGAAGCTGGTGACAGGGAGACCACCGGATGGATCACGATGAGCAGATGTATTGGCTTTTGTCTTTTTTCATGATGGTCTGGTTTGCTGTTACAGGTCGTCTTTAATCACCAGAGGAATCACAAGACTGTTTCATAAACACTCACTTTAAGATTGTGATGATGTTAGGGCTGCTCGATTATAAAGGGCAGGCAGCGCAATTCTGCTGAAATGGTGACGTGATAGTAACGCATACCGCTTGTCCAGTGTGTTAATCAGTTTATTGAACCAATGGTGTTGATAGGGCACGCATCTTTGGCAACCATGTATGTGACGGCATCCGTTTTTTCTTTATGCCTGCGAGAGCTGGGTGGATATGCGGTGGCATTGTAAACTATGTCCTCAATTTAGGACTATGTGGCGGTGGCAGGAGTCGAGGAGCTTTTCATTCCTGAGTTTTTTTGTTCCTTCACTACTTGGTCATGTATTATTCTGTGCATGGACTTTAAATGGTTAAATAAATTGGTCGTGTTCCCTTGAGGTGCAGACACGGTCGCGTGACATATCTTGCACAATACCTTTGTTTGTTCCGAGTCGGACTCCTCGAAACCGAAGTGTTTCCACACCACAGAATTCGCTTTACCTTTCTTTCCGACCAAAGGCTGCCTTTCTGCCATCTTCTACCGTTTTCTTCTACACGTTTTTTCCAAACACGCACCGGCATGTCTGGAGCACACAGGTGGAGATGGAAGGGTTCGCTGCATTTACCACACAAGACATGGCGTGCAGGAGAATGATCGTTTTATTACGATTATCTTGTTTACATGATCGAGGGAAGCCGAAATCATAATTGAAATTCAATTAATCACCCAGCCCCAGATGATGTCAGATCAGGACATTATAGTTATAAATCCGTGCTGTTACTCAAACAAGTGACATGATGGACTTCGCGTTGGTCTCCTACAATCTTAGCTTTAGCTGTCTTCCACAGCTTGGTTGATGTCATTGGGAACAAAAACAGTCACATGTGCTCTTATAAAGGGTAAGGAAAAAAATTAAACTTCCACCTCGGAGCACCAGCGAATTGCTGACAAGTTTTAGTATCAGAAGTGTTGCGTCCGAGTTGGACTGACCAGTGACGTCTGAGCGACCTCTGGTTGCACGCAGATAAACCGTCTGTGGAAAACAAAAGTTGAAAATCCTGGCAGCTATCATGCCAGAAAAAGAGGAAGCCTTGGTTTGTAAATCCGTAATCTGGACATCTACGGAAACGTCGGCACCTTGTCCCGAAAGACTTACTGAAGTCATTTCACGTTATGTAGTGGAGGAAATGCTGCTCAGGTGTGAATCACAGGGAAGTCATCGGTAGAAAGTATTCAACAGCAGATGATAAGTGAAGTAATCTCATTACACTGTTAAGAATGTTACCTCTTCAACCATCTGGGATCGATCTGTATCGTTCATTCATGAGTCAGTGGAAAACAATCTGTCTTATGGTGTCATGTGTTGTGATGTGTCTATGCGTTGAGCTCCGTTACAGCTGCAGTAAGCTGACAACGTCTCTTGTTCACGGACTGTTTTTCACTATTGGTTCCATCAGCTGTAAATTCATGCACCATCTCTCCAAACTCCTCCGCTCGTATTGCCCTTGGTGATTAAAGTATCTGTGAAATCCCTGACTAACGCTGTGTTGGCAACGACATTTGCATATGTAAAAAATGTTGTGTGTGCGTGAGTGTTGTTGTTTCGAGCGTCGTGTGGGCTCGTATTAGTTTGAGGAACAAAGCGCCGAGTTTTAACTGGGGCATCTAAACACAAAAACAAACGCATGACAAGAACAACAAGCAAACTCTTACACATCCACCTCCTCTTTGTGCTGAGCCATCAAAGCACAACGCTGCCGTGTGCTGAGTAGCGACTGACACACACACACACGCACACACACACACACACAAATAAACGGGAGTTCAGATTGACTCATCCTGCATCAGTCTATAATTCTCTTTATGCATCTAATGATCTCTTCAGCTTGTTCTTTAAAAGTCTCTGAAGATTTTAAACGAAATGCAACATAAATGTTTGGTGGCGATCCAAAATGTGTGTGTGTGTGCATTTACCCCTTCGCTGAATCTTCCCTTTTCTTTAACGACTTTGTGTTTGTTGGTCCGTCTCAAAGTCACGAGCTGAGTCTCAATTTAGAGGACTGCATCCGAAGAATCAGAAGGCCGAACCGAGATGGTCTGGTTTTCGGAGGACTTCTTATATGTATTTGACAATCAGGACAGGACAAAAATGGGGCCTGAAATGTTGCGTTTTGTAAATTAAAAAGTCTCTTTTAGACCGAATGGAGACGCTTCACCACCAGCTCTGGCACGTGATGCATCTCAGGCTGAGAGAGGACCATGGCGAGGTAAAGTAACATAGCTGTGTACTCTTAGCTAACCAAATGTTAACATTACAATGTTTGAGCTGCTCACCGTGTCTCTCATCAGCTTTGCCAGTGTTTTAAGTTTCCAGCCACACTTTTTCTGAAACATCATGACATTCTCTGCTTTTTAGACCAAAACATTGGGTTATGGGGTGTTTAGACCAAACATTTACATACATAGTCGAGTGAAAAGACGCCTATTTGCATCAATCGTGAGTTGAAAGTATCTTGCTCAAGCGATAATTTTCGAAACGCTGTTTCGCGAAAGGCAATCGGTGTCGACATCCACATGTAACGTCACTGATTTCCGGACATTCATGAAATAACAATGGAGGAGAGGATAATAATCACTAACTGTGGCTGTTTGTCGGCACCCAGGTTCCAGTTTACTGACCGCTAACATTACAGCTTTCCAACAGCGTTGGCATGGTGTTAGCAAGCTAACTGCTGGGTGCAAAGTTAGCATGAAGTTGCTAAGCGAATGAATTCTTGCAGTTTGAAAATGTCTCTCACACGTAACTGTATCATTATATTCAGTATATCTATCAAGTTATACACACACACACACACACACACACACACACCCCCATATAAACTGGTGAGGATCCGGCAGCAAAACGGCCTTCGTACAACAACAGAGTGAAAGCTAGCTGACCTCAACCGTCAGCGAGCAGAAAACATCCCGCGGCACTAGTTTGCAGGGGCACATCGCTGAGACACCACCAGACGACTGTGATTGGTTAATAGAAATACAAACCAAACCAGACGCTTGCCAGCGGAGTTATCGCCTTAACTCAGCCGGATGTTTGACTGACTGAAACGTCATATTCTCAACATTTCTCAACTATTCCTGAATTCAGTCTGATAACATATTCTATGATAAAAATAGAAAGTGAACCGTGTGATATTCGATAAAACTTCCACAAACATCTCTAATACCTCTTTTTTATATTTTCAGGTTGTCTTCCAAAAGCATTTTTTGATGAAATGACCAGAACTTGACGCTCACACACCTGCAGGAGTCGTCTCGTGTTCGTCCACTTTCACACTTTATAATCACACTTCTGTCTGAGCCGCTGACGCCGTCTGCGAACGAGCGCTCGAATGTCCTTTAATGAGCTGTTGCTGCACGATGAAGCCTTCAAGCCCTGCTTCTGTGTCAGTGTTTGTTATTTTTAAGTCCAAAAAAAAAATATATATATATATATATATATATATAAATAATATATTTTGCTGTTGTCTCAGCAGATGGTGTCTGTATGGCACGTTAACAGAGAGAGACCCTTCTGTATTTAGACCCGCAGACTGACAGAATTACACTTTAGCTAATTAACTTGAATAAGGCAGCTTGACACTCTAAGCAGAAAGTGATACACAGCTATCAGTCAGTGTGTGTGTGTGTGTGTGTGTGTGTGAGAGAGAGGGAGACGACAGCGTAATGAGGAACTAATCATAGTTTTCTGTTTGAATCGGTGGAATAATAACATCTTCAGATGACCAAATGTGACCCATCCTGTCACTGATGAGCTTGTGTGTGTGTGTGTGTGTGTGTGTGTGTGTGTGTGTGTGTGTGTGTGTGTGTGTGTGTGTGTCCGTGGGCCTGTGCGTCTTTCGTTCCCTTTTTTTCCCCCTGAGTTAATTGACACTCCGCGCAGACCGCCGTCGCCTGTCTCGATAATGGTCGCCATGGTAACGATGTTTGGTGTGACAGATGTGTTTGTGGCACAGTCGGGATACGGCAAAAACCACAAGGGAGCCTCACGGATTTGGAAGGAAACAGATAGCTGAACAATAACACGGAATAAGAACACAATGCAAAAAGCACCACAATGGACACAGTGGATGAACACATTCATGGAAATAAAGACGGATCACTAAATGCCAACTAGCTGGTATAAATATTTAAATTTGCGTCATTATTCCGCTCGATTAACGATGGAGACTTAAATAAGGGTAAATATCACGAAGCACGTTAAAATCCCAAGTGCAATTAATGAAAATTCAACCATGAAATAAGTCGTTTTGTCTTATTTTCGAATTACTTTGGAAAGTTAAAGCTGAGATGTGTTAATATAAACACATTTCAGCTCAGTTCAGCTTCCACTAAACTTCGCCTCTATCAGTCAATACAGCAAGAAGACTGAAGGCCTGTTGATATTTATCTTTCTGTTAAAACCAGAAAGATTATAAACTTAGTGATTATTGTGGGAAAACGGAAGAGATCTTTCTTTATTCAGTTTGTTTCTCATGGAGTGTGTGTGTGGAACATTACTGTAATTATGTCAGAATAAGACGAGAAGCTAGTTTTCATCTTTAGTCGCCTACCAGGTGTAACGTTGGCAACATAAAAACAAGACACAAGTTCAAGACAACCATCATGATGTAAGCTGAGGTGGTGAATGTCCGCACATTGTTTCCTCAATTAGAAAGTTGAGTAATTGAATAATCTTGCTTTACTACAGTAAAAGTAGTAAAGTACAGGCTCTGAAATGTACTTAAAGTATAAATGTCAAAAGTTTCCCTCTGAAGGACGTTAACTGAACCTCACGTCATATTCATATAAGTCAAAGACTTAAAGGTAGAATCAGGAGGATTTGTCCGAGCTGTTCCTAAACGCACCACAAGGATAGTTGATTGTTGAGTCTCTCTCCCAGGACGCCACATTTCGGGTTGCTAAAGCGTCCCGAGCAGCAGCAAACTGAGAAAATAAGAAGATTCAGGCAGAGAGCTGCACGGTCTCTGCAGATGTGAGACACTAACACGACGTTTCTCCTCATTCCAGTTTCCCTTCTGTCTGTTTCTGTCTCATGACGTCTGTAATGCGTTGAAGTCTTGTCTTGTGATGTTGGTAAAGGCAGCGAGCAACAAGGCAACATTTAAAACAATCAAGAAAATCAAATGCATTAAAACTAAAATAAGAGTAGAAAGCCAGATGTTTGTGTTCAAATGTGGAGAAGAAAGTTAAAAAATTGTCCAAAGAAATAAATACTCACGTAACCCTAACCCAAAAAAATCTACTTCTGTCCATCTAATCTACTCAATACTTCCAGCTGGATGTGAGGAAGTAAAAGCAGAACAAACACATGGACAGCAATAAAAAAACAAAAACAAAGCAAAGACGAACAACGCGACATGAAAAGAAAAGCAAGCACAGATATACAAGGTAAATATATTGTCATTTTTTAAACAAAATAATGTTAATCCTTGAGTCCTGCTATATGTGACACTTAATTTACATAACAGCTTTGCAAAAACATCCATGAGCAGAGACAGATATTAGAAGTGAGAACAGAAAGTCGAGCAGCGTACAAGTTGATGAAAGGATCCAGACTGACGCTGACAGGTTTGATGGTTTACAAGCTTCGTCCTGTCCTGTAAAAGATCCTGTAAGTGCATGTGTGGATGGTCGGCGAGCGCTTTTTTTGGAAACTATTTGGGAAAATTGGCCGGAGTCGTCCATTTCTGGCTATTTCCAATGCTTCCATGTGTCCTTTGATTCTCAGCCCGAGAATGACTGGGCCAGACAGGTTCTGATTTCTCCTAATTATTCTGGGCTTCATCTGATCTGGTTTCGTTTTTATTCTGCAGTTTGTTTTTGTCTTTTGTTAACAGTGTGAACGTGCCCTCCCTGGACCCTGCTCACATATTCAGTGACATTGTTGGAGCTTGTTAGTCCGCTGCAGGTTACACGGTTGACACAAAATCAAAATGTTTTGGCTTATTAATCAGTGCAGAGGATCAGACTTTGAAACTGAATTCAGGTCAATATGAAGCCAAAACTTTCACTTGTACCTGTGTGATCGCCTTCATTAAAAAGTCTCCTTTTCAGCAAACTGGACAAGAAGAACATTTGTACTTATTTACTAATGTTCCTGGAAGGTACTTGGTGTTTGTGTCCCATTCAAAAAAGGCAGTAAACCAGAAAAAATGTCACAACTTTCCTGTTCAAAACTTTGCAGGTGTGTAAAACCTCTGAAGTATCTGCAGTCTGAGTGTCATTCATCACGATCAAATGAGTCCTATTGTGCTTTTTCGTTTGTATCCTTTCCTTCAGTGTGTTGAAGGCTCTGGTACATTTAAAAAGTTTTAAAATTTGAAAAAGTAAAAGTCTGCACTAGCAGAAGCTCTTCTCTCCCACAGAAAAACCTGCTCTTGAACGCCACGTCAGCAGTCCCGCCTGTGACTCTGTGACATCACACATTGTCACATATTCGTATGATTTATGCCTGGCAGCTCGTTTGGTGCCTTAGAAATGATTTAGCACAGCTGCTGTGTTGTTGTTAGCAGTGCTGGGTCAGTCGTGTGTGAGCTGACCAATCAGAGCAGACCGGGTATTCAAGAGGAGGAGGGGCCTTAAAGAGACAGCAGCCGAAACATGACGTGTTCTTTGAGCATTAAAATATGTAAGCCTTCTAGTAGTAACCCAAAATAAAATGTTTTAAAAAAGACACCCAAACTTTTTTTTTCTCATGGTAAAAAAACATTTTTATTCTGGAAAAAATACTTTCTTTCTCGAAAAATCATTTAAAAAACACGTAAAAAAAAAAAATTCTCAGGATTTTTTCTCATAATAGTTTTATTGTTTATGTGAAACCGAGGAAAAATTTTGTTTTTTCAGGACAAAAAAAAATGTTTTGCACTAATATTTTTTTTTGTCCTTTAATTTTTTTGTGTTTTTGATTTTTAAGGTTTCTCGTTTTTTTTTTGCATGTGTGAAACTGAGTGGAAAAAGAAAAGTCTTGGCAGGAATAAAAACAATTAAAAACACCCAAACTTGTTTTGTCTCCTGGAAATAAAAACATTTTTTCTGGGGAAAAAAAAACAACTTTTTGCTACAGTGAAATGAAACCAAATGTGTTCCTGTGATAGAGTAAGACACCAGAAAGCAGAATGAATGATAATGAAGAACTAACCTATGAAGGAACTGATTTGACATAAGGTCGAAGGTCAGAATTAGATTTTCTAGGTTTCTTTTTTTTTTTTTTTCCATCTGTGCAAAACTAAAATTTCTCTTTTTTTCAGGAAAAATGACTCACTCAGTTTCACACAAGTAAAACAATTTCTCTGGGGTTGTTTTTTCACATATTTTTAGAGATTACAAAAATGTTTTTTTGGGTGAAACTGAGCAAAAAAATTGTCTTGGCAGGACAAAAAAAAAATATTGAAAACACCCCAAATTAGTTTTTTCTCTTCAAAACATCTTCAAAACATTCTTTGGATTTTTCTTTTTCACGTTTTCACAGATTTAAAAAAAAAAAACTGAATTAAGAAAGGTTATCCCATCAAAATGTTTTTATTTTTTCCACCAGTTCTCAATTCATAACAGAGAGAAAACTATTTAGATGAGACTGTAGATCACCAGAAGAGTCTTTTCTTGCCCCTCAAGGCTTCTGTAGTTTCCTGACAGTTTTTATTACTCTTTTGAAATAAATTCATATAAATCCTGCCATGATTGATAAAATGAATCATAAATCTAATCAACAGATAAGACGACAGTGAAAATAAACATTAGTTACCTGAAATGTTACTGTTCTCCTGTTAAGACTCAAAACATTTCTGCCTCCTGAAATTCAAATCCTTCATTTCTCCTTCCAGCCTGTTAGTCCACGCTGACCGTAACACTCGAAGATGTCGCTGTGGCTCAGAAGTTATTCAAGGTGTGTACACAACTTTTAAGAAAACAGTCTTAACGAGAGGATACTGGGGTAATGTGCCGGTCATTATTTCGGTAGCGTGACATCAGTTCAGTTCTTTCAGCAGATGTGCTGCAACTAATGATTACAGCTGAGAAGGAAGCAGAGACTGAAAGTTTATTGTTGGAGCACTACTGAGTGTTATAAGACGTGTGTGTGTGTGTGTGTGTGTGTGTGTGTGTGTGTGTGTTGGCACTCCTGTAGACTTAATGCCAGGCTTGTGTGTGTGTGTGTGTGGTCCCGTCGGCATGCAGGATGATTGGCAGCGCCCGTTTGGGCATCGTTGATAACACACAGAGGAGGGCGACTGCCACAGATGAGGTCTGTCAAGCTGTCTGCCCGTCAGACACACACACACACACACACACACACACACACACACACCCTCCTTTTCTCCCGCTTTCTCTCTCTCACACACACACACACACACACCAACATACATCTCAATTTCTCTACCAGTGCCTCCTGCTCTGACTCTTGTTTGTGTTTAACACACAGAGAATCTCTCTGCTTTCAAACAGGCTGAAGATCCCCACTGTATCCTCCATCCACACACACACACACACACACACACACACACACACACACACACACACACACACACACACACCCGTCAGCCTTGCCTGTGGCCAGCCATTGAGCCTGGTCTCCTGATAAGAGCAACAACAGGCCTCTCTCCTCTGCGGGGAGAGACAGTCTCATTGATATGTAGCGTCTGATGCGTTGGGGGAACTCTGTCACGTGTTGGACGGCTTGAAAAGACCAGTTTGACATTTGGAGGGTATATTTCAGTGCAGCACTCGAGAAAAAAGGCAAAAGGAAGCGCAGTTTGAGCACCGTGGCAGCCCGTGTTCACATTGTCTGTGGTGAGCAGCGGAGTTTCTTTAACTTAAATGTTTAAATTGATCTTCCTGTCGATTGGGGGCAGGAAAACATTTATATATGATCACCTCGTAAAGCTTATATGTGTTCAAGAACCAACAATTTTATGTTTTTGTCCACCTGGGTCCAGTAGTCACTCTTCTTTTTGCTCTGTTTTTGGTCTCCACCAGCATCTCCTTGGCAGCTTAATGTTCCAGCTGGTCGCTGGTTGATCTGTTGTGGGTTCACCAAAGCGGCTCTGCGTCTCTAGAAATGTCGCTAGTTTTCTTACGGTACGTTACGCCAGACGTGCACGCTTAAACAAGGTGCCTCTGGGTTACAGGGTGACACTGTTTGTGGTGCACACGTACCCAAAAATCTGTCAAATGTGACTAAACATTTTCAGTTAGCACGTTGGGCTCTTTGTCACGTTTGTCGAGCCATTCGTGTGCAGCATTGTGCGTTTTATTTTATAAATAAAAATAAATAAATAAACTGTTAATGATATTTTATAAATAAAACACACAAAAAATCTTGATGAATAAATGCGATTGCTTTCACCAACGTTGTCGCACGTTGTAGCGCTGCACCTTGAATCCCAAATACGCTGCGTAGGAGGGAGAATGTAAACACAAATCAAGCTGTGTGAGACTTCGCCTGGTTTGATGCAGCGGATCGAACAACGATATAAAACGACTGTGTGTGTACGTTAGTGTGTGTACGTTAGTGTGTTTGCTGTCTCACCTGGCGCACACAGCACACACTTACTGGCACAATGCAGCCCTTTAGGGATCAATTACCGCTCACTCACGTCTTTATCATCTCAAAGCCTCGACTATGAATACCTCAGCACGCCGACCAGACACACGCTCTCTAACACACACACACACACACACACACACGACAAGGCTATAAACCCATTTTGATAGCTGAGATGTATAAGCTTCTTTTCAAAATGCCCTGTCAGAGAACGCTATCTCCTCCAACAGCGAGCCAAACGGCACAACAGCCTTTATTGTCATGACTGACAGAGAGTCCCATCTGCACCGTGTGTGTGTGTTTGTGTGTGCATGTGTGCGTGTGTGTGTGTTTTCCACAGAACAGAGTGTACCTGTTGAATTTTCAGGACCTCTCGAAACACCTGAGATCAGCTCTATGGAGGAAAGATCAAACCTTGAAACACACACACACACACACACACACACAAACACACACACACAGAAAGCTGTCTCCCTCCCGGTCCAGATGTTTCCACCATTTGTTCATCTTTTGCCGGACAAAACTTTTTCATCAGAGTCGATTTATTCCGCAGGATCCGGAAACTTTAGCGGGATCTGACGGCGAGAACAGAATGAGGCGGCAGAGACAGATGTGAGGGCAGGAGGAGAGGAGCTACGTTTCATCGGCATCTGGATTTTTACCCATAGTGTGAGAATGTGTTTTAATTAGGGGCACACATACACAAAAAACAAGCTTGATACAGATAGATTTCTCGTGTAAACAACAGATGAAAACACATTTGATTGAATTTTCCAGCCGCAAATGTTTGATTTTCCTTCTCCTGAGAAATTTCAAGCAACGCTTTCCTTCAACACACAATCTCAGATTTAATGTCAAATTGTCGTAATGTGGCCAACCAAGTGTGCAGATGTCAGCTGGAAGTCAGTGTCTCTCTTTTGTCGTCTCGTCTCTACGTTTATGAAGCAGGTTTATAAAAATCCCTCAGGTTCGTCGATGCTTTCTGCTCACATTGAGACAATTTGGCGTCTTTGTGTCAGAACCCCGCATCTCTAAACGTCAGCTCGTGTTCGGTCTGGTTGCAGTCGAACTCAAACCGTTTGTCAGTCGTTAAATCGCTTTATTGGTTTGTTCTCTTCTTTTTAATTGATTAAAAACTGCCTCCAAATTAGGAGTCGACTGTTACGGCTTTTTCAGGGCCGTTAGCGATTATTAGAAATGAAGGAGGCTGAAAAACGATCTTTGGTTTATTTCATTATTGGTTGTTAAGTGCTGTACACCAGGTACACCAGTGGATAGAGGCTACTCCACCTTGTATCTAATATCAACAACCATCAATTAACTTCTGTATCGGAAGTGTCCAACCCCGCGACGATACTCAGTACGTTGGTTTGTCTCCGTTGAACCGTTTTCTTGATGCAGTCGGCTCATCCTGCGGTAAACGCAGCTGATCGTTAACTAAAAACATCGATTTTGCGTTTTGCCCGGCAGTAATGATATCCATCCTCAGAGAATATTAAAATTTAAGAGAGGACATGTTCTGTTTGCTCGGTGAGATCTGAACCGGTGACATCAGGGCACCGGGCCCGGCGCCAGATCTCCATGAATCCACCCAGAGCTTTGAGCATGCTTAAGCAATCATGACCTGGCATAAGGTCCGTGTACGTAATCAATTATTCATTTGGAAGGTGCTGGGGAACGTCGGCCCATCTGCTGAGGGGAGCAGTCCTGGCTGAGTTATTGAGCTGTGCGCTGTCTGCTGTTTAATAATGGTCCAACTATGTATTGCTCCGTAGCCGAGGCCGGTCGCACTCGATCAATTTCAAATCAGTGCTCTTCGAGGTCTAAACCAATACGGCAGCCGACGAGTAACAGAAGAGTCTTTGCTTGTCGGTGGGATTTTCTCACACTATGCGACCCTGAAGGAGCAGCTCCTCTCTCTTCTTCTGTGGTCCGTAATGAGCCTGGAGGGTTTTTTTTGTTGAGGAGACAGCTGACGGACGGCTAAACCGTTAAAAAGCAGCTCACACTGCTTCTGTGAGCCGCTGCAGCCGTCGCTCAGAAAGGAATCTGATTAACAGACTCTCCTGAGTGGGTTTTAAACCTGGAGATATCAGCCTTGTGATTAAAAGATTCGACACAGAATAATATCCAGGGGGAAATAATCACCCAAATCCTGTTTAAGTCTGTGATCGTGTTGGTGTAGTTAAAAATAATATATCAGAAGAGGAAGTGATAATTCCATATGTTGATGAAGAAAAAGATCCACATCTCTGTTGAGCCGGTGAACTCACTCTGGAGCTCCACTACACTCTAGAGGTTAGGACGAGCATGACGCTGCTGTTGCTGGTACTGGTACTGGTACTGGTACTGGTACTGGTACTGGTGCTGGTACTGGTGCTGGTGCTGGTACTGGTGCTGTACACACTGGGAGATAAACTTCAGGCTCACGTCCTCTTTTAGCAAGACCAAGACTCATAATGCAGTCAGTACCTAAATAAATGAGAAAACACTTCTTTTAATAGATGAAAATTAAACATTTTTTCAAAGTGTGAGCCACAGTTTGATTTAACGTTTAGTATTGTCACTTTTTAATTCCTCACAACTCATGAAATATTTATATTTCAATGTCGCAAGAAGGGAAAGAATTCTGCTGTCTAACTCCAACTCTACCCAAGTGGTAAATATGATACTGTGCTGCCCTCTGGTGGTCAAACAGACCCTGAACACTGTTCACAGCTCAGACACTTGATGGAAAATGAACTCTAGATAAACTCTTAGTGCTCCTTCAGGCAAAAGTTAAAGGGTCATTGTGTCTGTTAGAAGAACTTTCTTTCATTTAAGGTGGATTAAATTATTCTCTTTTGAAAAGTTTAGTTTAAGGAGGATTTAAAATGCTGCCATCGTCAATCTTTTAACTTGAGTTGAAACCGGCAATTATTTAGCCAAAACTTCTGAGTTCAGATTTGTATTTTTCATTGATGAAATTTTGTAATTTCACAGTAGTGAAATCACAGGTGAAACTTTTATTTTCCAGGATACATTTTGTTTTGGGTTTTTTTCCATGTGTGAAATCAAGTAAAAACTAATTTCAGAAAAAAACAAAAAATCATGTTTGAAACCTCCTTAAAAAAAAAAGAGAGAGAAAAAGAATTCAAGAAAATAGAGTTTTGTAATCTTTAATTCCTTTAAAAAAAATTTAAACAGAGTTAAAAAAAAAATTTCAGGGTATTTTTTCCCCCCCATGAAAAAAAGAAAAATTCATTTGTGCGAGTGAAACGAACATTTTCAGGGGACTTTTTTTAATGAGTGAAACTAAAAAATGTCAAGTGTGAAAGTTAAACGTTTTTTATTTTTATATTTTTAAGGTGGAAAAAAAAGGTTTATATCGAACCAAGCAAAAATAAATTTCTTCAATCGTCTCAACACATGACAAAAAAAAAGTGAAATTTAGAGAATGGAACACCAGATTTTTTTTTTGTTTTTTTCATGAGTTGTGCGAACATAAAAAATAAGACACAGGTTCTTTCTTTGTCCTGTTAAGAAAGATGTAAAATATTTTCTTCATTAAATTTTTCACACACGTTAAGGAAGATTTTCAGGAGAAACTTTTTTTTGGTTCTGTGAAATCAAGTAAAAACAAATTTAAGGAGAAAAACTAAATGTGTGTGTTAAATTTAGTAAAAGTTCTAGAAAAAATTGTGTGAAACACTGGAAATAAAATTCAGGGAATTTTTTTTTCATGTGTCAAACAATGTGAAAAAGAAAAAAAAAACAAGTAATACAAATAAATAAATAAAATTGGATTTTAATATATTATTCCACTCAGTTTCACCCTGAGAAAAAAAAATCATTCAGGATAATCTTTATTTTCCAGCTTTTTCCAAAAAAGTTCAGAATATTTATTTTTTTCTTTTGTGAAACCAAACCGGAAAAAAATGTTTTGGGAGATTTTTTATTTTTTTTTTAATTGTTTCACGCATGAAAAAAAAAAATCACCTGGAAAAGGAAAAAAAAAAATCACTGTTTCACACATGGAAAAACGAAAAATGCATTTGTACAAGTGAAACAAAAAATTGAGAAAGTTCAATGTTTGGGGTTTTTTTTTAGGGGAAAAAAATCTGCTGAACCAAGTGAAAAGAAATGTATCCAATCATCTCAACACATGACAAAAAAATCCATAGAACTTGCAAAATGGAACATCAGAAAAAAATATTTTTTCATGTGTCATGTGAACAAAAATATGTCTCACTTGCTCCTCAGAGGGAGTGAAACTTGGTTCGACATGTTTTTTAAATTGTTTTTTTGTTGTGGACATTTTTTTCACTTCCGTACATGAATACTTGGACTGTACATAAAAAAAATGCCAGACGGTTCCTGTGATACCATCGAATTTGCTTTTTGCGGTTGAACCAATAATTTATAACCGACTGATGGAGTTTCACAACAAGACGTTCTCTGTCAATGAAACATTTGAAGAAGTAGTTTGATTACTTTGTAAATGACCTGAAATCTCTGATGACACTCAACAGAAGTGTTCACAAGATGTTTTGAAAGGATCTTTCTTTGTACTGGAGTTGAAAATACACTTTAAAGAGGAGGAATATATTAAAACCTCGTCAGGCAACAAACACTTTGATATAACATGGGCTACGACTTTAAGACGCTTTTGATGACATTTACTGTTACTGCTACATTTCCAGAAGAGATAAGAGCTTTATGTCCAAATCTAAGAAGGACTGAAACATGAGATTTTCCCCTCGGAGTGATCCAGGTCATGGTTTGGTTTCATAGCTGGTTTTAACAAAGACTAGAATCACATCCGGTCCACAGCTCACCAGTAAATCAGACCAGTGTTGCATGAACCCAACAGTTACCACTGACCTCCTTCATACCCAAACATCCAAAACGAATAAAGAAAAAACACTTGACTCCTACTGTAGCAAAGCTTTACTGAATCATGATCAGATATTCCAGAAAAAAAAGTTGATATAAAATTGCATTTGAGACGTCACACTCTGCGTGTTTCCAGTCAGCTCCATCAGTAACATGAATCCTACGAGTTCTGTAATTAGAAAAACACCTCGACGCTGAAATCTGCACAGAATGTAGCAACAACACTGTCGACATAATCTTCAAAAGAAAAAATATATATAGCTCTACTTCATATCTACAGCCAGCTGACGCCGTTATACTGACAATACATTAGATCTGAACGCTATCACAATGGACAACATGTCATGTTTGAACACTTGAACTGAGCAGAAGCATAAATAACCATCGCTGCTGAGAAGACGTCGTCAAACTTTCAGCTTCCCTTGTTCAAGAAATCATAATGAAGAAGCTACAGAGAGACAGCGTGAAGGAAGATCCAGACTTAATGATGACGATGTTCAGGGCAGTGAAATAAAAAACATAAGCAAACGATATTTTTGATTTACAACTGAGAAAATGCAGAATCAGGCCTCAATTTAACATTTTACAAAACCAGCTTTTAAGATACGAGTCGTTTAGTTCCAGCTCAGACAGAATTCCCAACGTTTTACGGCTTCTAACAGATTTTCTCTGAAAAATTCAGGTTAATCTAATAAATTCATGGGACTGTCAAATTCAACAGCTGTACTCCATCTTATGAAATGTAGCTCCAAGGGTCCAACTTCTAAAATTCCCAAGTTTTTGGATTCATCGTGTGTGTTTTGTCTCACTAATCTCTCGTTTTTCACTCGATTGAGGTTTAAATTTGTACTGAACATCCAAGAAACCCAAAGGAAACGTGGCAACATGTTTTAATTTCAATAGTTGTTGCGAACTGGTTACAATAATCAAATTAATAACATAAGGATCTTTCATTTTCAAAAACTTCTCTCTCTAGTTTTTAATTTCTTGCTGCCAAACTTTGATTCTGTGTAGAATCACATGTAGAAGTTGTTTGGTCCTGCGTCACAGGTCTTGAGATTTTTTATTTTACATATTTGGACTGTAGATTTTCCCAAGAAGGATTGTTTTAATTTCAATGTGAAAGTGTTACTAGAGGCTGAGAATATGCAGACAGGGAATTTTAAAAAATGATGAAATTCAGCTCAGAGTACAGCTGTGGGATTTTCAAGGTCCCATGAATTTAATAAAGGTTTTAACATGAATTCCACGACACCACATGAGCTGGCAGAGTTGGTTTGTAATCACCCATATTTCCCAGAGTTATATCAGCGATCGTTACATTTATAAATCATAAAACTCTGGGGGATATTTTCATACTGTGGCGTCTCCAGCATTCTCACATGAGACTATTTGAATACATTCATTTTCCATAAGGCTGAAGGGTCGAAGCTACAACATGTTAACACCAGGAACAATTCTCTACGAACAACAGGGTCCATTTTCTGTCTAAAAAAATTAATTCAGATATCCAGTTAGATGATCCAAACGCTGGAATGTCGTTCACCTCCAGAGATCACAGCTCACTCGTCACGCCGCTGCTGATTTAATGTCAGGTGAAGTTTTGTAGTTCAGGAAACATTTCTGGAGTTTCACAGCAGAACAGAGTTGCAGCGTTTCTCTAAACAACTGAAGTAGATGAAGACAATAACAACAAAAATACATCTCCAGAACGCCTGGGATCCCAAATTAAGATGTTATTAACACCTTCAACGCACTTTTAACTTAGCAGCTAGAGTAAAGATTTCAACTTAAAAAGGGCACAGGTAACACCTTTTGAAAACAATTTGGTTGCCAGTTGTTTTTGAGAATGCTGCAACTCTATTTTGCTGTGAAGCTCCAGAAATGTTTTACGGATTATGAAATTTCCCTCATCTTTCCATCAACAACAGGGCGAGAAGATAATGACTGAATTTTCACATTTGGGTTGATTTGTCCTTTCAAAGGTTTCCACAGCGTCTTTGTTTCACTCGTCGTATTTTCATCACCAATTTAAAAAGTTAAACAAATGGAAATAAAGGATCACATTTAAGACAAAACTTTAAAAACTTCACATTATTTGTAAATCATCTCTGACTCGAAGCCACGATGAGTTTAAAGAGGAGCAGAACACGACACGTCCGGAAAAAAAACGAGACGCAGAACTAACTGTCATTAGTGATGTTCAACTCCTAATTACACAGAAACACTGCGACGGGGAAATTAAAACATCATAAGATGAAAAACAAACAACATAAGAACAGGATAATAAAAACATCAGGTGAAAATCCGAAGTGGCTGTCTCTTTGTCATCCATTGAGAAAAAAAAAAGAAATCCTTCAAGCTCCAGTGTTGCAAAGATAATCCAGTGAAGTCTTCATATCCAGTGGCGAGTCGAGTTTCACATGTTGTATTGATCGAGTTTTAAAAAAGGTTTGTCGTGTGCTACAAGGACAGTACAGTCTCATATCCACATGTTTCACCGTGTCAAGAGTCCAGATGTTTTTATCTCTTCCAAGTCTTTCTGTTTCATAGATTTTTCTTCCAGTGTACTTCAGCAGCTCTACACGCTACGTGATCTGTGAGTGAACAGAAGCTCAGTGTCGCAGGAGTCCAGTGGTGTGATTAACAGTGTAAAACAGCACGAGTCAAAATAAAAGGGGGAGGAAAGCAGCGCTAAAAGAGACGACCTACCCTTTAACGTGTGTTAGTGTTGTGAGATTTAAGTGTGTCAGGACCGGCTTCACCTCTGCGGCAACAAGATGTCTGACTGAGGTTTGGCTGGATGGATGGATAACAGCAGGTCACTGACCGTGTTCCTGTGGGTGATTCTAAAATGTTAATACTGCTTCTAACTGTGTGATGAAAAACCTGCAATCATATCTCTATTATTCTAACGTGAATTTAGCTACATCTGTTTGTGAGCTGCCTCCTCCCTGGTTCCACTTTCCTCTTGGCCCAGCTTGCTCGTGTGTGGAGGGGTGAGGGGGTGAGGTGGGGCAAGCAGTCAGGGAGACTAATGTTGTGATGGCTGCTTCTCATTTCTCCATCAGAGCTCAGTGGTCAGGAGACCTCTTGGTTTGGCTCCATCCTCTGAGTTTGGCTGCTGACCCACAGTGCTGCAGGAGACAGGAGTTGATTTACTCACAGACACAGCTTGCTGAACACACTTTACAGTTTCATTTAGGTAGAGAGGCCTGAAATATACTCTACAAATATACTGCATGAGGAATAACTGGAAATATTTGCCCTTGTTTGCATTTCCCTACTCGATCAGCAGAGGTCAGCATTCTACCAAGCTCGCTTTTAAAAACTGATCGGGTGCTGAAGGATTTTTACCTGGTGGAGTTGGTGTTACGCGTGTGAGCGAGTTGGGGGAGGGCAGGGGTGAGAGGCGCCCCCCCATCTGCAGGGAGAACAGGGTTGGCCTTAGCGGGGGGGTCAAGGTCGAGCAGGCCGTTAGTAAAGACGCCGGGAGGCTGCATTACAGGGGGACGAGGGAGAAGGCAGGAGGTCAGAATCTACGGAGCCGCTACATCTGCTCAAGTGAACAGCAACTAGGCAAGTGCACGAGCCTTTTACCGACAGTTACAGGACAACAGACACAGATTTAAATGAAGAAATACACATCAGAAACCTTGTTTATGGAAACATTTCACAAGAATCTGTGGGATGAAAGACAGCCAGACAGACAGGTAGGCACAGACAGGCAGACAGGTAGGCACAGACAGGCAGACAGACAGGTAGGCGCAGACAGGCAGACACAGACAGGCAGACACAGACAGGAAGGCACAGACAGGCAGACACAGACAGGCAGACACAAACAGGTAGGCACAGACAGGTAGGCACAGACAGGCACAGACAAACAGATTGACGCAGACAGGCAGACACAGACACAGACAGGTAGGCACAGACAGGTAGACACAGACAGGTAGGCACAGACAGGTAGGCACAGACAGGCAGACACAGACAGGTAGGCACAGACGGGTAGGCACAGACAGGCAGACAGGTAGGCACAGACAGGAAGGCACAGACAGGCACAGACAAACAGATTGACGCAGACAGGCAGACGCAGACACAGACAGGTAGGCACAGACACAAACAGATAGACGCAGACACAGACAGACAGACAGACACAGACAGGTAGGCACAGACAGGTAGACACAGAGGTTGATTACTCACAGCAGTTGTGGGGATGATCCAGCGGGGGGTGATGACGGGTTTGGGCTGCTGCACTGGAGGCAGCTGGAGGACAATCAGACACATGTTACACTCTGATAGACACAGAGGACATTTAGAGGTGCGTACACTCATGTTTGACCACAGATAGCTGACACAGGTCTGATACATAGATCACATTATCTGGACTACAGACATCAGGGAAGCTAAATATTTTATAAAGTCAGTTAAAAACGTATCTCTTCCCTTTACTTCACTGCTAGAGGTCAGACTCTTGTTTTAACACTTCACACTGCTGCACTTCTTTTACTTATTTATCATCATTACCATTTATTATCATTCAGTGGGTTTAATGTTCTTACATTATGCATCTCCTTATTCTATTTTCATTCTTTTTATTATCTTATTTTTACTATTATCATCAAGTGGGTTTTTACTTCCTGTCGTATTTCACATTAATTATGGAGGTTTCTCTGTTTTTATGTCCATTCCGTCTTCTTTTATGTGAAGCACTTGGCGCCTGTTAATTTTCTTTGTTGTAAAGCACCTTGAGCTGCCAGGTGCTACACAGTAAAATGTATTAGTACTATTACTTTCATAGATCACAAAGAGACATAAAAGTACCATATGAAGTTTCATTTATACTTCAGTTTCTCCCTTATTTCTTTTTTTCATCCTGTGAACTTCTGGTAATCTTGGAACCATGTTCAGACTCGGTCAGGGCTGCAGACAAGGATTTAACATTTCTGAATGAGGGTGAGTGACTGATGTATTCTGACACTGAGTCGTTTGGTTTACTGTCTGCAATGACCACTATTTAATTTCTTAGTGTTCTCAAGCAAAGGCCATATTTTTTTTCTATCTGCAGAAGTGCTTACACAAATACATTTTCAGGAATTTATTCATTTACGAATCGTTGCAGGAGTTTTCCACATGCAGTGGAGTGAAACTTACAACAGGAGTTGGATCTGTGAAGTCAATCAAGTTGTCTGACAGTGGCGCGGTGCTTTTAAGGTCAACTTCCTCTGCTTTCACCTGCAGGATGATACAAACGCTTTGTCTCATTAAACACACAAAGTAACCTCTGTTGGTTTTAACATGACACATAAATCATGATTTCCATCGTAACAAATATAAATGCACTACAAAAAGTGATTTATTGCGTTACCTTTGGTGCCGTGGCTTCGCTGGCTGACTCGGTGGGCATCTTGGGAACAGCAGGGTTTAAATCTTCGGCTAGTCTCTCGGCACTGATGAACAGAGCAACAGAAATAATGAGCAAAAGACACTTAGATGGGAAAATTAACATAAAAAATTAAAGTAATGTATTTCAAGCTCCTCGTCCTTGAGATGGAGCTGCATAAAAAACATATTTCATTGGTGCATTTTCACATGATTCAAGAAATCCCTTTATTATCGGAGCCGTGCACACAGCCCGAGGTGACGCCTTCAAATTGCTTATTATGTACAACCAACAAGCCACAAGGTGTTTCCACATGGAAATGTTTGATTTCTGCTGGATTAATGACTTCAATGATTCATGATGATAAAAATCGTTCTTGAGAATGAGACGGAAAAAAAAAACAGCCTGAACATCTCAAGTGTTCACTGCATCAATGAGCCTGAGGCCGTGTGTCTGTAGATTTGTGTCATCCTACTGTAAACGCTTTATGTGCGAGGACGCCAGCAGTATCCAGGCAGATGTCGGGTCAGGTGACTCCACACGCCAAGACACACACTAACACACATTGCTCGAACGCGCCAACAGATGTCAGCAAAGACTACAAAGAAAAGGCAACACTGCTGTCTTTTTTATGTTGTAGCCTTGAATTAACCTGATTTCTATTGACAACAAAACCTTTCACTATCATTCAAAACGTATTCTCATCATTTTTCTTCTGCTCTGCGTTCAGCTGCATTTAGAAACCAACTGAAAAAGACGCGTCTAACTGCAAAAACTGCTGCTCTGTCAGCGCTTGCTTTACTCCAGGGGCTAAACAGAGAAAGGTGGGGACACTTTTATGTTGGAGGCAGCAACATAAAGAAAACAAACATACCCAACCACGCCAGGCAGGAAGAACAGATAATGTGTCTTCTGTCGAAAAAAGTTGTGTTTTTTCGTTTTCTTGGTGAACAAGGTTGGCAGATGGTGAGACAAGGACCTCACAGGACAATATTTACAACTTGGATACTTTTAAAGAATCGACAGAAATCATGTCTTCATTACCACTTGTTCCGTCTCTCTCGTCTACCATGTGCCAGCAGATCTGAATGAATCGTTTGTCTGTTTTTTGGTGAGCTGAACTGAACAACTGAATTGTGGAGAATCTAACTGATGTAACCATGCAGACCACAACATGTTCATAGTGACAAAAGTTAAAACATTAATATTGTAATGCACCAATTAATGAGCTTAAACAGGCTGCAGGCGATCAAGTGGGTCAAATTTTTACGTTTTAACACGTTGCCGAACTTAGTAACTCACAATATCACCGCTAATCCTATTAGAAACACGTAATATTACTGTTACTGCTTAAACAATTATATTAGTGTAATACATTACTTTTGTGGTGAGTTATCCTGAACACTTAAAGTAATGAATCAATGAAAAAACATGAATTCGACTTGTATAACAATCTGTGAAAGATTTCATGAAGCTGAAATGAATGAAATGTGAATAATGATTTTCTCTAAATGTATCTTTTGACTTAAAAGTAGATACAAGAGAGAAAACACAGATATATTGTTTGTGTCGGTCTCAGAAGGTTTACGAATCTGCAGCTAGAGTCAAGAAATTCCACTCTCCACTAATTCGTTCTCCCAGTTTCGCTCATTGTCTCTGGTTCTCATTAAGCAGCCAAAGTGGAAATAATGGATACATACAGAACCTTGTAGACACATTATAGAAAAGAATTTAGTGCTCATAGACTGACCTGGTCCCCGCTGATGAGACCAGCGAGGCCGGCTTGAGCAGGTCCCAGGAGTCTTGGATGTCGGGACGATTGCTAACCGACAGAGACGAGTTACTGCCCATTCGCCCGCTACGCACCTTTAACCTGTAAACAGAATGTAAACTTTTTATTTGGTGGCAGTGATCTGTTGTGTCTACATATATTGTGCATGTAAGTAAAAAAAATCTAAATAAAAAAGCTTCTGGTTGTGTTTGACATTGTATTTCTATGGATTAAGGACACCAGTGAATGGTTTGGCAAACAGTATACTGTAGCAAAAGGCTGAAAACAGTGCCTCCGTAATAATACATTTTACCAAGATGTGTTTTTGAATCGACAAATGGCATTCACCAAATCTAATATGACTCATTCTCTCAGTATAATGAGCAACTGACTGCCTCCAATACAAGATCATCATTCTGTGACGCCTTGCTGCTGGGATGAGCTGCAGGTGATGTAATGTTGTGAACTATGCTAATAATCCTCATGAATATTCGAGTAGTTAATCAGCTCGAGCAGCAGGGAGCTGTGATTGGCTGAGACAATGTGTTGACAGTTGGCATGAGTCATGAAGATGGAGGAGGAGGAGGAGGAGGAGGAGGAGGAGGGGAAAGACCCAATTTCAAGACAATAGAGCACAAGTGACAATGGCTTCTCTCCTGTTTATGTGCAATCTGTTCTCAGTACAGAAGGTATTTCTTTAAGAAACTATAAATATTTAGCATAGCTGAATAAATATTACGACCCTTTGAAGACCTGGAGTCTTTATAATTCTACCACTTCAATGTAAAATGACTGTACTGTGTGTGGTCATACCTGGCAGAAACATCCTGCAAGTTACAGTTTTTATCTCCACCGACCATTACGACATGTTCCTCCGAAGGTCCCTGCACAGGACAGGAACAACAAGACAAAAACAAATGAACAAAACAGACTGAGGGGGTGATGGAATAAAAGAGGTGTGGACCTTCATCTTTTTGATGGCAGAACAACATCACAATTATCACATTAACATGAACGTTTTCCACATGATGATTTAATTCTGCTCTGACAAAGACAATCCTATTACCTGTCTACATAAATCTCCATAACAGACACAAGGAAAGCCAAAAATGTAACTTTTTGAAACAGTTATTTGTTATAAAAATTGCCTTGATGCAACTCTGAACATATTTATAGGGCTTTATGACCAGAACAGTATGCAACACCTAATTTCAGTGAGTCTCTTCCTTCGCTTCCCTTTCTCCCAGTTTCATTCAGTGTTTCGCTCACCTTGAGGGCAGCCGCCTCAGCTTGTGCTTTCAGGATGTTACTCTTCAGATCCTCCGGGGGGCGCAGTGGAGAGGCAACTGGGCTACTACTGCCTGCACTGCTCAGACCACACTTCTCTGTGAGCTTCACCACATCCTCCTGGAGGAGCAGGCGTCACAAATGTCACACACAAATAAAAAAAAAAAAAAAGAGACAAAAATGGAAAACACAATATGATATTCTCTACGCTGGGGTTTGGAGTAAATCATTGTGTGTTACTTGTCCACATCTAGAAGGCAAAAAATGAGTGTGATTTTATATTTAAATAGACTATACGAACAAACACCCACCTGATTGTTCAAGGCCATGTTGACATTCATGTTATTTCTTGGAGTGGCAAGAAGAGGACTGCTGTCCAACGCCAGCTGCTTCAGACGAGCCGCTGCCTCTGCGGAGATGCAAAGTTTGACATTTATTATATCCCCCTTTTTAGATTACTTCAGTAAGATGTTGGTGGCTGGTGATTATCTGACTTAATCTAAGTGAAAAAAAAAATGTGTATGTGCTGTAATGTGAGTCTGCGTGGTGGTTGGCGATGCCAGTGTGTCACTGACACTACTATCACTATACTGTAAGATCCTGCCAAACACATTTGTATAAAAACTAAGCATATTTCTAAGTTCAAAGAGGACTATTCCAAATGTTCAGCTTCTAATAGCATATTTAAAATATTTTCTAATTTGTGAGTCTGAGGAACTTAGGCTGGCAACAGTTTAAAGACATATTTTCATGGAAGGGCATTTAATGTTTCAGGGTTTATTTTTTCTAAATAATTATACTGTTCTTTATTCTTCTGCACTACCGTCAGTGCACAGCTCTATTTAAATGTAGCCATTGCTTTTTTAACCTTCAAGTATGTTTTTCAACACTTTATATTTTATTATTGTTTGTTTGGAACCACTCAGTAACACTGTTTTTAATAAGTGCTACGTAAATAAAGATATCATTATCCATTAATGATTATATAGATTTTTTCTTTATAATTTTCATCGGTTGGTTTTCTGTAGCCTCACCACTGAGGCTGAGAGGATCCTCCCCAGCGGGACTCGCGGCAGCGTAGGCGTTGCTCGGCCCGGCCTCGTCTGCAGCCGTCACAGCGGAGACGACAGGAGCTCTGAGGACGTCATCAATACACGTCTCCATCAGGTCAGCAACCATGGGCACACTGGAGACAGAAAACAGGAGCAGCAGATTTATATGCGGGTTTTAAATTGTTTTAATAAAAAAACACAAGGAGACACAATGTAGAAAACAATGCAAGTCTTAAACAAGAATTATACACATTAGAATTCAGGTTTATACAGCTGTGCAACTTACCTGCAGCATCCAAAAGATATGAATGGAGATGGCAAAACTGGCCCATGATGATATATCAGGAGACATTTTATGATAAATTCCCAGGAACATACAATAAAATTACAACAGAACATATAAAAAACAACGCCAATGATGTCCCCGCTTTGGGAAAAAATATGTCTGAAAAAGAAAAATTGGTCTCTTTTGTTGCTGTACTTTCCACCATGAAGATATGAGAGCTGTGTGACCACAAAACGAAGCCCTAAAATAAACAACAGTGCACAGGTTGTCTTAAGAGGTAAAAAAAAAAAAAAGCATGCAGTGAGTCTTCAAAGAAAGCAATAACTTCTCTTAGAAATAATATGCTGTAATATCCTCTGATTCAGAGAAAACCTGAAGCAAAAACATTTGATACATGGATTTTGGAAAAAGCTCTTCCAGCAGCCGAGTAACTACCTCATATATCTGTAGCCTGAAGACACAGTAAAACATGAAAGTACGCTGTATATTGCTGTATGTATATATACACTGCCTGTAGAGAACAGGAGCTAAAGAAAGATGTAAAGAATTGAACAATGCTTTGCCCGAGGACACACAAATCAAATGCATATAAACATTCCCACATGTTAAGTAATCCATGAAGGAGAAGGCGAGGATGTATCTGACTGTTGTGTGGGCAAAAACAAAAACAAAAAAAATATGTCTGTACTAAAACAGGCTGTTACAGTGTGATAAAGGTAACAAAGATAGTAAACAAACAGAGGATGCTACATAGAGCCCATAAAGCTACATACTCTCCTGTTTCAAGAGTAATCCTTCCTTTATTCTCTGAAATGATTTTCTTTAAACATACAGTTCAGAAAGATAAACATCCTTTGGTCAGTTAGGTTGTAAACATTTAACTAAGATATATTAAGAAATCATCTTCATTGGTCGAGCTGTGCAAGAAACAGTCTGAGGTGGAGGTAAGCATTCAGTGAATATGGACTTCTAACACACTGCTCTGTTACAGTTACACTGTACTAACAACAGATAAACAATTAACATTCAATTCCGATTTAATTTCAAACATTTTAATGTATTATGCTTGACTTCTTGCAAGAAGTTGGATGAGAAGGTCAGTATCAATTTAATTTATCAGTATAGAGAATATGTTTAGCCTAGCTCAACACTGGAGCAGGAAAAAAACACTAACAAAAAATGCATCCTCCAGGATTATCTTTTTTAAAAATGTGTTTAACACATAAGAAAAAGTGTGCAAATACAACAGATAGACTTGAGGAAGGCATTAAAAGCAACTCCTGCCTCCTGCTTCTGTTTCTTTGTGTTGACCATCTTATCCAACTACTTTTAAAAGCAGAGCAGCAGATCCACAAAATGTGCAGCGCTGATTAAATATAAAATAGAAAAATCATATTTTCTAATATAAAGATCATTTCATGTAATCCAAATTTAATTAAAACAATGCTCAAGATATTATTAAAAAAACATGAAACTCCTCTGAAGAGAATGACAGCGGGGGCAGAAGAGGACTTAGTGAAACCCTCCAGGAACTATGTGACTTATTGTTTCCATGCAGAGTCGAGAGTGGAGGTGAATTCCTAAGCCTTACATTGATACCATCTCACCCAGCCAGCCAGTTTCACCATGAGGTTAAAGAGTGAAGGACAGAGGAAGGAGAGGGGAGGCAGGAGAAAGTGTCACAAAGTGGAGAAAATTAGAGGGAAAAGGTGGAGCAAAAGTGGGAGGATAACTTCTCAGAGTTGCCACTGGAGAAAGGGTCAAGACTGAATGAAACACAGAGAAAATGAGGGCAGTATGAAGTGAGATGGTGAGCTTGGAGAGGTGTTACCAGATCTATTATGTGACACTTTGATTGTGTTCAGGAATGTTTCACATTAAAAAGGCATCTCTGCATTCACACCAAATCTGTCCTTCCATGTGGTGCAGTCACAAACACAAATACCAGAGTTACTACTAATGGGCGAGTCACTGCTGAGCATTCCCATTTATTAGTGTGCTGTCCAGTTCATGTCAGCACAGAGGCTGAGACGGCTGTCAGTTGATCTGTCCGACTCCTTTGTGGGGAGCTTTGATGAGACATGAGGAGGAAGGATGGAGAGAAGTGGAGACCTGGGGAGAACAGGGAGGAGGAGGGGAAGGTGACATACAGGAAGGACGTATAAAAGAGATGGGGAGTGAGGGTGAGTGTTGGTAAAACAAGAGGGAGGGAATTAAAGGGGGAGAGGAAGGGAAGCATTGAATGAAAACAGCAATGAGGGGAGGGGGGTTGTATGTAAATGAACGAGGGAGGGAAAGATAACACCACGGAACAGCTGGTTTCAGACAAGTATAAAGAAGAAAAGGGAGGCAGCAGAAGGGAATTTAAGGCAGCTGATAAATTTAGAGAAAGAGCGTAATTTATTATGAGGGATGGATACTGGAACACGCGGCTTAATTATTAAATACCAGAGTATTATTAGGCTCTGACGTAAACGGTTCTTTTAACGATTTGTGTAATTAACTATCACACTGTTGCAGCCTCTCCTCTGCTGAGCTTCATTCTTTTAAACTTCACTCACTATTTTGATGTCAGGAATATAATTTATCTTCTTGACATTATGGGTATTAATAAGAGAAGCAGTATCTATAAAATCCTAGTGACATTAGGCTATCCCAAATTTTATATCACAATATTGTCCCACCCAAATATCACAAGATTATCGTTTTAGAGCAAAGACGACATGTAGCCTCATTCAAATCCCTTCGCTCACTATTTTCTCCCACTTCACACCCTGAATATCAACCAGAATGAGCTGGCATTCTTCTTAGAAACTTCTTCATGTCTGTATGTTAGAACGCTGTGTGCATGCCGCTATAGACTCATTAACCTGTAATAACCTCCTCCAGCCTCCTCGTCAAATATTGACGAGCGTTGCCTCAGCCTAAAAGAATTGTACTTGCATGAAAAAGACAGTTCCCTGAGGATTTTCTAAAGTCATGCAATGAGCTTCATTTTATTTTGTAACAGAACACTGACAAGTTCATTTTAAACAATGACCAGGCAAAAGAAATCCTGCTTATCATAATAAGAAAGCTATGCTTTTAGTGTCCATAAAACAACATTAAAATAATTCAAGCATTCATTGTTAAGAAGAGCCCGGCAATGTCAGGATATGTACAGCAACACTGTACACTAGTGTACATTAGTGTGCACTTAAGTGTGCTGTGACAAGTGTTATGACACGAACACTTGAGCTAAGTGAAGTGGACTGGAAGTCTCTGGAGCATCAGTGACCTGGCTTTGCACCTTGAGCCACTGAGGTCTGATGGCCGATGTCAAATCAGTGTTTATAAATTCAGTGCTAGAGGCCGCGAGCCGGAAGCTTTTATTCATGATGACAGCTCCACTGGGAGCTGAAGAAGACAAGGGAGCATTCAGTTTCACATTGCCTCAGTAAAACAGTGACTAACTCGATGATCTTTGACTAGACTGACTGCAGATGAACTTCTACTGACCCTTATATATTTTCCATAAGCTCTATTGTTAGAGTTAGAGAGTAAACTGTGAGAGATTAAGTCCAGTGGCATTGATATAGGAATCATCTTCTCTCACTTGTGATAATGTAACAGAGCAGTGGAGTCGCTTACGGGAAGGAGAAGAAAGGGTCGGAGAGAGGGCAACAGATACGTGACATGACGCCACCTGACATTTTAAAAAACAGGGAGAGAGAATACAGCTGTGTGGCCAATTAACATTGTAAGAGAAGAATATGAAAAGTGCATGGCCATTACATAAAATATGACTTTGAGTTCTTCAAAATTAAAAAAAAATTCATAAACTCACTGATCTGGACTCGGCTTGCAACAGGCTTAATCTTTTACAGTATTCATTATCTTTCATGCTTGGTTAAGTTGGAGAATGAAAGACAAAGGAGATCGACTGCTCATGTTATCAAGAGGGTTGTAACGCTCCATGCAAAATCAACAGAGACACTGTATGAAAAGAAAAGGGGAAAAGGCATGGGAGGAGAAAGGGAAGAGCACCAGGCACTAGTCTGAGGTATTCGTGATACAGCAGTGTCTCTTTCAAAGCATCCTCCTCACGAGACAGCTGTAAACTGTTGCCATGAGTTAAACAAGTAAAAACAAGTTTTTAAATCAGTATTTGCATTCTGAAGGATTTACTGGGCAACAGAGTCTGAAAGAGGAGGATACATCATAATTATTATAATATGTCATCACTATGTGCTGGCCCTAACCAAAGTCATGTCTGTGCATCCTGTTTTTAAAGGCAATGAGTAAAGAAGAAAGGCCTCGTCACTCTACAGAAATGAAAGGCTTATTTCAACTGACCAGAAATTTACTTTACTGGAAACAGGATCAGCCTGAGCTGTAAATCTGAATGAGCTTTGTTTACGAGAAACCAGAGTAGTTTGCTCAGAAAGTACCTATTTTACACCAGAAAGCATCTAACTGAGTAACCACGTAATGTTTTCTTTCTGTTTCACTGCTAAAAATTTAAAATCTTCACTCAGCATCACTATAAATATTGGCCATTGGCTAATTTGCAAATACACTCATCCTCAATTTTTACAATGTCTTATAAACAATTTTGCAGTTTAGAGGATAAATAATAGTTCACAGGAGGCACAGCATGACAGTAGATGACAGAAAGTAAAGACACCTACACACTAGAATGATTCCAAAGTTGAAATCATAGATGCCAAACACCCAAAATCACATAAAATCCTGCACCGATTAGGTTTGTAATTCATGCTGATCAAAAGTGGACAGACAGCAAATCACAGGAGACGATTTCATCGCAAAAGAAAACCCTTTTCCCAAGCCAAAATCGGAAAAGCGCGCCACTGCACAGCGATTGATTGGTTAGAGCCAGAGCGATGGCAAGCTTCAGTGTTTAATGGTACCTACCTGGCCTGCCTCCAGACAAGACCAATTTGTCCTCAGTACATTTTAATACTGGAACACACAGGGGACATTGCATGTTTATGAGAGATGAGGGTGCTTACATAATTGTATGCATATCTAACTTTCCTTGGTCAATAATACACAGAATGTCCACACGACAAAAGAAAATACACCCACAAATATCAGATCAATCCAAGACAAGAAAGAGACATATAGTACATTTGACTGAGGAATGAGAGGCAAAAGTTACAGAGGAAATATATATCCTTGAGACAGAAAACTACAAAAAACAATTAGAAGGTAGTATGGGTCGTAATGAGAAGAAGTCGACTGCGTACTGGCACAGTTTTTGTTATCAACTTAAAAGGCAAGAGAAATCCTTACAGATTCTCTGATAAAGTAGCAGACTGATGGTGATGATGGCCAACTGCAGTCCATCTTTCCTGCATTTAAATCTGCCTGAATATTGTATATTGAGAGTGATACACAATTATTTCCCACCTTCAGGCCATTATCAGGTTCCTGAGAACACCCCCACGTACACATTCAAAGTATGTATCCTGTATTTCATGCACACAAACTTGAAAACAAGCAAACAGAACTGTCAAGCATCGATGGGACATGAAGGCATAGATTGGAAAATGCACACAAAAATACTCGCTGCCTTCTTCCCTGGTCAAAGCTAACCTGGGTCAGTGGATAAGCCATATTAAGCCACTCTCATGGCATTAGACCATGAAAAACACACCTAGCTATCCACCCACTTCTTTCAGCACCTAACAGGGATCAGTCGGCCCGCCTAACCTTTCCTTCATCGACTGTGAGCACTGAGCAGTTGCAAGCCGACACTGGCATTTAACAAATGAACTGGCATTGAACTTAGAAACAGCCATCCATTTTCTAAAGTGCTTATCCTCTCTGGGGCTCAAGCTTATTTGAAAAAATATTTTGTGAAAACTGAACAAAATAGGCAGTCGGGCAGAGAACTGTCTCTAAACCAGGCAGAAAACAAATTATCCAGGTACCAACCTCCTTTTTTCTCCTCCAGGACTCCTGGGTAGGGCCTCGATTTCCATCGGCGCACAGGCAGCTGCAGCTACCGGGCTGACCACAGGCATGGCTGACCAAGCACCTCTGCTGGGAGCAACCTGCAGAGGGGAAGAACGAGACAAAATACATGTTAATGAGTGGAGATAGTAGAAGTAGAGAAAGGGGAACATAAAAACTATCATCAAAGTTTTCAATGTAAAATAGTTCAGTCAATGCACAGCAATGTAATATCTGAAGTTGTTCATGTCATCCAAATTCATTGAGGCATACATATACCTACAGTCTGTTTTACTTCATTCATCCTCGACTTTAAAAACATGTTTAAGTCTGCTCTCTTTTGTTTCCCTGTCTAATGTAGAAAGAATTTAAATACGTACTGCTGGTTTGCTCCTCACCTTGGTGTCTTTGGTGGAGCTGACACCATTGCCTGAGGAAACAACCCTGTGGAAAGAAAGAACATGAGCAAATGAACAAAAACCAAACACCTTGAAAGAATTCCTAATAATGTACATGGATTTATACTGTAGATAATTGGACTCGTCTTTAGTGTCGTCTGGACACTTAGGAAATGAACTAGGGGCTCTTAAAATCTCCCACAATGCTTTTCACAGAGCACATTGCTCATATAAATTTGGCTGTGCAGCCAGCAAGGTTGGCAAATTACACACAGAGGTGTGTAGTTTGTGTTGACTAATGAAGCACAATTTTGGGCGATGCAGAAGTACAATTCAAAAACCGTATTTTTCTCTCTTTTTATTTTAAGTCGATCATGTTATCCTTGAGCCAATTTACAAATCCCCATAGTTATTCATTATGGCAGTGCCTCCTCCTTTTGACACAGCTTGAAATACCGCAAATGTTGCTTAAAAATGACCTGCACTGTAACAGTAATGGTCCGTCCAATTAGATGTTATAAAAAGTCACAGAAGTGGTTGTCATCACAAAGCTTTGAGTGCACGGGTCCCATGACAGCTTAAAACTACTACTGACATCATGTCTTTAGCCCACACACATCCCTATAACAAAAGGCTGCCTCAGTCTGTAACGAGATTACAGTCAAGGCTTATGAATGAATTAAGAGAGTGTGTGTGAGTGTGAGTCACGGCACTTTAAGCAACAGTAGATGTAGATACACTTATATGATTTATAATTAAGCAATTTCCAGTGCTAACTTGTCAATTGTTGTTATTTATTACAAATAAAAAACTCAAACAGGATTACACAGCAGGGCTATGCAAATAAAATGACATAAATCTTCTACACAATAAAAATTAAAGCTGTATAACACAATAGATAAATTGAATCAGGCAGAATCACAGTGTTTACATGTCAGGGTACTTACTCTTGGAGATGAAATGGTCCTGTAAAAACACAAAGAACAGTATTTTAACTAACATTATGTAATAGTTTTACTTTACAGTGTCTTGTAAGAGGCTGAATGGGGTCTCCTTTCAGAAGGTAGTATCACAATATTATGTGTTGAAAACGTAATTCTTGAAGTAAACATGCATGTAACATTGTTATGATGTAATACGTTTGTTTGTTGTTAACACCTACATTTTATCTGACCTGATATGAACATGTTTACATTGTGTAGGATATTTACATTTCTGCATGTAAGAGTAACTTGTCATACCGTGTGTATTAGCTATGTATAAGTAAAGTCACCTCTGTTCTGCATGGTTCTTCTGGAGTAACGTCGACTGGGTCTTCTCTCAAAGGAGGCTGACCGCCGTGCTTTGTTGGCCTTGGTCGTCTGATACTCTGTCTTTCCACTGGTCACATAAACAGACATAAAAAATATATTTATCACTTGCAAGGTGAACTTGGTGACCTGGGCCAACGCAGGCCAAAGTATTAAATAAAAAAAGATAACTCTTCTTTACGATTCTTGTATACATCTCATTATCCCCAAAACAAAAAGGCACGGCACTGACCCCTGCTGAACTCTGGATCCATCCAAGCGATAACCGTCTTCTACCAACAAACCCTGTAACCTCTGTGTTAAACCAACATTACAGCCAATGCTTATCCAACTGGGTAATGTTTAAACACACAAAGAAGGGGAACCGCTGGCTATTGCAGTATGTGGACACTGAGTGCCTGTCTTGTGCCACTGCGAGTATCTGTGTGTACACACGTGGGTTTTTTTTGTATGTACAGTGAATGATACTAAGAGTCAATCTGGGATTATCTCTGTAGGAACGTTCAAACACACGGTACAGAGACAAACATGGCACTCTAGATTTGTGTCACTTAACACTTAACAGCAGTTTCCCATCCCCCCAATGTGTTTTCGAGCAAACCCATCTGCATTCGGCTCCCAGAACAATTTTAAACTGTATCCAGATAGAAGCTACTGTGCTCAGGAAACAGATACACTGAAAGATACTGGGCATTTGAGACACATATGAACAAACATTGCCTGTCACAATTTGCCCACACAAAATTGTTCTTGATTCAATTTATTATGGGTCTTGGGAAAGCAGTTGGCTTAGGTGTGTTTGTATTAAAGACGCTGTGCACTAGGACAATCATTCTTTTTAGATTACATAAAAACAAAATGATTTGATTTTACTTTGACATCAGATTTTTCTACTGATTAGTGGGTGGAAGATATTGTAATTTCATCCAGTAAAACAAGAACAAAATCTATACATGAGTGAATAACTTTTATAGGCTCTGTAAACAGAGACAGAATTGAACATGCTGTTACTGCTGCTATAAGCTTAGTTTATTTGTTAAAGAGGCTTTATGTAACAATTTGCAGAAATGTACTTATCACTTTTTTATTGGCCATATGTAAGCGGATTGTAATGTTACATAAAAAAATGAGACCTTCCCTGTCTCTCTCAGTTGTCTATACAAGCCTGTGGACGATTTGTTTGAGTTGTTTTGTGCGGCTGGTCTATGGATTTCTTTGTAAAGGACTCATATTTTCTACCACAGTCCAAAGGATATGACTTTGTGTACATTGTTGAATGCCTCTCTAAACTCTGCAAACACAGAGCAACAGCAGATAATATTAGCTTAAAAATTGAGTTTTGCATATTTTGAACAAAAGGAAATTGCAGCCCTCGTACATCATCCCACTCAGCCTAGAAGTAATAGTTCCTCATTTCAAAGCATCCGTAACCCTTTGCTCTCCCATCTATGAGCCCTCTGTTACCTGTATCTGAAGCGTGATCCCATGCGAATGAATCCAGAGCGCGCAGAGTTCTTCTGTACCGGCCCTCTCAGCCTAAAGAAAGCATGGTGTTCCACTGCACACTTCCAGAGGTGCTTACAGGCTTTGGGGTGGTCCATCCTGAAGACAAACGTGTGCTCCTGTTCTTTTCCCTGCGGAGAATCGGTCTAAGGTAAGAGGACATACAACATGTACGCAAGGTGTTTGTAGATCAAATTCAACAGTGGCCAACATATTTTCAGTCAAACAAAGCTCATGTACTAGTTTGAGACTAAAATGTGAAGAATGAGCACTACAGTGTGTGCATATGCTGCCTCATTAATCTGATTTCTCTTTGTGGCCAAGATGAAAAGACTGGCTGGCACCACAGCCGGTTGCAAACTTGCACTGGAGCCATTCCAGTGTCACAGTAGCAATGGATTATAACGAGGATCTGACACCAAGGTGAACTAGAAGCAAAACTTGGATCCAGTTGGGTCCTCTGGTTGGGGTTGGGTTTTTCAAAATAGACCAAGAAATAGTGGCAAAAGATGTATTTAATACTCAGACAAATAGACAGAAGCACAAACAAGTTTGCAGACAAACTGTGCATTCTTAGGCTGACATTCCAACCAACCACCTGCTCATAGAAATGTTGCTTGACAAAGAGACAACAGTCCCTAATCTTCAATGCAATGACCCTTGATAAGACCGAAAGTCTGCGCTCTCTCTTTTGGTTTGCTCATTCTGTAAAAATGTGTGTGACAAACAAGCATCTAAATAAAGAACTGAGTATTCAAGTACGTTACAGTAAATTCCTGCTGTGACAGGACTAGCATACAGTATAAAACTGATTAGGCCAGAGTTGGGAGGAGAGACCTGTGTGTGGAGGAGAATGGCGCATACCAGGAATACCAGAGGGGGTGGGCTTCTTTATTAACCTCACTCACAGACCTCCAGGATGGACATAAACAGACTCTTTCATATACACTAGCCTCTGGGTAGTACAATACTAAGTCTTGTTTCATTTTGATTTGGAACCAACCTCTCCTGGAGCTCAGGGACCTCTTCAAACAAAAGTTTTAAGAGGAGTATTTCTTGTTTATGTAACATCTTTTAAGCTATTCCAAAGAAAGTTCTACTTGAGTTTGTAAATAATTTTCTCTTTGTCTTGTCAGAAAATGGCAGCATTATAATCCGGTTATGATATGTGGTAAAATGTTGAATCATCAATGACAATAATCTTAAAGTGCAAAGTTCTATAACAAGTGTGCTTTAACTATTTCTTTTATTATTAAAAAGAGGACAGCCGAGCTCATTTTACAAGGCGTCTTTAAGTATCACATATTATGCACACAGACTTTCATGTCCATGGATGTTGTGGATGAACAAAAGTATGGTTTTTAAAAATAATTTGTCACATTTTCAAAAGGTTTTGCTCAGATGTAACACACTAAGTGTGCAGATGGACAAACGAGAAGCTGACAATGTGGAAGAATTGATTTGTGAAGTTTTGTGCACATTTTAATACTTCCTTTCTTTTGAAACCACGTCACTGTCAGAGCTTTTATTGCTATAAACGTGGTTGGATCTGTTGTTTAGACTGGGTCATTGATATATTGCTATCAAGAGGAATTACAAAGCATGACAGAATGCATGTTCTGCATTGTTAACATTCCAGTGCATGACGAGTATGTGTGTGTTTACCTGTTCGTCATCCTCGACTACCACAAGTGTTAATTTGCTCTTCTTGAAATCCAGACATGTGATCTTCGGCCTACAACACACAGAGAAACATACACACACAAAAGCAGAAATAATATTAACTCAAAGTTGTTTGTAAAAGTAATAATATAGTGGGGATATAACAACACATACCAGAAGAAAAGCCCAATCTTGGTTTCTCCTTCAAACACCAGAACTCCAGTGGGTGTCAAACCCAAACTGTATTCATTACCATCTCGTGCCTGCAGGGCAAAAGAAGACGGGAACAAGAACAATTAAAGAAAAAGAAAGAAAATCAGACATTTTTAAGACCTTTTCCCATATTTGTGTTCTTATGCACATTCCTTAAACTTCCATTTACGATTAACGGTATAAAGTATGTGATGATGAGAAAGACGGCATGTCAGTTACCTTGACCATATGCATGTCCACGCCATACATTTCCAGCCATTTTGCTTTATTTAGGTAGTTAATTTCAGCTTGGGCTGGTGTCTGACCTCTGAAGGAGAGGAGGGAAGAAGAGAGGGGAGGTGAAGAGACACAGAACAGAAAAATGTTTACATGATCAAACATATAACTGTGAAAAAAACTATGAAAAAAAGAAAACAATGAGATAAAAAGGGTAAATTTAGAGAGGTGTGACCGGTAACTTTCATCCCACAAGCTCACAGACAAAATCTTAAATTTGTCTATTCAGGACATCTGTGACCATCTTATAAGTGCATTCATCCTCATAGATACTACGTTTAACTGTTGTAGTGGAATACTGACCTGCACTCCTTCCATGCATTGAATATTGCCAGCTCCACATCTTCTGTCTGGTTGGGGACGAAGCGAAATTCTGTCACCAGGTCCACATTGTGGTCTAATGGGTCACAATCACCTAGCTCAGCTGAAAACACACAGACACACATAATGAACAATTCCACATAATGAACAATTCAACTCAGCTGTAGTTCTGTAATGCATGATACTGTACAGGCCCATCTAATGAACCTGTAATTTATTGAGCAATTCAGCTAAAGACCAAAAACATTCCTAAAATACTACTACAGGGTTCACTAAGACCTTGAACTCCAACCCCTGGAAAGAGGACCCCAGGAAGAATGCCTGATAATGTGGTATTAGGTAATCCTAATGGACGAAATAACAAACAAAGCTTCCCTCCATGTCACAGCACACAAAATATTGTGCAGCGTTAGGTCAAAGACTGATGATCTCCCACTGGGTAGAGGTCATAGATTTTATCAGGTGAAAAAGGAGACAAAAAGAAGATAAAGGAAAGGAAAGAAACAAACAATTCTCTTGATAAAAATGAGTGTGTTGAAAACAAGACAAATAGTAAACTAATAGAATAAATTATCTCAGAGACTGAAAAGTCTTGTTTCTGATCACATTTTGCACTGTTTTGGTAGACAGGAGCTTCTAGAACTTCAATGTTTAGCATGTCCAGCTGTGAGCAAAGCCTCAGGATATAAAAAGAGAGAAAAGATAATCGTATTCTATCCCTATCCCAAGAAATGTCAGTGGACCAACAATACAACTCTGGTAAAAAAGGAAAATGAAGGCAGAACGCTCAAGTGAAGGAAAGAGAGAAGACAGAAAGGGTGCTGGATTAGGGGGCCTCCGAAGAGGATGAAGCACTAATGAGCTGGCATTTACCCCATTGACTTTGTGAGTGTGTGTATGTGTGTGTGTGTGTCCATGGGTCTGTGCACGCAATCTCATTCCATAAACGTCTCTAATGACTCAATCTTTGTTCCTCTGAAGCAGCACTCATTTTTGACCAATGAAAACAGTAAATATGCATAGTTTAAAAAGGTAGTTGGTAGAAGAGAAAGCCAAATCTACTCCACCACGGTATGTAGCTATGGGAACATCAATAGCCCAGACATGGACACCTGGCTGTCCTACAATAAAGTCCCTAACTGAAACTTTGATAAGCAAATACTGCCGTGAACAGGAGATAATATTCCTGCTGTTACAGACATTTGACTGAGACTTCTTTGAAGATAATTATATTGGGAACAAACAATGTCCTACAAAAGAGATTCTTAACTATTCTATTTTCTTTGTTTATGTCAAAATTCATTCATTCCTGGTTTATGTGTCTCTACACTCTTTTATATAGCTCTACATATGAACGTTATGAATACTATACATGTGGATAAGAACCAAACACCCATTACACAAAAATTAAAAAACTAAACAAACACTTTTGCTGCCATTGTTTTGTGTGTGTTTGTTTTATACCATTTTGTTTTTGACAAAGTTCCTGTCCTTGAAATCAGGATAATTACAACATGTTTGCACTTAAAAATTGGGAGGTTTAACAAAAAAATTAACCAACTCAAACCATTAGCATTTTGTAGAAGTCTCAACTTAAGTATTATGAACAAAATATTAAGTCATTTGTCACATAACTAAATAATATAAAATAATATTTTCTATTCTAGGTCACAGTGACAATAGGCAGAAGACAACCACAGATATATCTTTCCTCAACAACATCTATCCTCTTTTGCTGTTGTTTGCTGAAGCAGCTGCCCACACAAACTCAGCTAGCTCCTCATTATCCAGGAGAGGCAACAGTTCAATAATAAAGTTCTTCTGACAGACTTTTGAGAATTGTTTTCCCTTTTAAATGCAGTTGAGGAAAATCTCATCCAGGCCACATGTGACTGCAATCTCACGGTTTCTGTCACTACCAGAAGCTACACCACTTGTTGTTGGCAGTTGTATTGTGGTGGAGGGATTTATGCGCCTCAGTGTCCATGGCAGCAATGTTGCCAGGAGCGTCACTCAAAGAAGATGCTCATTCACAAAGACAGCCATGACTGGTTCAGAAAGATCAAGGAAAACTCTTGTGTCTCTCTGCTGGGCTTGTGAGTACATAGTTCTGTGTGATGAACAACATTTTTGAAACTCAACTGTGATGTGGGGGCATTTTTGAATAGGTTTAAAGTGTAATGTCAGTTGGGACGTTGTAACAGATTAAAGTTACGTGGACAAACAGAAACAAGCTCTTTGATTTGGGACTTAGCCACCGCAGACCGGGCTTCTGACAAGGCTTCTATGAGAGTGGACAATGGTGCAGCCCACTTTTACTACACAGGCCTTTTGGGGCTCTGTGCAGTAAACTCCCGCATTGCACATCACATTGCAAATTCAGTTCATTGGGAAAACAATGGCAGCTGTTATAGAGTCATTACCACAAACAGAACTGGAGAGAATCTGCTTACCCTGTAGTGAGAAGGCAGCTAACTCCACCGCTGTCTCAAAGGGACATTCTAGCCTGAAAACACAGACATGGTAAGAGTCATAGCAAAATAAATGAAGCTATAACACCGAAACAGATCACAAAAATTACCCTACAGCCTTCACTGAGTTGGACTGGTTTCTACCACTTCTTTTAAATATTCAGCCAACCAATTCAAATGTTTCTTTGTGGTTAAAAACTTACACATCCCAGTCCAGTCTATTCCCAGTCCACTTATTGACTACTGTTAATAATTCTGTTCTGTTCACCAGCATGTAATCCTGTAAGCCTCTTACAGTAACATGGCCATGACAGCCAACACTACAAATGGATTTATGTCGAAAGGGATGACAGCTGATGAAGAAAGGCAACACGGTGTCTTGTCTTGGACAAGTGATTTAAATGCAAGTTGTGTGAAATAATTAAGGTTAAACAACAATGAAACAAGACTGCTTATATTTACTATTATAACAAATGCATTACTCAACATTAATTGTAAAGGGGCCAGCAATAGGTGGAAAATGTTTCTTTGGGAGGAGAAGCTACAAATCTCTTATGAAAATGGGGTTTTCCTGTGTAGATCAAGCTTGTTGGCACTTAAAGCCCCGACCTAAACTTTTACAATACACAACCACTGCCATAAGTTAAATGTTAATTCAACAATCTTTCTCACTGAACATTTATTTGGAGTGCTAGGACACCACAATTATTTTACTTACTTGCCACTGAGGATGTCTTGCTTTAACTGTAACACAAATAGGTATCTGAAAGAAAAACAAAACAATTCAGTTGAATATGATAATGAAATGTGACTATCTTTCGTAGATTTAAGAGCGGATAACTCTGCAGGAACCACACATTTCTCACCGCGTTATTTACAACTTCACTTAATTTCTGTGTTTGAGCTTGCACAGACAAAAGACACAACCTACTTGTAGAGCAAATCTCATCCAGAAGCAGACATAACACCAACTTTCTTTTAGGCATATGAAATTAGGGAAAAAAAGCCCCAAAGCCTCAGTTGTTCAAATGTTTGTGGGGTTAACTCACCTGGTGAGCTCCTCATGCAGGTTGTTCGGTTCTGAGGAGTAAAACTTTACTCTCATGTGAAGGCAGTATGGTGGACCAACTGAAAGACAGATCAAAATGACTGCTGAGTAATGTTATAATAAAGCTGAGCAGTCGAATTATGTGGAAATCAAAATACGAGAGTGAAAATATACTAAATTTGTCTGAGAGATACTTACTTTTTACTTGCTTTTTGATACTTTTTGTGACGTCAAGCCAGTGCTGGAACATAAAGGTGACAACAATGTAAAAACACTGCAGCTTAGTTTATAAAAAAACAAAAATAAAATTAAAGCCAACAGCAACATTGCTTTAAGTATAGTCTTCATCACTATTATACCTGCTGTTTTTAATTAACAAACACTAAATATTTATATCTGCAAATGAATGAATGAACAGAAACAGTTAAGTTAATGAAATGTTGAATGCTGGGAGGTCCTTTGACAAAATGCACACAGACACACTAACACAAACACTGAAGTCAGTGTTCTGCTCTGTGCTGTAATTCTTCTTGGAAGTTCAGGCTCTATGAGGCATGAAAAATGTCAAGGAGAGGTGGTTTGTGTGTGAGTGCATGAGTAAGTTAGAGGGAGACAGATAACAGAACTCGCAGCACTCTCTAGTCTCCTCTCCCCCACATTCCTTATTACAGCCCTCCCCCTTCCTCCCTCTTTCTCTCCCACCCTTTTGATTCTACCTCCACCCCTCTCCGCTGAGCCCCTCCCTTCAGTTACATCTTTCCTCCCAGCAGCTCTCCCTCCCTCCATGGCCTTCACACAGTATCAGGCTGAAGGAACAGGGTCACTGGCAGAACGATGACTTAAAACAGTTTGTCTCAAGAGCACAGTCTGACTCCCACAGCTGACAAAAGTCCCATAACCAATCCCGTTAGCCCATTCACTGGAAGGAAAAATCCCTGCCTGAAGCCTTCCTTCAAATGCCTGAAGAGTGATTTGGACTGAAATCTGAGGTCTGGCTGTGAATGGATGCTGAGAGGACTGCCTCAAATAGTTTGTTTATTGACTCAAATTTTGATTTGTGAGATACTGTCATTAACAACAATTGCTGGTATCAACAACTGCAGAAAAAATGTAACCTTCCATTTCAGGGTATTTATGATAATATTTGTGTGATTTTTTCAAAATTGTTTATTGGTCAATGTTATCTGTTCATGTATTGTTAAAAACAAAAAGATGACCATACAAAACAACTTGCAAATCAAAAAAGTACACCAACACATTTTTAACCGACTGTATGACACTGATGTAGTACTTAAAAAAAACAGTATACAAAGTCATAAGAGACTATTCTGTAAAGTCGTCATGCTTACCGGCACTTGTGCCGAGTCCATGAAGCGCAGTCCGAAGTAGTCTTTCTCTACGATGTCCAGATGGTACATAATCTGGTCAAACAGCTCCTCACCTTTGGCTTTTTTCTGATCAGGGAAACACACAAACAAAACACAGGACTTAAGTATCTGAGTGACAAAGTGTTTCACCTACAGCCAGGTAGAAAAACACAAAGTTGTAAACTAGTGATATTAAAAGTGAGGTGAATGTTGGTACTCATGAGATCTAGAAACTGGGGTAGATATATCATAAGAGTCCTGAAGAAACCAGCCTTCAAATGTCTTAATCTGACTGATAAACAGTCAATGTATTATCATGCATGACACATTAAAGAAACTGGAACCAGCAAATAGTTAGCATTTTTGCATATACAATGATCAGACACACTTAATATTTACATATCTAATTAAGTGAATAATCACTGCAGCTCTAAAATCACATGGTTAGAGGGATATTAATATAACATTTTTAAGTTTGCATCTGATTTGTCTGAAGAAGTTCAAAAGAGAACAACATCAAATCTCTGTCCTGCTTATTGATATTGAATTGAATATTGTTTTGCCCGATTGAAGTGAACATGTACCGTGACATGTAGTCATGTCTTATGGATTTGGAACTGAGAGATACAGTTTGAGAAATTACTAACAGGAGGTTCTCCAAGTTTGAAATATGTTGCCTTTTCTGGCCCGTACCAGTCACTGCCTGTGTCCTGCCTGGGACTGGGAGATCTCTCTCTCACATGCGCACAGGCGCAGGCGCACACACACACACACACCGTGAGGCACAGCGACACGGTCGCCATGGTGACGGGGGCTGAAGTGCCCCAGACGCTGAGGAGCTGAGGGGAAGTAGGGTGGCTGGATGCATCATGTGATCATTTGGAAAAGAAACCATGCAAGATCAGTCTGCAGCTGCATCTTGTCTGTTAAATCATTACTTTCATTATCCATATTTGCACTATAACTATCAGTATTAACCAAAAGTATGTCTGTCTGACTGTACTGCTCTGTCTGTACTCTTGACCACGTTTAGTCTCAGATCAATTACACCTGCAAAAATAGAAGGTTTATAAAATATTTTCACCAGCCTAAAATGTCTCATAGGCATCAAAAGTACTGTATGTTAGAGAGGCAAAACATCCATAACAAAATATTAAGTCCCCACATGGGAGTAACTGATGGTGGCATTCATATGATTAGCCTGTTAGTAATGTAACTTTTAACTAACTTTTCTAACACCAAGACTATATAAGAAGATATCCAATCAATCAAGCAATCAATCCTGTCTCTGACCACTGTTGCTTGAAGTCCTCTGTATTATTATTAAACTCCGTTCACTGAGCTTTTATGCACTCTAATAGGGGTGTTCTTGACATCAGGATATCAGCACGTCACCACGTCTTTATCATGTGCTGCACTTGTTCCATCAGCTTTCAGTCCTGACGTTAAGGTTCATTGTAAACTCTGTTTAAAGAAGAATGGGGCAAGAGGGGGCTCTAGATGTTTCCCTGTCTCCTACACACACCAACACACACATCCCAAGAGAGCTCCTGGGCAGCTCAGGGGGGCTGGCCCCATGCTAGCTGGCATAGTTGACAAGGCATACCGCACCCCTACAGTACCCAGGGAGAGGGAGTACAAAGGACTCATTGTGTATGTGTGTGTGTGCATGTGTGCTGCAACCAAGGCCTTGTTATACTGCCTGCAGTATTGTTTGGCTGTTTGCAGTCTTTCTGCCTGCCTGTGAGCACACAGCTCTGTCTCTCAGACACTGTCACAATGCTTGAGTTACAACTGAGGTATTTCACTGATGTGATGAGTCCATTAACCAACAAGCCTAGTAATGCATTCACTTTAGGGCCATAACACAGTCTAGGACAGATAAAAGAATTTGTGATTTTTAGGAAGGCAGCTGATGTAGTTTAGTGGATTCATTCACACACTTGACTGTTCTATAAAAACATTTATAGCATGGCTGTCCAGAATTGGATCAATAGCCCTTAACCTGCAATTTTAGGGTCATGTTCACTGCAAGAGATAAGTAAAAGCAATCTTCCCTCCGTCTCAATGGTGCACCAATTTACATGCTTGTTAAAGTAATAAAATCAACGTCTGACTCTACAAGTAGCACTCATCCAGTACAAGACAAGAGACGCCATCCTGGCTTCACAGAACACCATAATATCCCATTTACCAATAACTAGAATTTTAGAGTTTAACAGGCAAGGTTAAACAAGGGATCTTGTATCTAAGTATCCGAACATAAAAAATGTTTATTACTGCACATAGATTTTACAAATGTACTTTAAATCTACAATGAGAAAGGGGAAGTAGGTGACAGTGTGGGTGAGCAGTGGGGGGGAGAAAGATAAAGAGAATTGACAGGGAAGTACATCTAAATAGAAAGAATGTGAATCATAAGGCTGTGTCGAATTATGTATGGACATGGATGCTGCCAAACAGAGGTATCCCTAGGAGACAGCATTGGGTGGCCTTACAAACTGGGGACACACACACACAGCTGGAAGGCCTAGTAAAGCATGTGAATGAGTCCTATTCAGGTTTAGGTTGTGGTTGTCTATTTACAACCATAGAAAAACAAACTGCACCATTGAGCAGGGGGTCCCCAAAGTTGCTGCCAGACTGTAGTCGGTTTAATTGACAACCAGATTGTGTTGAACATGTTTTATGGCTATCATTGCTCCTACTAGACAATAGTGGGCTTTTACACCATATGCTGTACTTAATGCAAAGAAAGACTGCAAGCAAAAGGCAGTGATGTGCTGAGTCTAACGTTTCCTCAGAGACTGTTTAACTAATGGTTAAAACTGACTGAAACACAGATAGTGAGAAGCTGTAATGTTTCCCTGCGAACCTGCTCAGCTGCTCTCTACTGTCAGAGGGGTGGTCAATGTTCACACTGTTCCTCTACTAAAAGTTCAGTTTCCCATTTTACTAAGCTACCACAGTAGCATGGAACTGATCATGCAGAACATTGCATTGCATTTTCATCTGGATCTACTAAATCAAAACCGTCACATACACCACAAAAAAGGCCTTGATGACAAAACAAGCTGTCCTACATTTTTAAAAGCATGCCTCTGCTGTTTTTCTTCTTTAAAAATGTGGCAGACCCTGCCCTACAACCTCGGGAAACCCATAACATTGAGCTTAACATTTCTTAATGGTGATGCAAACGTGCTGCCTGAACGAAGTGGCGCCTCCAGTTTCAGTTGGCATCGGCACTGACAAGACAGGGAGGAGAAACCTTTGAAAGTATCTGATAAATTTCGGAAGAGAAGCTAATTTCAACCAAACTTAAAACATTCAAGTGGCTCCCATCTCCTTTTAAGATGTAAACAGGGAATTGCATCTACGCTGTCTGTGTTTATTTTCTAAAATATTCTCTTAATCATCTTAGACTAAAAAGAATAATATTTTCTAGATGTTTCCTCTTCTACACTTCTTACCTCATTATAAGGAAATGCTGTTGGTTATGTTATCGTGAGAGCTAAGAATATCTAGTAGTATAAAGCATTCAAACAGAGCATTGCTCCTACTGGCGTGTTTTCGTTACTCTTCTATCACTTTGAGATAGCTGGATGATAAGACAGAGGAGTTTGCAGGAGCTACCTATGCCTGGGGGAGGGGGAGCACCAAAAAAGCAAACACAAGGCCAGGGCTCTGCTGGAATGCATTCAGAAATCCAATTGAATTTTAAAACTTCCTTCAGGCACACACAGCAAAAGCCTGAGAGTTGTTAAGGCATTAAAGTACTCTAAGGTCAGGGCAAAATCAATTAAATCTATTAATAATATAGCTAATTAAAGAATCAGAACTAACAATGCCGGTGGAAAATCATTTCCGTCCAAATACAAGAGGGAGACAGAGGAATAGAGAGAGCGAGAGAGCAAGAGAGAGAGAGAGAGAGAAGAAAGACTGAATGAGAATGTGAGTCCAACCTCTCCATGCACACAATACTGAGCTGATGGGAAGGATTACATGTTAATGATTTGGCCGGTCTTACACTTAGACACACTCGAAAAACGTGTGACATCACTTGTGAGACAGCTGAATTAAGAACTTGTAAGCATTCTTGCTCAATAAGCTGGTGAGGAATTCAATGGCTGATTTTTCTGTACCATGTCTAAGTACTACTGTTTGACTTAAGCAACTACACAAGGAAAACAGAAGGGAGAAATTTAAAAAAAACGTGGAAAGTTTTGTGGAAAACAAACTAAATTTTCTCACTCACACGTTTTCCTCGTACGTTATTCATGGCAGGCGGCTAGATTTCAAGATAAGGTTGAGTCAGACAGTAAGATACCAGACTGGCCTCACTGGAATGCAAGTGGAAAGAAAACGTAGAAAAGTCTGTGAGCTGAGCGAAAAATAAAGATCACATGTGGGGGGAAAAACCTCCACATATTTACATCCTCAGCTCTAAAATGATGGACTTTAAATTGTTATGCAACTCAAATATTATAATATTCTTTATTCCAGCAGAAGCTTGGCGTTTGTCTAAGAGTAGGCAATGCAGAGAAAACAAATAAAACAAGAGAAAGAAGAAAGAGAAGAAAAGAGAGAAGAGAGAGGAAGAAGTAGGGAGAGTGAAGTTCTGCCCTCTGTCCACTCGGTCATGTGACAGCGTCATGTGATTAAATGTGTTCTCCAGGGAGGATCATGGAATTACAGGTGATCAGCAACACTACCACACACCCTACACATCCTACACACTCTACACAGGCTTAAAAGGGCTGCTCTACTGACACAGGCACACAATGGTCACTAGTAAATCTCTTGTGCTTTCTCCTTCTCTCCAGATTTCATATAATCACATAAACATAATTGGTTGTAATTAAACGCCCATTTGACAGCCATTTGTCAAAAAGTATAGTCCATCTGCAGCTAATGTTCCTCTTAACAACTCCAGACCAGTACACAGACTTGGAGGACATGACAGGAACAGCCATTACTCAATACTGTGTTTACATGCCTATTCAAAAGTTTAAGTCTTCCCTTTTGTAAGACCACTAATATGTCACCACTGGCAAAGGACTAGAGCCCCGGACACAACAAACCGACTTAAACTGCTGAGTCACCTCATGTCGCCTGAGTCTGGGCCATGATACTCACTTGAACACACCACAAAGACCAAAGCCAACAGCCAGCTAACAGGTACGTTCTGCACCTGCGTGACAGGAAATAACTCCACAACAGCAGGTGGTGGCAGTCTGTGTTTGTCAGTGTATGAATGTGTGCATGTGGTTGGGCTGATGTGGACAGTGCTGTGAATCTTTCAGTTGTTGGTAGGACAGAAAAGCACTATATAAATGCAAGTTCATTTACCATTCAATTGGCCAAAAAGCCAGCGACAAAGGCTGACAGAATCTACTTTTTAAGGGTTTCCTATCTACAATCAATTATAGAAGAATGCCCAACCTATGACATGATGGCTGAAGATCAACAAGCGTACCCATGACAGCATAATGAACACGTTCTAACCACCGTCCTTACCGGCAAGTCAACACTGACGTCTGTCCCATCCAGTAAGGATACGCGGCAGGTGATGATAGACTTTGCATCCCCAGCAGCAGGTATGTGCGTCGTGGCACGCTGAGCCTCTCGTAACCGGGTTTTCTCTGCATGTTTCCGGATGGAGCGTCTCCCCAGCGTCCTGCGCAGGAAACTCAGCATGATGGGGGGAGAGGGAGGGTTATACTACCACACCTGGAAGAGAAGAGAGAAGCACCTTCAGAGTTTAAAGCTACTACACAGAAATGTCATTTTTTGTCAATTTTGGCAGCTCAAACTTTGTTTCAGTGCCGTACCACCAGATTACAGAGTAGTTTCTTTTCGTAATCTATCAGCAATGATACCGATTATCGGAAAAATGCTGAATAGCGATGCAGCCTTTCCCTTGTCTGCATACCATAAACATACAGTGTAAGTGAAGGCTTGTCAGGTGGACAACAGTTGTATACTAGTCCCACAGAAACATGAGATGCAGATTGTGCTCTGTGTTGGAAACTGTGTTTGAATTACATTGTTTTTGTGTAGTCTGTTGTAATATGAGCTGGTAGGTAGCTACGGTTAGTTAAGCACCATGAGTACCTGACATTACTGAGAAAAAGGTGCACCTGCGCCATATTTGTTTGCATTATCAACTATAGTTTGGACAGGTGACATTAACAAACTATACAGCTGACACTGGAAGAGGCGAAGCCACAAGCTGTTATTATTAGGCCGAACTTATGTTAAGTACAGTAGTTAAAAAAAAAAAAAAAAAAAAAAAATTAAATAGTTGGACCTGTCTCTAAATTGACAGTTGATTTTACAGGTGACATTTTAATTGTTGGCTTACAAAAAAAAACCTCATCGCTATTGATTAAGCGATATAGCCAGTTGACATTAATTTACATCAATTTATAATTCAGCTGAACAGACGAACAATTGATTACGTACATCATTAATTGAACGAGCAGCAGTAACCATGGTTATCTCAGTTAGCTAGCTACGTTGATTAGCAAGTTGACGTTTAGACGTTAGTTAGCTAACGTTAACGAAAACGTCAACTGACAAAGATAAAAATGTCTTAAATACGTCTGTAGGAAATAATATTTTTTTTGTGTAATGCTATTCGACGAATACAAAAAGCGAAGTAAGGTTAAAGACTACATTTGAGATGGAGTTCACACACCAAATTAACCGATAATTAGCTAAATTAATCTGAAAAAGTTAGCTAACGGTCATAGATGTGTAAAATTTCTCGATATTTGTGTTTTCGGGTCAAAGAATAAACCGTTGAGGTGGACCAGGCAGCCAAACCCGTTCTGAAAAATAGGCTTGGAAACCTGTATAAAACCTTCAGAAATAAGATTAAAAACGAAAACAAATGCATAATTGAACTCTTATTATCAGAATTGTAGACATTTCAGGCCTGAAGTACTTGGTATAAGCAAAAGCAACAGGTGTGCGCTTGTTTTCACTCAGGGAGCTAACCGTTAGCATTGAACGCCAGAGCTACGCAAAGACTCCGTACACGCGAGAGCGTCTCGCAGAGCAAAACAAACGCCGCCTTCAGCCCTTAAAGCTGGAACCGACATACACTTGCTCCGCAGCCACTTGTGGCTCCGTGGAGGTCTGGATGAAGAGGATACTTACAGGAACCTCCTCGTACGAATTCACGGTGAGAGCACGTCCGCTTGCATCGTTAGACGACTAAACAGCAGCCTCGTACACTCCCATGGTTTGTAACTTGTTCCTCCTTCTCCTGTTTGTGTTTTTCTTCCTCTTCTGCGCCTCTTCGGGATAATTTTCTCTCCCAGGTCCCAACAAAAAGTAGGAGGCAAAGCTGACCGCAGGAAGTGACGTCACGTTAAATCCCTAACAAAAAACTTGATTAGCATTTTTAAAGCGACAAAACGCTTTTTCTTCTTCGTCGACTTCTTTTTTTTTATGGGGGCTGTTACGATTTAATTATGCTATTTGTAGTTGTCTTTTAAAAAACAAACAATTTAATTTGAATTACTTAAAGTTGTACCAGCCTTAGTTTATATTTTTATATTTAAAAAATCCAGTCTGAGAAAATATTTTCTGCTCTCTGTTAAATAGATATACTGTATTTAAAGTGAAATATATAAATAATAACACATAGTCTAAAGCTAACAGTGTAAGAGGATTAGCCTCATTCATACAATGTGTTTGAACCATACAGTGTAGTCCGTCATCATCATTTGACAGCAGCACCTCCTGCTGGTTGTTCTGAAAATAATAAATGGTTAATCAGCCAGAGATAAACAGACCTGTGGTTCATTTTGGGTTTAGAGTTCATTATGCAATTGCATTAGTGTGCACAGAGGAAGCATTTAAGAGTAGTCAAGAAGTATTTTGACTGTTTTGGGTGTCATTTGAGGAGCTGCAATACTGCTTCACCTTTTATGCTGACCTCTTATTTACTTCAAGGATTAAATATATAGTATACATATATTATAGCGCATGACTGTTTCCAGTTGCTGCAAAGCTTTGCCAACACTCAAAAATCCTCAATCTGATTCTTCATGGATGCAGCTGTATATATAAAATTGGCTCGACTTCTCTGCATTAAGAAAGGGATTATAAAAAACTAATAATGTGGATGGTGTCGTGGCAGATACAGTATGTGTTCCATCCAATTCTTTAAAGTAATGACCAAAAAAAATGTTATTTTCTCTGCTATATAGTACATATAACATCATTCTATATCCTAGGGAAAAAAACGTCATTTAAAAATAAGTTAATGAACAATGAACACAGTGTGTTTCTTCCTTGTAAATCTGCCCATTTATCTCACTGAAATGCTATTTAAGATGTTTGAGTCACATTAAGTGCAATGACAAAGTTTTGACCATAAATTATACAAATATACATGCTAAGATTGGTTGGTTTAACCCTGCTATACTTGACATATATCGAAAATATATATATACACATGGAGTGCATCTGGTACAGTACAGTAGATGCATTACTTTCTCTACTCTGGGGCTTTAATGCTCATATGTAGCTCTGTGCCAGTGTAACTTCCATAAGAGACTGACATTAGTAGTGCATAAAAACATATTTAAAACATAACATTTTAAATAATCCAGGTCTCTAGCTTGGCTCTGGTGTCATCACGGCTCACTCTGCCAGGGTGATGGGATGTAACGAAGTGTGTTTACTTGAGAACAACTCTGAGCTACTTGTACCTAAATATTTCCATTTTCTGCTGCTTTATCCTCCTACATCACTACATTGTGGAGGCAAATATTGTGCTTTTTACTCCAATAGATTTATTTATAACTCTATAGTGACTAATTAGTTTGCAGATTGCGTGTTACACCAGAGCCAAAGTGGCACTTATTAAAATTAATTAATTTAATTGGCATTCAGATAAAAACACTGAAAAAAAGATGTAAATAGATGTTTCATGTAATTTTCATGTAATTATACTAATACTATACTTGTACTTTTGATGCTTAAGTACATTAATCTGAAAAACTTTAAGATTTCTACTCAATTACTGTTTGTCTGGATAACTCATTTCTATTTTAAACACAATATCTTTACTTTCACTCAAGTATGACTTTGGGGTATTCTTGACATTGCCCAACCTCACTTTTACAGTGTGGAAAAGCAAGGTGATCTGAAGCCACGTCTCCATGCTTTGACTGACAAGCTTTAATTGTTCACAATCAAGCTTATAGACATGTCCAAAGCACCGTAAAACCACGATACCAGAAAGAAACAAGCAACTGAGGACAAAGGTTGTTTTTTTTTTATAACACAGGTAGGAGTTAACCAAGGGTATAATACGGTAAAACATTTCTCATTATTTTGTGTTTCATTATATATACACTCGCTGTTATAGATTTCAAAATAAAACAAAACTTTGTTGAAATAGCAGTCTTGAAATACACATCATCTGTGTCACATTTGAATCATCCAAAAAAAGGAAGGGGAGGGGGAGAAAAAAAAAAGTCAAAAAATCAAAATAAAAACAAAATCTTTCTGCTCACAAATGATTTTCCCTTTTATTTTAAAGATTTTTTTTCATATACAACATTGTATTTACATGGTCTAGTATTATTTACACAAAATTAACAAGTGGCACTGTGTAGTTAGGAGTTCTTTTCTTTTTTTTCTTTTTTTTTCTTGTTCCCTACTGGTCTTATTTTCAAAAACAAAAATAAAAATGACAAATTAAAAATAAGAAGAGCAACTTATTTTAACAATGCTTTATGTCTCCAACTTTTTCTTTTTTTCCTTTTCTCTTCAGCCTTCTACTACAAAGTGCTGTCCTTTCCCTACCCGCCTAGAGCTGTTTTCATCTTTACAAAAAATACAACTAAACCCGAGCCCTCCCTGTGTCTGGTCCCCTCCAAACTACCTTTGATCAGTACCCTAAACGCGCAGACAGTACCAATTATGTGTCAACAACAAGACGCTTTGAACGCAGACAGCTCACCGCTGGACATTTTGTGCAGATGGAAACTCTGGCAGCCCCGATTTATCAATTATTAACTTTTCACTGCAGGGCCGATGTTTTATTTTCCCGTCAGAAATCGTCATGGTTTTGCCGACTTGCTATTGATGCCACTTCATCAGGAGGCCTTCAGCGTTAATTAATCGTGATCTGGTGGTAATTTGATTTGGGTTGGCCCTGTTGCTGCTGCTGAATACATAAAACTGATGATAAAAAGCCGCTGGGGGTTGAATTCTTTTGATTTTAAGCTCATGCATGCGGGGTCTGTGATGAATTTGTTACTGTTGATTTAAAAAAATTTTTAAAAAAAGTTTATTCAATCAGTCATTCACAGGCTAGCTTCACACTCTTCCCTCCTGTGGGAAACGAGCATGATACTGCTCTACTGTACCCATGTCATTCTGCTCAGATGTGTCATTTGCCTCGAGGCCGTGCAGAGAGAGTGGGATCCATGTATAATGATCCAAAAGAGAGGCAACTGGGGATGAACAATGACAAGAATGGACTGTGGATGTTTTGCGTGGGCTCTGCTGAAACGACTGATGTTGCCTGAGAGAAGGCAGATTTTGGGAACTAAACTAGAGCGAACTGAAAAAAAAAGAAGCTGTTTTTCTCGGCTCTTCTTGATCCCACCTCTCCGTGTGGCCAAAGTATGATTCGGCTGTTTGAAAAGAGATGCATGAGCATGGGTTTGAAATGTTTCACATAGTTTCCTCTCTGAGAAAGGCTCCATCTTGAGATCAGGGTTAGATTAGGTTTGTGGCGTAATGGCACAACCTTTCATTTCCAGTTAACAGACAAGCAGGCTTAGACCAGACAGCTAACAAACTATATGTTAGAAATGGAGGAGGAGGAGGAGTACACACACACACACACACTCTCACACACACACACACTCACAGCAGTAGGTTTTTTCCAGCAGAATCCATGGAAGGAGCCAATGACAGCAGGTACTGAAGCAGCCGATAAGAAAAAAAAAAAAAACATCTCAAATCACGAGCAGGCTACACTTCATCCCACACCGCTCTACGTAACCTGCACTGAGACTCGACGCGCGACTTGATGCTGGGTTTTGTGAATTAAAAAGTCTCCTATCACTCGTTTTTTCAACACATCATCTTTAAAAAATACAACATGTGCCTTAAAATTAAGTACCATTGGGAAAGATCAATTTAGAAAACAAAAAAATTAAATTAAAAAGTAGAAAGTAAATCGGTCGAATGTTTCCGTTTATGCTGCTTCTTTGAACTGTCAAGTGTTCTCTGGCAGACAATCAGACAGATTTTTAGATAAAAAGTTTAACAGCAAAAGGTTGTTTTGTTTTTTTTTAAAGCCCCCGCTCCGGTGACCTCCGAACCCCCAACTGAAAGGAAAAGATCCAGCGAGGAAAATTTAGAACAACTGGTCTTTTCCCAAACAAAAAACCCACCAATTGTAAGCAGAGATGTGTGTTTGCCGATTCAAATGTGGGGAGGTCAGCGGAGGGAGGCCTTTAAAGATTTTACCATTCACACTAAAGGTTGAGATCAGTTCACTGTCGATTCAGCCGGCAGTTTTGTTGTGTGTGAAACTCTGGAGGGGATAAAAAAACAAAAAACAAATACTGATTGCATAAAAAAAATTCTAGCAGCTTTCAACCACTTGAGAACTAAATGACTGACCTCTGCAGAGCAGGCAAGAAAAGTTGGCACAATGTTGATCGGCCATTGTTTAAAGGAGCAGTTCAAACCAAAATCAATGATTCATGTTTTTCCTCTCGTCTGTGGTGCCATTTATCGCGCCATAAAAAATGTCTGTATTCTCTCTGATATCAAATTGTGTTTTTCCAGAATTCATGACTCGGTTACTAAAGATAATCCACAGACCTTTGCTGTGAGCACTTTCATGTTTGATTTTTAGGTTCAACTGTCCCTTTAAAGTTGTCCTGCTCAGGGGGAAACCAATTAGAGCGTCACATACAGTGGGGCTTTGTCGTCAGTGTCTGGCTCAAGGACACTTCAGCTGCCCACTCTGTCAGTTGCAAAATGACCTGCAGGTTTCATTCAGCGTTTAATTGACTGCACATGAATCTGAAGAAAGAAATGAACTGACCTCAGCCTCGTTTCTTAGCTTTATCAGCCGCGACGGCCGGGAAATAGCTTAGATTGTAACTCAGTGAGGCCGTGTGTCTACTGGGGCCTCTCTTTATGACGCCGTCTTCATTTTCTGGCGTTGAATTAATTATGCAATGTGAGGGGAATTCGCTTTGAATAATCGGATCACTGCTCATTATGTCTTGCCAGTGAGAGAGGTCTGTAGCTGTGACTGCACAAGAGAAAGAGAGGTGGCCAGCAAACACACCGGGCCCTGAGGATTGTAAACCAGTTATGTTCTTCACCACGCCAAAACGACGGCCGCTTCAGAGCGCGTGTTGTCTGTAAGCTCAAAAAACACAGCACAAAGCAGGATAAAGAATACAACTTGCCACAGCATTGAACAAGAGGTGAGACACAAAAAAAAGAAGTGCTTTCAGCTGTCCATCTGTCAGTCTGTGCTGTCAGAAAACTGAGACGAGAAAGCTGAGAAAGATAAAAAACCAAGTACAATAAATTAAATCACTGTTTTTTTTTTTTTCTCCACAAAAAAGCAAAAAAAGAAATTAAGAAGTAGTTAGAAGAAGAGGAATCGCACTACTTAACTACCTAAGATTTAATCAGGAAAGCATGAAGCTCTAGATTCATACAAACAAACATACAAGTTTTTTTTTTTTTTGTTCAGTGGACAGGGTTTGACACAAACTAAAACACAATAAATACTCTTTCTGAGGAACAAAAGATAAGGTATATCTCTTTATCAGCTAAAAAGGACACTAAAAAAAAAGGCAGGTCCGTCTGGCAGACTCGCTCAGAAGGGGACAGGGCGACCCTCAGGGGGAAATAAAACAGGGGGAAAAAGCTTTCCATCAAGGGGGGCAGCCCGTCCCCTTCGTACTTATGGCACTACAGCAATTCCCCATCCACATTTTATTCTCTCGTTCTCTCATCTTTTCACTCTTTGAATACTTTTTTTCTTTACCCTGAACATACAATATCCCCTAATGGTACCTATTCAACACAGCTGGATTTCTTTTTTTAAATTCTAGCTTGTCCATGATTTTCACGTTTGTTTGTTCGTTTGTTTGTCTTTTTTTCCGTTTTTTCTCAGCATAAAGTGCAACAGTGCTTTTGTTCTCTTCTCCGGCCACCTGGCCTCCTCCTGGTGACCCCCGACCACCCGTCAAAAGTCACGGGTTTGCAGGATCGGGATCGGGGTCGGGGTTCACGCTGGTCTCGCTGGTCACGCTGGTGGCGCTAGCCGCGCTTGCGACGCTCGGCTCCTCCACTTCCTCCTCCTCCTCCTCGTCTCTTCATCCTCCTCCTCCTCCCCGTCTTCTGTCACTTCTCCCACATCCAGCACTTCCACCTCTTCGTCGTCGTCGTCCTCCTCATCCAGACCTCCTTCCAGTAACTCCACCACAGCCGCCTCCCCGTCCTCCGTCGCTGCCGTCGTCTCTTCTCCATCACCTGCTGTCTGCTGCTCTTTCTTCTCCTCCTCCTTCTCCTCGTCCACCTTCTCTCTCTGCTGGTAGATGGCGGTCTTGAGTGGCTTGACCAGGCCCTCCTCGTAGACCTTCAGGATGGCCTCACATACAAAGCGGTACTGGCTCTGATGGAGACAGAGAGAGAGAGATAATTTAGCGGATGTTTACATTAGAGCTGGAACAATTACTTGATCGAAAGACAATTAGACGTAACAATTTTGCTTATCAATGAATTGTTAAGGCCAATTTTCAGGCACAAATGTCAAACATTGGCTGGTTTCAGTTTCTTAAATGAAGAGTCTTTGGTGTTTTGCACTATTTGTTGGACAAAAGAAGCAGTTTTCAGGCGTCACGTTGGACTCTGGGACATTGCGATGAGCATTTTCAATTTGATTATAAAAGTAATCGTTAGTTGCGGCGCTGGTCTACATACGGGCGTTTGGATCATCATGGCTCTCTGGTCTCTCATGGTCCTGACGATATCGAGAGGATACACCGGCTGACCGCACTCCATTAGACACAATGCTGTCTCCATGGTGATCAGAACCCCCGTCCGACCAATCCCCGCACTGGGGAAAAAACACAACAGAGTTAAGAGTTAAGAAGAGTTCATCAAACAACACACAACACAGCTGGTCAAGGGTTAGCATCATCCACAGTCTAAATCTAAAAGTCCTACAGACCAGTTGTTCCTTGTCTGTTTCATTACGGGACCCAGTTTCTTTCAATAAAAACAATATTTTGTTTTATATTCAATGCATGACAATAACATTACAGAACAACTGATATGGTAAAGTGCACAATAAACCTGAATAGTGCTTTTTAATTTCCCCTTCCTCGGTTTTTGATATTTTCTGTTTAGGAGTTCCTGGATCGCCTTTGAAATTATCTTTTCTCCTGTTTTCCAGAAGCACCGGTACAAGTTTTGCCCACATTGTGCTAAATAGAGCAACCAGTCATCGTGTCTTGTTACAAGGCTTGAAACAGCCTTTGAATTTTCATCAATAATACATATTATAGCATCAAAGATAGCTGCACAAGCTCCTCATCCTCCATGTTGCTGGCCATGACTCCATGGCCATGCGCTGTTTACAATACATCACCCGAGGAAGAGCCACGTAAAGTAATGTGTCTAATCAGCATCACCATCTACTTGGTTACATCACTCTGGTGGTTTGTTAGCTTAGCCTGGATCTGCTGGTCAATGAGGTTATATGTGGAGTGTGGAAACATACGTAAGAGGACCTAAATACTGAAATCTCTCTGATTAACCTGAAAAGCAGATTGCTGACGTCTTCAGGATTGATCACAATCTAAAATCAATAAATCGCCACTCAAAATAATTCACAGAGAGAACAGCTCTATACCTGCAGTGGACCACCATCGGATGGTCCTGTCCGGCCCGTTTGGTCCGTACCAGAGCCACAAAGTCCAGGAAATCAGTGGAGTCATCAGGAACGCCGTGGTCCGGCCAGGCCAGGTACTGAATCTGAGTGAGCTCTCTCTGCTGCTCACTCTGAACACACACAGGAGAAGAGAAGAAGAAGAGGAGACATGACTTCATATTGCATTTTCATGCCTTTCAGGGAGGCTTCTTTATTATTTGAAGCTTTTGAGAGCTTCCTGAGTAATTAACTATTCTCAGATATCAGAACTCAGAGCCGGTTCAAAGCTGGTTCTTGTATTTCACGTGGGCGACCTCATAGCATGTTTCATTGAGCTGTTTGTCCTCAGGGGGAGACTGCACTGTGCCCTGTTTGTGTAATTATGGCCTTTAAACATGTTATGAAACGGGCAGTGTGAATAACAAACAGTGGCTTTATTTTTTCCACTGCGCTGGACCACTTGGTGTTTCACATCGTTCTGTCTTATTTCATGAACACGAGATAATAATGAGAATATTTTCTGCATATTCCTGGACAAAACTTCACAGTCCTTTTCATTTAAATTACAGTATTTTACATTCTGTTTATAGTTTTATTGTTTTTATGCTATATTTGATTGTTAACTTTATTTTTTTCCTTGTTTTTATCTTTCTTGTTATCGTCCTACTTACTACATTTGGCAAAATTCTGATTTTTTCCAATTTTTCTGCAGTTAAATTATAAATCAAAGATCCTTTTATTTACACTAAAGAGAAAGAAAACACTGTCAAACACGTTACTGTAACAAGGTCACGTGTTGCTCAGTAATCAGAAATTAAGAGTCAGTGATATTTAAACCCAGCAGGGACACAACGGTGACGACTCAAACACAAACAGAACGTACAGCGGAGAGCCACTGACCACTGCTTCAAGCGCGACTCAGAGCCCTTGTGCTCCTCTTTAATATTGCCTCGCTGCCATTGCCATGGTAACACATCTATCTCCATAGCAACAATCACAGGCAGAGGAGAATGCTAATTGCCTCCTCCTACAGCCCATGATACATGGGCAACACACAGAGAAGTAATCAGGAAGACGCAGACAGCGGGAAAGCGGGAGGAAGCAGCGGGAACACTTGATCCTCCATTAAAAGTTCATTTTCAATTAGATTTAGTCCTCAGTGCCAGCGTGGTGGATGACCTTTATACCAGAGAGGAAACTCGAGGCACAAAAACAAATAAGTGGCCTTCAGTTCGGGCGGCAAATTAAAAAGTTCACCCATGCTGAAGTGGGACTGTGAGCATCAAAACAAGCCAAACTTACGTTCTCCGTCTCAACTCTCGCCGTCCCACTTCTCTCTGTTTGGTTCCTCTGTTCTCTCTATTTCAGCAACGTGACTGACTGGGGTGGTTGGGGGGTTGTCATGGCAACCAGATCCCAATACGTGGCCCGCATGCAGCAAAGCGGGATCCAGAAAAAGAACAGCCCACACTGGTCACCATGGCAACACACCTCCTCGGGGCCCATCGGCGGCTCGTCCTTTCCCCGAGACGCTGGTCCCTGCTCTGTGATTGGACCTCGCTAACCTGCTCCGGTTATCCCTTTCCTTTCTCGTCTTCACCTTCCCGTCCCTGCTGTGTGTCCCTCTCTGTGTGTTAGTGTGTTTACCTGTGTGTGAGTTAGAGTCATCTCCCGGACCAGGAAGGCAGAGTTGCCCTCTTCGTTGTGGCACGTTACTGTGAAGTCTCCGTAGGTGGCGCTGCTGTCTGGATTGGGCCAGTACTGGTGACACTTCACCTACAAACACACACACACACACACACACACACACACACACACACACAGCGTTCTGTTTACAAGTGAACGTCTAATTCACTTAACAGGTCACAACTGTTATTTTCAGCTCAGGGGTCAGAGGTCAAGCTCTGCTGCAACTCTCAAGTTAGCCATCTGTTTTTCGCTCTTATGTTCTATACACAAATACAATGCACACACAAACATATTCAGTCCGTCTGGATCCGTAAGAACCTCCAGGTGATAAATGATCAACACAACATTTCTAAGGGAACTTCGCAAACTAAGCCTTTTTCTTTTAGAATTCACACCTGGTTTGATGAGTAAGTTGTTTTCACACTCGCAGCAACACGACTTTGACTCACTTTGTGTTTTTTTTTTAATGAATAAAGCTCAAATTAAAAGAACAACAAAAGCTGCAGAAGCTCAGTTTTGGTAGACAATGAAATATTTTCACAGTAGATTTAAGTTGAGAAAAAAATCTCACCTCGACGTGCGTTACATGACACACAGTAAGGACGCACAGTCGCTCTTATCTCAACAAGATCTCAACACGGCCACACTTTTATTTTTATCAACATGCTGCAGTCCCTCAGTGGAATTCTTCTACGTACCCGCCCTCTCTCGACCTGCGTAGTCAGCATGACCACCATAGACGAGCCCTGCTCCCATGTCATCTGCCAGAAGTCAGGGCAGGTGTTGGGCAGCGGGCCCTGGCACGCAATGTAGCGGTTTATCAGACTGGAGGCTGGAATCTCCATCTACAGAGAGGAAGAGACACAGAGAATGAGATACAGAGAAATCAGGTTGCAGAGGTCTCACCTAAAAGCTTCTCTTCCTTGTTAGCTTCAAGAGGAAGCATGTGTTTTGTGTGTTTTCAGCAGTGTAGAGCTAGATGTTTTTCTGAAAACACTGAGTCACGTACTGTACAAGGTCAAACATAGTAACATCGTAACATTGAAGTTGGAATTGAATGCCATCAGATAATGCCGAAGTTAGAGCAGCAAGAGCTTCAATAAGTCCTGAAACCCTGAGATGACTCAGAATTTCTTCACTCAGTGTTTTTTTTTGTTGTTTTTTTTATGCGTTTTTGGTAAGATACCTGACAGAAGGCCTGCGGTTAACCAAAGCTTAAGAGAGTTTCAGTTTTTAACTTCTAGCGGTTGCATTTTACGCTTCAGAAACCGTAAAAGTGGTGAAATAAGTTGTGAAAATGATCTTGCCAAACAAAATGTGCTAACTGTAATTGGACCAGTTAGCCATGCAGCTAGCGATACCGACTGGAACCTCGGAATGGTTTTATGAAAGAGGAAGGGGCTAGCTAGTTAGCATGCTGACTTCAGTAAATACCTCTGCAACACAATACATTTACATCTTTGGTATGTCAAAACTCTTGTTTCTTCACATTTTGTTGATAATTTCATAAATGTTTTATTATTTTGAATGTTTTACACAAAATTCATACATATTGCAGCTTTAATTGCACGTCTTGTTCAAACTTCCCAATAGCTGCTGTAAATCTCGCATTTAATTAAAAAATTTTGTTGACAAAACAAGAAAGATAACAGCAAAATTTATGTCATGGACACGAAAAACGAAAGAGAAGACACATCTCAGAAAACTACGAACACCACACGAACATTAGTCTCACTACGTTTCAGAAAGTAGAGCAAATACAAATTAAATTGAAGGTCATGTCATTTTTAGCAATGCCTGGGAAATGTCAGCTTGACAATAGGCAGCATCTATCAGATCATCACATTAATCAGAAAGTGTCTGTAAAGGGCTGATTAGATGAGTGAGAAGAGGGGGCGAGTGTCCTTCACACTCACAATGATCATTAACAATCACTCAACTACAGCACCATTCTTACTTAACGTCATTGTTAGTGGCAGTTTCAGCGCGCTACTCCCTCTGTAATGTTCAATAGAGCCACTACAGAGTATTTACATAACACAGACGACAAGAGTTTGACTTCCAAAACGGCTAAAAACCGACAGACGAAGGGCTTTAATTAATAAAAAAATAAATGATCACTCCAACAGGCTCGGCGGACACGATCTGCTGTTAGTTGGACTCAAAATCCTGCAGAACATTAACTCGGGGGGGTTTGTTCGCTCGTGAAGCTCATGTGGTTAATTCATTCAACAGTGTGGCCGCCGTGGTGTTTCAACATGTGTTTTGACGGTTAGCAAAGCAGACCACCCAGCACGCCTCAAACGAGCAGAACGCAGAGATACTGACGGAGAGATGAAAGAGAAAAAAAAATAAGGAGGAGCGAACTCACATTGATGTAATTTGCATTGATGTAGTCATCTGTGCTTTTCAGAATGACCCGAGTGGCATCGTCTGTGGAGACAGGAAACAAAAAGGGAGGGAAGAGATTACACAAGGCGAAAAAGACCGAGAATCATTGACAAAGGAAGAAAGAAAAGAAAACGTAGTGAGGAGAGAGAGTGTGATGGAGGGGACAAAAGGTTAATGTCGGTATGTCTTTAAACACAGGAGCCAACAGAAACAGAGAGGAGTGTGCAGTCACGTACAAGGAGAGATGTCTCTGTAGCGATTTTTGGAAACGTTCTGAGGTAATTTGGCACACAGCATGGTCATCCCCGGCCTCTTCCTGTACAGTTGCTGCAAGAAAACAAACACAAATGAATAGATTTTGAATTTAATTCTACTTTATACCTATTATTGTTTTCCAGAACGGAATAAATAAGCAGTTCTCAGGTGAAAATAGAGTTTGAAGCTAGATAAGGTGGCAGGGTCCGCAAAATACAAAAACTACATAGTGCACCTTTAAACTCTGGAGTCTGAGGCCCCGTAAAAAAATTGCATAGCAAATGTATCAAATGTATGAAAATACTTGAACATATGAAACAATGAAGTACGGTTGTTAGCATAAGAGCTTTCATGCATTGAGAATTTATGTGTCCGTGTGTTTACGTCTAGCAATCCCTCTCAGTAAAAGCACAACACACATCTTAAACAGGAAACTGTGAAGATGTTATGATAAAGAACAGGAAGTTATAGGGATGTGAAGGAGGAAAGAATCACTCAAACTTCTGATTCTTTGTAAGTCAGTCGCTCGTTTCCGAGGGTATTTATGTTTGTCTGAAGTTGTTGATTGATTTACGTGAAACTTGTAAAAGAGAATGAATCTTAGTCTCAATGGGAATATTCCTGGTAAAAAAACAAAAAACAAAACCTACATTCCCACAAGTTTGTTTGGGCATATATGCAGAGTGTCTGTCTCTGAGTGTGTGTGTGTTGATTTCCATTTCTACTCACATCAAATTGTGCCAGTATGGCTCCACTGCTCAGGCCTTCCTTCAGTGTGACCATGGAGTCCCTCAAAGCATGCTGGTCTAGCTGGGCGGGGTCCTGAGGGGACTTCTCAGGGATGTACTGAAAATCTGGCTCCGAGTCCGCCTTCTCCTCCACGACGTCGTAGATGGCTGGACGGGACAGGGAGGAAATACGTCACAGTTTATAAAACACACAGCAGAAGTTGATTTATCTGGAGGGAGAGCCAGTGTGCTGGATCAGGGGAATACAGGCATACAATTCATCTCTGTATATGCTTACATTTAATAAAAAACAGCAATATATTATAATGTGGGCTGACAGGCATTCAATACATTGATGCAATCTTATATCTGCTCTGATGTAAGAGAGGATAGAATGCATAAATCCCTCTTTGACCCAGTTAGAATACCAAGAATTTCCACATTTCATCATCTTTAAAAGCTCCCCTCCCACTTTGCCGATGCCGATTAAAGGAAAAGCTTTGACATCTTTCTACATAATGAATACATATAGCTGAAAGCCTGATTCTTCAGTAGATGTCCTTTAAAATGTACACGAGTAAGACTGTGCAGTCCAGAAGAAGAAGAAGAGGAGGAATAAGTGAAACTGGTGACCAGATGTGGAGCTGTTAATTCTCAGGAGTGGGCGGCACCAGCTGTCTGTATGTTACAGTTTTCCTTGTTATCACTCCAGTGTTAACAAAGTGAAGATTCATGCAGCACTAAATCAAAACAGGTTGCACCACACAAAGTAGTTCTCACATAGAGATTAGATTATTTCTAAATATTTACACCCAGCAACTGCAAGATGAAACTGTAATGATTTGGACAAACCAAGTGAAAAAACTCGCTTGTATCGCTTGATGAATGGAAAAACTTGCATATCGCCATGACAACCGAACAGATGGAGGAGGACTATGAAATGTGGTGTTTGGGTATGGTTGACATCTGAAACTTTACCATAACTTTAATTCATTGTCAGGAGTTTTAACTTGATGTGGCTGAAATCCAAATTACACACAGTTAGGATTCTGAGACAAATTTCATCAATTGGCCACCTAAAATGATTATTTATGGATTCTATGTTTCAGGTTGCGACAACAGAGTGACTTCCTGTATACACTGTTGATTGTTTTTAGATTTTGTAGATTTACACTACTGATGTGTCCGAAACAGCTCAGCTTTGCTTCCAATCTGTCCCGGTAGCGAATCGCAGTATTGTCAAAGTTGAAATACACACAGGTGGACAAAACAACTGAGAAATCTTGAAATCTAACACAAAGCCAACAACAAAAGACGTAAATAAACAGCAACCCTCAGTGCTTAATTTTTAGAAGAAGTCAGGTCACTGTGATTCAGCTCTGCAGTGTCATGTGAATCACACTGTATGTTTTTCCAGTTGTTTTTTGTTTTTAACCCTCCTTATTTATCAGAGATAGGATACAGTCACACATACGCAAGAGCAGGCGAATGACCATCGCCTGGTGGTGCTGAATGTGGGCAGAGCAGGATGTGAGGCACACAGAACTCAGTTTGCTGGTTTGTTTTGTTGCGATTTTGCTGGTCAAAGGTCACCCAAGTTGAGCTCCACGCAAAGCCAATATGCAAAATTTGCTTTCGCCGCTTGAGGCAAATGTTTAATTTGCTCCTTCACTCACACAGAATGGAGATGAATATTATAACAGAAGATAACAACCACTGGGGAACAACTCACCGTTTGGTCTGACCAATAGGATGAGCTCTCCAGAGTGGCTCTCACAGCTGGCCTTGATGAACATGACCACCTGATCGTGGGTGTGGTCAGAGATGTCCCGTCCATTAATTAAGACCACCTGGTCGCCCTCGTTGAGGCGCGGCACGCACAGGTCGGCCTGAGGAGGTAAAGAAAGAAAAGACAAAGAGACTAATGAATCTGAGTTCTGAAATTTCAGAACAATGGTAGAAAAAAACTGCTATTTATGAAGCTGCATCTGTTTTTTTTTTAAGGAAAGAAAATTCAGTATTCATCATGTAGTGACCATACAGGCAGGTTGTTTACTTACTGATGTTCCCGGAGCCACTCGAGACACAATGATGGGCATCTTCTGGTCAGCTCCACCCTGGAAACACACACAATTCAAGATGACTGCCACCTGTATGTATGCTTCAACAAGCTGCCTGAGTTAAGAGAATCATTTTGCTGGATTCTCTACAATTACTCAAAACTAACAATTTGGATTTGACGGACAACTGATGAACTCTACTATCATCTTGATTAAAGCTGTGGATGGCCCAGCTGGTATCAGCTCTCACCTTGACGTTGAAGCCGAATCGTCCGTGTTCGTCTGGTCTCATCTTGATCAGGACCAGATTATCATGAGGCACGACTCCATTTAGCTGCAACAGCAAAAGAACATCAATGTCAAAAACTGCTTTCTTCAAAACACAGGAATATTGGCTGCAGCTCTATCGCCAGAAAGTACTGTTTGGAATCCCAACACCTCATCTTCAGTTTCAGATCAAGATTTAAAGCATCAGCGTTTGATTTGTGGCCATTAGGGGGCAAAAAGAAAACAATCAAAACAAGCCTACAAAAACATAAAACAAACAACGACAGTAAAGCAATTCAATAGATAAGAGAGCAACAAAAGCACTGACTTGCAACCTACAAATTTAGGGCCAATATCGACCATCTGTTTAGCACTCCATTGTTCAGCAGCCCTGCACTAACTTTATCTGTCTGCCGTCTGATCCTGGGCAGGTAACAATTAGAGGGAGTCGGTTTGTTTTCTGGAAATAGCCGTCTATGGGGAGGTTGATGTCGGCAAGAACAACATGCTAAAAGTAAGTTTGAAGTTACTTAGAGCTGAAAAATGTGGTAACGCTCTACAAGGAACTCTTATTGCAGACTGAAGATGTTGCGTGTTTGTCGCTTAAGCATTGTATCTCCTCATATTTTTCAACGACACTGAAGAGGACAACCGTGGCGAATATCTTGTTAAAAAGCTTCATGCAACTGGGCTGTCTCGTGTCGGCATACTGACCGTGGTCTTGTCAGCGTTGACGGGAACATCGTACATCTCGTTGAGGTGGTTGTCCAGGAGGCTCTGCTGGGAGTGGGCCTGGATGATCTGGCTCAAGGTCTTTCTGCTCAGCTGCTTGGGGGGCAGAGCTGGGGGTTGGCTGTCGATCCCCTCTGGAGACCTGACAGAGCCAAAGAAAGAGAGGGAGAGGAAAAGTCAGGGACAGAGAGACAGAAACACTACTACTACTACTGCTTTGCATGCCGAAAAAAGCTATTTTTAAATTGTATTGATTTGAGACACAAATGAAGAAAAATGTTTGGGAGAAGTGTTTAGTGTGTGAGCAGTATGATTGGACAAAGCGGCGATAAATCCCTTTTGATCATGTCTATCCAACAGAGAACAAAACACTGCATCTTTACAGGGAAACCGAAGGCACAAAGAGAAAAAAGACACATGTAAGGATCCAGCTGAATATTGTCCCGTTTGTCAAAGAGGTGGGGTTTTGCGAGGAAAATGAGACGAATGGAGGAAAACCAGATAAAGGGAAGTGAGAGAGAGAGAGATTGCAAGAGACAGAGCGGCTTAATAGCACTGTGTTAGTCACAATGCATTAACCTCAATAAAAGGGCTGCGAGAGGAAGGAAAACACCCCTCCTCCATCATCCAGACAATAAAAGGCAGCCAGTGCGTATGATGAAACAACACGGTCAGTCAGGTAAGGCTTTCAGCAGCATCATGGCTCGCTCTCTGGGGGGTAAAAGCGAGCCATTTCACTCTCCGTCGCTATCTGACGAGTGTGTGTGTGTGAGAGAGAGAGGTTGTGTGCAGGCGCTCCTCAGGGGCGAGAGCACCAGTCAAAGAGCATTGACTTTGTTTTGGCTGATGCTACTGGTGCCACTTTGTGTCTTAAACACACAGGCTGAAACTAACATTTATTATGGGTCAGAACCAGGTCAGGCTTTCAGAAGGAGGGCAGCGCACAGCAGGCATGAGCCAAGACTGAACATCCTCCTACATCACTGCGTTTCCTCAACACGACACATGAGACTGCAATGAATATGGAGTGTCTCTACACATCACGACAACTCAACCGAGGACCGCAGATGAGGTTAAAAACTTGTCTACTCCAGACTGGGGCTGCAACAGATTCATTTAATGATTAATCATTTAGTCTTTAAAATGGCGTAAAGTTGTGAAAAATGCTCATTACAATGTCCCAGAGCCCAGAGGGATGTCTTCGAGACGCTTCTTTTGTCCAACCAACAGTCAAAACACCCAAAGACTCCTCGTTTATTAACACAAAAGACCAAGAAAAGCAGCGAATCTTTACATTTAAGGAGCTGGAACTAGAAAAATGTTGTTGTTGTTGTTGTTGCTCGAAAATGACCAGATGTAGCCTTTGCGTGTTTTGAAAGATGATGTCACTTTCAAAACATGTGACTGAAGAAATTGGATTGTGACACATTAATTAACATTAGAGCAAATAATTCCAATTAAAGCCAAAATCTTAAGCTCTTAAATGGTTTTTATTTCAAGTTTCTATTTGCTCCTGAGGCTGAGAAATAAAGGTTTGAGGAGGTGCTTTTAAACAATATCTTAAGTTTTGGAGTGCATATGTAATCGTCACCCAGTGTTCATATTTTTAGTTTTCTGTATGTTAAGCTCTGATTGTAACAGGGCTTGGCTCATACCACTTTTTCAGAATTAAACTGAAGCACTTTCGAGATGAAGCTAAACCAAAACTTTATTTACTCTTCATCATCACAACTAAACTGTTGCTGAAAAATAAAGTTTAAAGAATTCTTTCAAACCCAAAGCATTCCATGTAGATTGCCAGTTATTATAACAGCTGGTCATAACTTTGAATGTGTGTTCTGATCATGATTATTTAATTCTCGCAAAGTTTGTCGCCAGGAGACGAACACGTATCATCATGACACTCCAGATTATGTTGAAAATCGAGCATTTGAAAGCAAAAATTGATTTCAAAAGACATTATTTATGATTTATCAACATGCGTTCAGGCTCATGCACCCACTTCATACAGAATGCGAGTCACAGTAGAGAATCCAGCTAAAGAACGGGTAAAAAATAACCATCTTTCAAATCATTCTGGTACCCCGGGGCTGCCAGAGACTTAGATTACGCTCGACGAGCCGTATGAATCAATATTAAGTCTCTTTTTCGTCTTTATTTAGGTTTTTAAACAAGTCCCCATCTACTTCAGCTGAAAATGCTACAACACTGTTTTGCTGTGACGCTCCAGGAATGTTTTGTGGACTACGAAACTTTACCCGACTTTCCAGCAGAACTGGGGTGTGAGAAGATAGTTACTGAGATTTTTGTCCTTTAAACCTTTTTCAAACTTTTAAGACTTCGTATGAACGTTGCATAACCAAAACTCTAAATCATTTTTGTTATTTAAAGCCTGACAGAAGACAGAACTAAATTAGAGTTCACAGTGACCGAGGAATCACATGTGGGAACACGAGATGACCGAGTCTAAAAACGAAAGTGCAATAAAGCTCCCTGTCTCACCACTAAAAGATCAATTTAAAACACACTTTCACTGCACACCCAAGATGTTTTCATACAAAATTATCTTTTTTTCCTTTGCATCTATGACAAAACATATCTGAGTATAGCACACTAAGTAATATATCATATCATGTCATACAGTCACATGCGGTGTTAGAGTATATTCTATAATTGTACCTTTTTGTTCCCTGACACCATCGAGGACATAAAAGGCGCTGCGTTTTAAAAACCCATCACTGTAATGTCCCACGGTTAGCTAAACAGATAATTTTCACTTTTCCGAGCTAAAAACAGAACGTTATAGTGAGAGCGTCCCAAAAGCTACCGCTTTGTTGTAAAGCTCTTGAGTGAAAGTAACACAGCGTATGACTGCGGCCTGTGGGAGATTCTAATTTAGTTTTTATTGGAGGGAAATCTTGGAGGAACATTGGGAAAAATTTGGATTGTGGTACTCAGAAAAGTGATGGACCTGAAGGAGGGCGCTGGAAAAACAAAAGCTAAGAAGGGATATTAAAAAAAACACAGACTTGTTTCTTTTGACAATAATCTACTTTGGGAAATGATATACTTGCCGTAATATTTGAGATTTGGAGGGTTCAGTCTACTCTTAGATCTCTGTTTCTCATCTTAGACTTTTTAATGGCCCAAATAAAGGATAAAACAATCATTCACACACATATCTGACAGAAAATTTGGCAAAACATAACTTTTACCAGTTTCCTCTGCCTGAAACATTACACTTGTCATTATGTAAACAACTCATTTCAAATCATCATTACATTTAGAAATGGTTTTGTGCTAAAAATCTGAGATTTACGACATGATGATGATAATGACCCGACAATAATATGTACACAAGAGAAGAATGGCTGTCACAAAGCTTCGTACAACACAAATCTTTCATGTGCAAATCACATAAAAACACTTGAATAGAGTTTGAAGATAATTCTGGTGATATTTCAAACACTTCTGTCAACAAACTGACAGAGAAAAGATGTTGAAAAGACTGACTACCAACCGAATATACAAAATAAAATATTAACTAATGATGAACACTCACTTAACACAAACACAGCTGGAAATGGCCAGAGGTTTCCTTCAAAACACCCGGATTTGTCACCATTAACACGGCTGGAATTGCTTCAAAATACCTGGATTTGGTCACAACAAACACTGCTAGAAACTTCCCAAGATCGTCTTTAAATTATCTGCTTCTGTTGCCACAAACGCAGCTAGAAATGGCCAGAGCTTCCCTTAAAAACACGCGGCTTTGTTGCCATTAATACTGCTAGAAATGTCGAAAGTCTCCTTCAAAACAACCACTTCTGTCACCAAAAAAACACAGAGCTGAAGGCCACGCTAAATCAATCTGAGAAAATGCCTGAGCCATAAAATTTGAGGTTTGTGATTAATAGCTATTTTCAGGACTTATTGCAGCATGCAGTGTGATGCAAGGTGGGAATATAAAAACGGAAATGAGTCACATGATGGACAAACCACATAAAGCCAATAACATAATACTCAGGGATAAAGTGTGTGTTGTCTGTGGAAGAGAGAGAGCAGGTGATTATGTCATCTTCTGGCTCTGCAACAGGATGACGAGCCAACAACTTGGTGTGTGTTATAGTGTTCGTGTGTGTGTGTGTTTTGTGTAGCTTCGTAGGCAGCGGAACTACCACTGTAATGTTACTTAACCACTTTGATTTCCAACTGAGAGTTGTTCAAGCCCTCCATCTCTGTTCTCTCTCTCACACACAACAGACTCCGACAGTGTCAACACAAATAGCACAACGTATCTACAATACATCCATTTCCTCAGTCAGCCAACAGCACATGTGAGCATCTTATACTCTCGGCTCATTTCCAGCTCAATATAGCAAAATGCTCCAGCTGGACAATCAAACGTAATACTGTGGTATTTTAAGCATTAATTAAGTGGCTTTAACGATTTTTCTTTTGAGAACAATCATTTTTGACTCAACAGCCTCAGTAAAACACAACCCAATCACCAGAATAAATGCTAGCCTGCAAAACCACATACAACCTCAAGCTGTGCATTCTTTCAGTTGGAACTTCATGTTTGTTTAGATTCAACTGTCTGTTTCTCTCTTGTCACATCACTGTACTAGTGCTCTGGTTAGGTTTAGGCACAAAAACCACTTGGTTTTGGTCAGGAAAACATCATGGTTTGGTTTATAATACCTGTTTTGGTCGCCACAAACACATTTCCCATGATGAACCTCTGGTTTTGGTCGCCACAAACACTGCTTGAAATGTGCCAAAGTCTCCTTCAAACACCCACTTCTGTCGCCACAGACACAGCTGGAAATGGCCTGAGGTGTCCTTCAAAACACTGGATTTTGTCGTGACAAACATGCCAAGAAACGTCCCACATCTCCTTGAAAACACCCCCTTCTGTCACCACAAACACAACTATCGATGGCCTGACTTCCTGTGAAAAATGTCTGGTTTTGGTCAACACAAACATGGCTGGAAATGTCCCGAGGTCTTCTACAAAACATGGCTGGAAACCCCCGTTAAAAAATCTGGTTTTGGTCGTCACAAACACAGCTGGAAGTATCCCAAGGACTCCTTCAAAACACCTGCTTCTGTGTGTGTGTAGCTTTGTAGTCAGTGGAACAAACTTTGTAATATCACTGAACCACTCTGATTTCCAACTGAGAATTGTTCAAGCCCTCCATCTCTATTCTCTCTCTCGCAGACACACACTCTGACAGTGTCAACACAAACTGCACACCGTATCTACATTGCATCTATTTCCTCATTTAAATCATCCGTACTCGAGCACAAACCGGTCTCAGCCAACAGCACATGTGAGCATCTTATACTCTCGGCTCATTTCCAGCTCAATATAGCAAAATGCTCCAGCTGGACAATCAAACGTAATACCGTGGTATTTTAAGCATTTATTAAGTGGCTTTAAGGATTTTTCTATTCAGAACAATCATTTTTGACTCACCGGCCTCAGTAAAACACAACCCAATCACCAGAATAAATATCAGCCTGCAAAACCACATCTTCAAGCTGTGCATTCTTTCAGCTGCTACTTCACGTTTGTTTAGGTTCAATTATCTATTTCTCTCTACTCTGGTTAGGTTTAGGCACAAAAACCACCTGGTTATGGTTTGGCATCATGGTTTGGCTTTAAGTACCTGTTCTGGTCACCACAAACATGGCTGGAGTTAAAAAAACATCTGGTTTTGTCACCATAATCACGGCTGGAAACATGCTGAAGTCGCTTTCAGAACACCCAGTTTTGTTGCAACAAACACGGCGAGAAATGTCCCATATTTGTGTGAAAAATATTCAGTATTGGTCTCCACAGCACGGCTGGAAATATTGCAAGGTCCAGATTAAAACACCGGGATTTGGCGCAACAAAGGTCTCCTTCAAAGTAACCACTTCTGTCACCAGAAAAACACAGTGATGATAAATTAAAACACCAAAGTGCTGAAGGCTAAGGCTAAAGTTGTGGTGTGTGATAAATGAAGATTTCTTATAAATAAATTATGAAGATGTTGAACCTTTTACTCTTAGGTTTTCAGGCCTTGACACAGAAATGTAGAACTTTATAGTAGTAGTTGAGGGAATTCACCATATATTTTATAGTGTGTGTGACATTCACAAAGACTAATTCCTAGTTCAGCCCTGTTGTACAACCTCTCCGCCCTGCTCCCCCAGCTATAAACACATTTTACAGGCTGCGTTTCAAAGGGTTCATCTTTTCAATGGGGCTGGCTAAGTGACTCTGGGAGAGGGTGTGAGCTGCTGGGAGAAGCCACAGACACAGACAGACATTTAAAAACCAGTCAACTCAGCAGTACAGTCAGACAGAGTGGCACTAACACCGATGAGTAAAACTAAACTTCAAAATTAAAGGGCGGCTGTTTGCGAGGGGTGCTTTATTTATGAGGCGTTTCATTTACAGTGAAATTTATTTTCCCGCCACAAAGTCAAAGCTTGTCTTTCCCAGAGAAAACAGCTTTAAAGAAGGAGGGCAGAATAGATCAAAAACAAACATACAGTGGAAGAAAGGAAAGAAGAAGAACATTTCCTGTGACTGTCAGAGACTTACGGTGTGGAGTCCAGGCTGATGCTGTTGGCCTGCGTGGACGATGCCGACTTGTGATTGGAGGAGAAGACAGGCAGGCTGGGTGACGCGTGGATCACGTGATCGACCAGGTGGCCGACGGACGACGGCCGTAGCCGCGTGCCTTCTTGTACAAACAGCGAGTTCCTGTTGAACGCACAAGGACGCGTAATGTTAAAGGGCTCCGAATAACAACACAGCGTTTTTAATACCGACTCAAATGTTTCTGTTGCCAGCATCAGAACTTTGTTGTTTGTTCACTAATCAGACTGTTTTTGATTCAAATCACATTCTGGCAGTTTTATTTAGGCAAAGAAAAACCATTGTCTCGTTACTGATAACACAACTTGAATTAATGCAAAACACACAGTAAACAAAGTAAAAGACTTGATTTAGATTGATCATGAAATCATTTGTATGGACATGATAATCTAGTATCGCGAGAACCCCATTTTCAATACTCCTCAACATGTAGAATAGAATAACATCTCAAACTTCCACAACCATAATCGTCTCAAAACAACACTGAAGTGAACCTCAACCTGGTGTGATCCCTGAAACTTCAGACTCACTGATTGGGCGTCCCAGGCGGCGAGCGAGTGGGCAGGCTCTGGGTCTCCAGTCTCTCGTCTGATAGGCTGTTCCTGCTGACCGACTCCCAGTCAGTTCCGCCTAGTAACTTCCTGGCCAATGGCTTGCTGGGAGATCTGCTTAGAACAAGACATTAATTCACTTATCAGATAAAAAACAACAGTAATGCGGTGTTTATCTATCCTCAATGGCTTGCTACGGATAGATTCAACTTACCAAGAGAGAGATGTTCATTACCTTGCAAACACTCTGTCCTTGATGCCTTTTTCCTTTCCATACTGCACAGACTGCACCTCCTGTCCGCCCGCTAGAGTACGAAGACACAGAAACACTCAGTGGACTGTCTAAGAACACTATAACTAAAATGAAAGTGGTGGAAAATTTCTAACACTTTGGTTTAGCAAGGTTTCAAATTCCAATTTCTACAGCCAAGTTTACTTTTGCTTGCTCTTTCACATGACAACAACGGAAAGTACAGTTTTGTTCTTAGACTATAAGATCTACACCTGCCACTCTACCACCAATCCCTCAAATCCTCCTGAAAATATCTGCCTTAAAAAGAACAAATCTGTCAAAATAACACCTGTAAGAGTTGAGTGTCTGCCATCACATATTATTTTATCAGATGGTGCACTCTTGATATCAATTTAATGGGTTATCCTTATTGGAAGTCTGTCAATACCTTACAGTAAGGGCAAAAACACCCACGCACCCACGCACCCACATACCCACACACACACACACACACCACCAAATGAAACATCAGAGCCAGACTCGCCCGTGTTGCGTCACTGCTGCTCAATAATGCATCACAAGACTTCCAACTCTCAGTTCATCTCTCACTCATATTTCATAGAAAGAGGATATAATAAAAAGTTCCCAGTGAAGTGAAACTAAGGTGTCATAAGGCGATTGGCATAATACAGAACAGGGTAAAATGTTTGTATTGTTACTCTCATTTCTCAGTCCCCCTTTTAGCTTTAAATTAAGACAAATGTCCAGAAAGTCACATGAACATCGACACTAAAACACAACAAACTTAAAAGAAGGCCAAACTCAAGTTATTTTTTCCTCTTTTTTGGAGCAAAACCCTGAATAATTACATTGTGGTTTTCAGGGGGATTGTAGCATGAGAGGCTCCCAGCAGCCTTTAAGTGTTTCAGCCTCTCAACCCGAACTGAAACAACTGCATCGACTTACAAACAAACTTCTTCTGGTGATGTTTCCCTGGAGAGGGACTACTGCTGAGAGTCTGACAGAAGGCGTGTACATGTCAATGTGTCAAAGTCTGGCTGTCGAGGCAGGATTTTTCAGAGATTTGGAGATTTTAACCATGTTTCCTGGGAAAGCACAGTGTATATGTTCGTGTATGTTTCCTCTTGTTCTCACCAGTATCTGAATTTTGAGCCCAGGGTGAAGTAGTGAGCAAAGAAGTTCTTCTGTGGTGGGATGGGCCGCTCCAGTCTGAAGAAGGTGTGGTGCTCCACGCAGGCTTTCCACAGGTTTTTACAAGCCCGATAGTTCACCATGTTGAAACCCAGCAGCGTTTCCCGCGTCTCGCTCTGTTCACAGAAAATAATGTAATAAGGAGGTTGTGGAAAGATACAAACAAATATCTTCAAGGCCAGTGCAGTTCCCGAGATGCATTCAGGGAGCAGCCCGAAACAATAACCTTTAAACTCAATAACAACTACAATTGTCTAGGTAAACTAGAAAAACGTTAAAGAATACTGAAGCAAAATATCAGGAAACAAAACCTCAGGTTGACTGTGGCAGTTGTCTACAGAGATCAGCTGTCTGAGGGAATTATTTGTGGCATTGAAAATAAAAAGATCCGAGTGTCCAACAAGGGATGCAGGACACATTGGGGGATTAAAGCAGAGTTAACCAGGACACAGACAGCAGGGAGTTAATCTGACACTGATTACACACACATATGCAGACACAGCTCATCTTACATCTGCAGAGCATCTACAGTACATACACACATGGTACAGTCAGTGCACAGAAACACATACTGTAGCGATCACATCTGTTCAAAAACAATCACAGTAGTGGAAGAGAGATGGTTGTTAAGAAGTGTGTGTGTGTGTGTGTGCGTGTGCGTGTGCGTGTGCGTGTGCGTGTGCGTGTGTGTGTGTACACCTACCGGTTCTCTTCTCAGCTGGACGAAGAATTGTTTGCACTTGAAAGAGATTTTCACTATTTTCAACCTGGAAAAGACAAAAAAAAAATCCAGACAGAAGTTAGTACCCACAGTAAATGAGCCAAATGAGACATTCTTACTAGCTAAAAGTCATCATGCAGAAGAAGGAATACCCCAATTTCAAGAGCATTGAGCTGATTCGATTTGATAAATATGCAAAACTTAAAAGGAATTAAATCAGAGAATACTCATAGCACAAAACAAGATTTAACACTTTACTGTTGAATAAAAGAACAATGTGTGTTGGGCATTTAAATCTTCTACTAATGTGCTAAAATAAAGGGTGTCGCGCTCGTGCGATGGACTCAAACAGTGTGTTGCTGTCCTGATGTTTCACATCACTGCTTTTTAATTTCATTATATTTGCTGGATGCTGCGCCTCCATTCAGCCAGTTATTGTGATAATATTTTGATGATTACTGTACCAATAACAGCAACCATTAATGCTTTTTCAGAATGTTTTTCTCCTGCTACTGTTAGTTGCTTACAATTGAACAAATGAACCACAAATTCTCATGACATCATGATCTTATGTCAAAATTAAAATCTTCCTATCCCCTTTTGTTTTTCTCTACTTTAAGGCTGTAAAAAAAGTCTTATTCTACATTGTCTGCAGTTATATATTATGCATCAGCATATTCCAATTTATTATTGAAACCGAAATATTCACACCCAAAACCTCCATGTTTCAGTTCAGCACAATAAAGGTCAGTACACTGCTCAAATTGTGCATATACACATACACCAAATGTAAGAAGATGCACCAATCTACCGGACAAGGTTTGTTGTTATATAGATCTACTGCATCAGTTTGCTTTTGGGAAAGTAAAACATTGTAGTCAAGGGTTATAAATGCCAAATAACAACACTGATGTTTCTGTTGTCTGAACGAGGACGGACAGCTTTCATCTGTAGCACAATCAAGACAGACTCCTTTCATTTTCACGATGATGAGAGTCCAGGATATCAGTATACATTGCGTGAATGCTTTAATTCACTTGATGAACATCTCATCAACAGACCACTGAATAAAACAGCTCACAACATGATGGATAAAGACGGACATACTACATTTTGCTTGAAGTTGGATGCACAATAAAAATCTCTGTCCAGTCACAGTGTATATTTTTTGAACTTGTTTTAGTGAGAGTGTGAGAGAGAGAAGGTCCTGTAACCTGGTGTAGCTTGGGAGAATATTCAAGAGTTAGGTCTATTTAATAGTCAGGGTTTTATTAAAAACATAAAAAAAAACATTATGCAAATGTAATGTTGTTATCAACACTCAGTGTTAGGAGAATGTTTAATCAATACTATATTTTTGCTATGGTCATGCCAATAAAGCTATCTGACGCTGATAAAAATGTGAATATCTTTAGCATTTTTAGCATGCAACGGTTAGATCTTGGCCGTGGTCTTTCCCCAGTCTACCATATTCTCAATCTGGCAGTGTGGATAAGAACAGCAGCTCCCAATTTATCTGAATGTCAAGGCACACTTCTCAACGAAACGCCTGTTCTTCCAGTAAGCTGACCCATGTGTCACATCGCAACTGTTCATTTAACCTCCGACCTGTTCCTCCTTCCATAGCTGGCAGAGTGTTGGTTATAAGAGCACGACCGCACTTGAGTCTCCGTCTATTCCCATAAATCTGTCTATTTTCTGGCCATGCGTCTGAAGAGGAAGAAACGGTATAAAATAATGTTTGAATCAGGAGACCACACACGCGCGGCCAAAGCAAGAGGTCTGCTGATGAGCAGCAGAGTAACATAATCCCTCCCCAGAGCTCTGTTGCTGCTGTGACTCATCGCTCCCTGCTAAATATATTTTACATACTTACTCACACACACTTGCATGGAGAAAACACACACGCACGCACACACACACACACACACACACACTTAGGCAGAGTGTGAGTCATGACCCATCTAAGTGTGGCTCATTTGTCAGGCTGCTGCGGACAGAAATAGGAAGGAGGCAAAAGTCTAAATGTTTCTCTCTCCCTCTCTCTCTCTTGACCCTTCCTTACTGTATCTTACAGTTCGATTTATAACGTGAAAGAGAAGAAGTGGCAAGAAGAGACAACATGAGAAGACGTGACAGGGCTGATGCAGATGAGGGAACAGTGAGTCGTTGTTAAAGAGAAAATGAAAAAAGGGAGAAAAGAAGTATGGCGTGGAGAGACACTGTTGACTATTATGTCTCCCTCCCTTTCACACACATGGTGGGGGACAGCTGCTGGGGACACCACTGTTGGTCTCTAAATTTAGCTCAACCGACTGGACACACACATACAAACTGGCTTCAGCTTAATTTTTTTTTCACTGCTTACAAGGGCTTTCCGTTGATTTACGTTCATTCCACGGAGACTTGTCCAAAACCCTGACCAAAACCCAAGTCTCTACTCTAAAAATGTCATGGTTTGGCGACATGGTTTTGATCCCAAATGGTTTGACTAGATCCCCAGATTTACGAACGTCATTTTAAAAAAATCCTTTCGTTCTACAAACCCTACACTAGCGCAAACTCAAACCTGTCTTACCACAAACATCTTTGCTGCTGTCAGACACCCAGTGATGTTCATGCACACACATTCATACACACCAGCTGCTGTGTGCATTTGGTCAGGGGTGGGTGTGTGTGCGTTAAGCCTACACACGAGTGAATTATCTTCCGGAGTTACAGGGATTTGAGCGGTTACCATCCCACCCCCGGCACCCATTAACATTTAGCCTCCCACAGTGCTGCGGCAGAGAATGGGAGATTTCCAAGAATCGATGCTTTCGGAGAGAGCGCGAGAGAGAGCAAGCGATGTAAAGAGTGATGAGACGGAGAGAGGTGAATGCTGGGTAAAGGTAGAAGGACAGCAAGCAGATTTGATGGCTATAATATTTCCAGGAAACCTAGTTTAACATTTAAAATCTGGTGGAATCATCTGCATAATTCTAAAAAAGATCAACTAAAGGCTTAAACATTAATATGCCATGTCAAAATCACCCATGTGAGAGGTTACCAAAATATTATGTAGCACATCTCTCAGCAAAAAAGGTCCCTGGATGTGGCTCAAGTGGAGCTGGCAGCAGATTTGTGGACAGAGAGGTGGGTTTGTGACAAGAACATGCACAGTTTGATTCCTCTGGCCTGAAAAAAATCTGGTCTTCTGTTTACAGCATGAAAATATTAATGGAGGAAGCCATTTTTTTAATCTAGAAGTGCTCTGTTTTCCTTCCACAGTTCATTCACACCTGAGAGCTGCCAGGTTTTCTGCTTCTCTCTGAGACAGTTGGTTTTCAGCGACCTTCCTGCAGGTGTAACAGACAGGGTTGAACTTGTATGCATGTATGTTTTATGCTTCATCTCTTCCTGTCAATAATTTCGCCTCCAGCAAATGCTAAAAAGTCTCTTGCCGCCTGACTGAAACCAAGGATGGAAATTGTACATTAAAAATCAGATTCGCCCCTCACTTTAAAGGCGTCCCACAAGGTTCAATACCCGATCCCCTCCTGTTTCAATGTTTGTGATTTCATCTGTTTTCATGGATTTCACCTCCACTGCTGAGCAGATGATTACACATCACCTTATTTTGCCGCCACTGAAAGCCTACTTGGCCCTGACCAACTGCCTCACTGAAATAAAATCATAGATGCGAGCCAGCTCTGTGATATGATCATCACTAGTCCCAAAGTTCTCACCAAGAGCATCCACAACTTCTGCTTCACCCCACACTCTGAAAGTAATCTCACATTGGAACACCATGCAGATCCCACGTTCAGCCTAAGAGGTTATGTTTTCATCCGTGTCCCGTTTGTTTGTTGGTTGGTTTGTCAGCTGGATTACACGAAAAACTACTCAACAGATTTCCATGAAACTTAGGTGGATTATATTGACCCAGTAAAGACCCCATTAACCTCTCGGTACAGCTTCAGATAATGAGACTGATCCAGGAATTTTCAAGGAGTATTAATAGAGGATAGGGAAAACCAAACTGGAACCAAATAATCTAGATTTCTTTTACTATGAATGACTTAAACCATTTAATCGATCATCAAAATAGCTGGAAGAGTAAAGTAGGGGACCTGCACACTTGGCGATACATGTGATTTCAAGTTTTGTGTGTGTTTCACTCACCATGGAAAATAGTTGATCCGTACCCTGTTCTTGTAAACTACAATGCCAGCAGACATCACCCCAATAAGAATCTCTGTGTTGCTCTGGTCCTGAAAAGAGGGGAACAGAATGTGTGAGCAGAGAGGATGGAGGCAGAGTTGAACTGAGACAACAGGGGGAAACGAAACAAACCAGCTGCCTCAAACTTAGACGAGAGGTTAATGAAAACACTGATAAAACAGAAGAATCTGTTTGGAACACGAACAGAGATCACGGTGACTGGTTCAGGGCAAATAAACAACTACAGTAAATTAGAGAAGAACTTCAGACATGTTTAGACTTTTGTCCTTATTGATTATCTAATTTAGAACTGTAATTTTATACAGTACGCACTGGAACATCCTGCATGTGCAATGAGATACTGATGATGACAGAGTGCTGAAACATGTTTATCTTGTGCTGCTTCAAGCAGACAACACCATTGATTTTCCTAAAGTTTTGTGTCACTTTCTCATCAATAAATGTGGAAACCCAGCCTGGAGACTGTTAACCACCTCACATTGACATAATTTGTCTGCGATGATTTTTTGACCCCATTTAAGAAAGGGTTAGGGGAAGCTTTTATATATTTTTTTCTTAATCATAGACAAAACCATGACGTTTGTTCACAATAACATCCAGGTGGAAAACCTCGGCATCACACATCGGCTTACATACTCAGCTCTTTTATGTAAGCTAATTGATGACAGTCAGGAAACACTTTTTAGACGGTCTACTCTAATAACGCAGTCTTTGGTGCTGATTGGGTCTCTGAAGTTTGTTTTGATGTCTTTTATAACGATCGCCAGGACAGTTGATGTTGTCTGAGCCATAAGCATAAATAAAATTTGTGTTCGAAAGACGACAACAGTCAACGTACAGCAGAAACAGGTCATCAACATCCATTCTCCACAGCTGCCGACACAGCTGGGGGACGCAGGCCATGCTAGGCGCTACCGTTTAAAGATCTGTTCATCAGTGTGGATGCTCACATTGTTATGGTTATTGTATAGTGATCAGTTTTGGTGTGGACGGCAGGAAAACCGCCCTTGAAGTATGTTTACAGCTGAAACCAACAAATAACCCGAAAGGGTTTTGACACATTTGTACTCCTCCATGACTCGATAGTTGGTAAAACATACATCTTTTCCGTCCTGCAGTAGCCTGAGTAGATTCATGCAATGTTTTCAAATAAACAAACCAACACAAATATAAAATAAATCACTCTAAATAAGGGCTTGGCTACTCTAGTACTATTTGTTGATGTTTCAGTGACAGCTGAATGCCAATGTGTGGTATTTCTGCAGGATGTGGGCATCAACACCAACTGTACACTGCAACTCCTCCAACCTGTTCTCATTCCTCCTCAGCTGCTGAGGGTATGAAAAAAGCGTCAGATCAACATGACAGCGCAGTGCAGACTGGGACTTCATGATATATATTCTGCTGCTATTGGCTGATGGTGGATAAGGATGAAATAATCTTGTACTCCTCAGGGTTGTTGTGGAGGAGAGGCGGCTAGAATGAGATCTCAGATAAAAAACCGAGGCACTAGACAAACAACAACACGGAAACACAAACTGTACATACAGCAGTCTTTCAACAGTGGCAGAATAAAACCTTACTTACCCTTGCATAGTGCAGCTCTACCCCGTAGAGCTCCAGCGAGCGTGCTGTGTTCAGATAATTAAACTCTGACTGGGCAGGAGATAGACCACTGAGAGAGAGGGTGGGAGAAAGACAGAGACATATGGAGAAGGTGAGCGGAAGGGAAGGGCACAAAAACAAACAAAAGAATGAGCGATCAGGGATATGAATGAAGAAACAGGAACAGGACAAAAGGTCAAATAAACCATGGCACATACTATTAGTCATTTCTGATTATGTGTTCATTGCACGTATGTAGCAAGTGTTCTTAAAAATAAATGTTTATGCAACAAATAGTGTCATTATAACAATATTTGTGGCATGAACAGCATTTTTAAAAAATCTTTTCAAGCCCAACAGTCACATCAATCTTTGAGTTTTTTTTCTGCCACATGCAAATCTATCTATCTATCTATCTATCTATCTATCTATCTATCTATCTATCTATCTATCTATCTATCTATCTATCTATCTATCTATCCACTTAGATCAAAGTCACATGGCATTAGTATTTATTGTTAATCTAAATACCGATTTATTTCCCCACCACTGTGCGTTTGAATGTGTGTGTTTGTGTATCTGGTTGTACCTGTGCTGCTGGTGATGTTTGGAGACCTCTTTGTGGAAGTCCTGTGGGGGGTTGGAGATGAAGCAGTATTCTGACAGATATCCTGCTGTATGCTCCGTTTCACTGTAGTCCCCCAACTCAGCTACACGGACAAAGAGAGAGAGACAGGTTGACATGTCAATGCACCACTCTCAATTTAAAAAAGGCAGTGAGGCGGAATGAGACACATAATGAGATAACGACAAGGATGACAGAGAGGTCCAAACACATCAGAAAAACTAAATGGCAAATTAGTTTGGGCCGTTTCCTAATGAATGTATTTCAGATATAGCAAGTTTGAAATGTGGCTGAAAAAACAGAGTAGCACTAGAAATGAAGATGTTTTTTTAAGCAACGATGAAGAACAGAGTGATTGCACACAACAGGCCGAGTGAAATGATTCCCAGATGTCTGGTAGCTCAGAGCGAATCCCCAAAGCTATTAGCTCGCTCGCCGGCGGTTGAAGCTCAAAAGCATCAATTCACTCAAGTAGTCCCTGGACTAACCTACTAGCCGGTAGCCTAAGCATATTGACCAACGAATCAATTCAAGCTCGCCCGCTTATTGATGTGCGCACAGCTCCAGGGAGAAATATATGTACAGTCAATAGCTTACATAGCCACAACAGTAAGCTAGTGTTGTTTTTTCTTTTTAAGCTGCAGTTATTACTTTAACAAGTTCAATATAAGGGCCAATAAAGCTCAAAGACCAGCTGACAGCCTGATCTCTCTCTGTATATATTTATTCATATTGTGTTGAGAGAAAAATCAATACTTAGCTGTCGATCGACTCCAAGTGGAAAGACTAGCCTGAGATCAGGCTACTTATAATGATGCTATTGACTGACAAATACAAACAAGACATGCAGCTCTCCTTGTGGTGATCGGTCTTCATGCATTGTGGGTAATTTAGTCCAAGTGTGTATGTGTGACAGTGTGTGCATGTGTGTTTGCATTCCCTTAATTAACAAGCACCATTTGACAGAAAACGTGGCTGTATGTTTACCACCGCTGTCAATATGCAGGGCTCGACAGTAACAGTTGCCAGGTTGCCATTGGCAACCATTTAGAGAAATTGGCACCCAATTCTTTGCCTTTGGTTGCCAACGATGGAAAAATAGAAAACAGCGACAGGAAACTGCAAAATGTGTACCCAGAAATGTATAAATTGGTTGCTTTAGTGATATTTAAATACTAGAGACAATGTCAAAGCGAAACTGTAAATATCACAAACAAATGTGCAAATTAGTGTTTGCAATACTAACAATACTGTAGATTTTAACTTTGATACAATACCCTGAAAAATACTGATATTCAATTTTTTCAACACCACAGAAAAATAACTGGAGTAACATTAAATATGACAACTTTTTTGGAAAATTGAGAATTTTTTTTCCCCTTCAATCAGGCCTTTTAAACTAATGTGCAATGTTTCTACGGGAAAACCTTGATTTGTGTGTGTGTGTGCGTGTGTGTGTGCGCGCACTTGTGTGTGTGTCTGTGTGTGTGAAACCGCTTCTGAATCAATATTGTTAGAAAATCAATATTTTTGACAACACTGTTTTAAATGTTTTTTTTCAAACCTTTATTTATTCAGGGAGGGTTCACTGAGAGCAGTCTTCTCTTTTTCAGGATCCAGCTCCTCTAGTTAAGGGCCTTGCTCAAGGGCACCTCACTGGTGGTAATGAGGGAGGGGCAGGTGCTGCCCTTCACTTTCCCATGCCAGATTTATACTTCTGGTGTTAAACCAGCCACCCTCCAGTCAAAAGCTTTGCAATGCAAATTAATTCAACAAACAAAGAGCCAGAGGAAAATGAACAAGGAGTCTTTGGAGGCAAAGTATCCTGACATCTTTGAGTTGGACGCTGAAAATCATTCCAATTTTGTTCACAATCACATTAAGCACAAACTACAATGATGTTTGCTCAGTTACTGTAATAAAGCCTTTAAACTTTCTTTTACTATAAGTCACATTTTCACAATAAAGCTGATGTATAAATGTATAGCATCTTAAGTTCAAACATTTCAAAAGAACAATACTCAGCGATTGCACACTGAGCTGAAGTTTCTGAAATCATCATCTTGAATTGTCCGGGGCTGGTGAGAGTGTCGACCTCGAGGAAGTAATATAATTGGTTTAATGCGCTCAGTGAACAAAAACTAAAGGGAGATTAATCAAGTTCAGAATAAATGTCTTATGCTTCATTAGGCTGAGGTACAAATCCGACATGAATGGCAACCATATTCCCAGGCTCGGCAACTAAAAGCGGATGTCTGGTTACCAGCCTTTATAAAAGTCAGTGTTGATCCCTAAATATGAATAAAACACAGCTCGTGTTTTCTGATGCAACATTTTTTGTAGATATGTAAAGCTGAATTGCACAAGCCCACATCTACTGCTTTAAAACAAACAAACAAAATGTTCATTCAAGATTTCTTTTTTCCCCAAAACGAGGAGGGGGGCTGCTCTGGTTTTCAGACAGTTGGTCAATTCTAAACAAGAACTCCAGGCTTACTGGGTGGGATTGGTGGTGTTTTGAGAATGCAAAGCTTTAGTGTGGGATTTAGAGTGATCAGTGCTGGCACTCGGGGCAAGCTAACTGAATTAGCAGCATAGCAGCTGCTTCAAGCCGTTTTTCCCAAAGCAAACATTTATCTTCATAATCTGGCCTGGCACTGAGCAAAGTGACAACATGGACCTAGCTAGAGAGAGAGTGCGTGTGTGTGTGTGTGTGTGTGTGTGGGTAGAAGCAGTAGTGTCATGATGTTGGTAGTCTAGGCCAAATCTCCTCTCTGACCTATATACCGTAGCAGTGCAAATTCCCCTCAAAATATGCTGGAGAGGTGGAGGACAGAAAGAGGGCGAGAGCAGAGGGAAGGCTGGTAAGAGAGAAAGAGGGGGGCGGGGGGGTTTATGAGTACTAAGCGGAGAGGGATGAGAAAGACTAAACAGAGATAAAAGAAAGAAACAGACAGAAGGCAAAACAGCCTGCGTGGAAACAATGAGCGGCAAATAAAAGAGAAAGAGCGAGTGAGACAGACAGACAGAGCAGTGTGTCAGGAGTCATTATTCTGATGACAGAGGGGCCCAGTCAGCGTTTAACCCAAACACTAAATCACAACAGTAGACGAGGCTGAACGTCCACTGGCACTGAATGGTCTGAAGAGATGTTTTTTTTTAAACCAGTGGGTTTGGAGAAATGTAGGCCATGAGATGCTGGAATAGTGTTGTAAGCATGAACCATCAAAACTGTATCAAGTCACGCAATCCAATTCAACAGCTTTGCTTCAATAACTACTTTAAAAAAGCTTGTATTTTTTAAGGTTTTGTTGTCAGAAATGTTAGAATTCAACTTTTTGTTTGCTATTAAGGTTATAGCGGGTAGAGATTACAGTATACTGAAAGGTGTTTCTAGTATTCTGCCCCTCTCATGTATGTGAACGGGGGTGGCCAAAATACCAGAAACACCTCTCAATATAATGCAAAACTACAACCTCAGTAATACACAAAAAGTGAATCAATAGATCAAAATTAAATCAAAATGTAAGATTATAATCCATTTAAATGCAGAGTAGAAGAGCAATAAGACCTAAAAACAAGGTGGAAGTACGAGAACATGCCAACAGAGCTGTTTATCAGGTCACACATGTTGAAATTTTAAAGATTATGTTGATTTGAAAATGTTATTAGTCGTATGTAAAGTACAGAAATACTGTAGATAATTACCTGAAAATCGACACATCTAGATTCTATCTATCTAAATCTAGATCAAGTTAATTCAATCAGTTATTACATGTAAAATGTTTCTTTTTTAATTTCATTTTTGTCCCTCATTCAATAAATAGCGATGAAATAGAGGATGATGCATAATCTCCATTTCCATTTGCCACTTTGCCACATTCGGCCAATAACAAGGATGACTGAGTGTAAACAACCAAACCACAATCACACTGAATATTTACATTGCTGCAAATAATATTTAATATCACCACACAGCTTAATTGAATCATAATGGCTTCAGAGCACCAGCTATAAAAGCACTGGAGCGACCACAGTCATTACGTTTAACAGTGTGTGCAGCTAAAGAGAGGCCTAATGAATTGCCCTTCCATCGTTATGTGGAGTGGATGTATCCAGGGAGCTTTAGGAGCTACTTACATTGAACAGCATAGGACGCCAGCAGTGCGGCTGTGTTGTGTGGACAGGGCAATCTGGAACACACACACACACACACAAACACACACAACAAACAGACAGACAGAGATAATAAGCCTCGGATCAATACGAAAATCTCTCTCAGCGATTCAGAAAAAAAAGAGCTCCTTTTTATTTGAGAAGAAGCAGAAACACAGACAAAAACAATCATGAGCATGCTGAGTGTGATTGTACATCTTCTCCATCAGCTTGAGTGTATGTGTATGTAAATAAATGCATTTTTAGCTGCACAACAACAAATTGAATTAGCTCTTTATAAGGCAGAACTGTCCACTACTGTTCATACAGAAAGAATTACTCACCTTCCAGTCAATATATCCTGCTTGATCTGAAGAAAATATTGGTAGCTGAGGGGAGACAAAACACTGCATTAGGATCAGAGACCGGTGAAGCGTTAAATCTGTTTACAATGAATGTAAGTTGGTGTAAAGACAAGCAGCCAACAGATGCCTGCTGGTCACATTATAATGGTGACACTGCTGATGCATAAAATCAATAGAGACCATTTAGCAGTTTAAAAGCTCATTTGCCCTATGAGAAATAATGCAAGTTTTTTTAGAAAGGGATATTCTTGTTTACACTCAAAACACAACATTTCTGCTGTCAAGGGTGTCTCTATCAAAACAAAACAAAGCTGCTGCTCAGCTGATCAGAGCCAGCCAGCTCTGGAGGAGAGAATCAGGTGCAGAGCTAGACCTCCTGGAGGAATAAACATCCGGATCTATGTCGGATTCTGCTCTGATCCGGAGAAATAACTTTTTAACTTTTGGGATTAAAAAGGCAAATTAATCTTTACTCCTGTTTATTAACCTGACTGCTGCAGTGCTGACCTCTATTGTCGGGTATTTATGTTCTCAAAATATATAAATTTGACAGCAGGAGACGATAAGATAATGCAACATAAGATTGTCAAAAACAAATGTTTTGGGATTGTTCGAAGGGTCAGTCGCCTTTCCAAAGCATCAGTTTTTGAAGAGTTGGGATTGAGACTCAAAAATCAACTTTCTTACAAATGAAAAAACGTCAAAAATAGGGAGAGAAAAAATCTGGCCCCTCTAAAAGAGTAGTTCAACAGGCCTGATGCATTATATAAACTGATATAAGTCTTATTAAAAAAGGAGGAATAATTAATATTAAATTCAAGGAGAATAAAACACTCCAGCGTCACTTAAAGGAGCTTTTCCTCATCCAAGTTCTTGTTATATTTTAACCCGGTGTTGCTGTTTACTACACCACCAACATCACAAGCACAGTTCAAAGCTCATCAAGCATCAGGAGCGTGTTGACTTGATTCGTGACTTGAATTTACAGTACACCAGATCAGTGTGTTAGATCCAAGGCTCATTATTCCCTGCAGCAAGCCGTATACAAAGTGTTGATAAGGCTCAGGGAGCGGAGCTGTGGCTGAGAGGCTGGAATAAACACCAGGCAGAAAAAGGCGATACGGCGCTGTGACGCCTCCTCGGCATGTTGTTTATGTGTTGCGGGCCTTATGTTTGCAGAACTCTGGGCTGGAGTCCACATTACGGCCTTGATGCAAAACACGATGGTGTTTTATTTTCTGTAATGAGGCCGGTTCACGAAGAAAATTAAGCTCCCGTCGAGGGAATCTTTTCATCAAACCACTTTCTTTATATCATTACCAAGTTCACTTGAGATCCACAGAGAGGAAACACATTTACTTTTCAAATCCATATAATATACAGTATGTCCATTGTTACACAACGAGCTCTGGGAAATTAGCTGCGCCCTTTAAAGCAGTGCCTGGCAGTTACACACTTAGTTACACAAACATACACAATAAACCTGTTCAATTCATCTTGACTTCTAGCATTAGGCTAATATTTGTTTAAAGTGTTATCTAGAGCTAGCACAAATTACCGCTTTGCTCAAAGGCAAAAAATGCCAGCCAATGCCCCTTTACCACAGTATTTTGAGGAAAAGGAATGAGGTGACAAACATCTGAAGTTACACTGATGTACCATGCTGTTGGTAGCTTACAACTAATTACGCTGAAGTCTGTCTGATGGGTTGATGTTGTGACATCTTACTGGTTTAAATAAGCTGGTTCAAGCCCACGTATGTACACATCACACTTTGTTTTGCGGGAAGGAAACGTGATTAGATTTTGATACAAGATTTCACAGGATTTGAAGACTGTTTGAGACATTTGGGAAAATCTAAGTAAACAACTATATAAAAAAAAGAACAGAAGTTGTTTTAGTCTAGTCGCTTTCAGACATCTCGATGCAGAAAAGCTGCATATCGTATCTTTAATATTAAGCAATTCATTGGATGAAACTCAGCCTGTCTTACCGTGTGTATTCTTCCTGAAGTTTACTGGGGTCTGTCACAAAAAATTTGACTCTGAAGCTCAAGTTATGGGGGGACCCTCCTGGAAAAGTGAAGATGAACAGTTAGAGAGGGAAAACAAAAAGAGGCAGATCTTACATTTTATTGCTTAACTGAGAAAACACGTACAACTACTGTGATTAGATTATTATCATATTATTATCTAAAATATTCTCAATTTAGCTAAGAATTTGAACACTAATCTGAGAACATGTGTTAACTTCTATTATCAGAATATAGTGATACCGACTGATCTACAGACATTATTTATGTTGTCTCTACACGTATTCATTTATTTCAGCTTTGACAGGATTAAAAACAACAGGAACAAATGGCTCAAAAGTGTAAAATAAGCGAGCCTACATTCATTCAAACATGTCAGTCCAACCCCATTAACTATGTAAAGCGCAAATCCTGTGGTTATTCCTCATTGACTCCATCACTCAGCATAAAAACAGAGTTGAAACACAGTTCAATCATTGCTCGAGGAGCACTGTATTTCTCAACAGGGCTACTTCTTAATTGTTCTTCATGTTACAAATTCTATTACTCATTATCAAAAAAAGAGAGGCGAGTTGAAGTGAAGTTTAATCATTGCTGAAGGCAGACTCAGAATAATAAATCACACACAGCATGGACTGGAGACTTTTGCTTGAGGTGCAGTGTGGACTTTTTAACCATCACTGAGGCTGGACTGCAGATTTCTGCTTCAAACTCTGCAAAATTTTGAATTGAAGCTGGACTGTCTTACTTTTATGACTTTATCCTGATTCCTAAAATAATGACCTGGACTGGTTTGCTAAGGTGGTATGTTGTGGATTTCACCTACTTTTTAACTGTTTCCTGATGGGCTTGTTGGGATCGAGCCAGCGCTGTAAAATATTGATTGAGAGACACTTAGAGACACCATAATGTTTCCACAGGCTGAACACACACAGGCTAAATTATTCACACACACACACATACACAAATCACACCTGAGAGAAACACCCAAACACCTACAAACACATCAGCACACTACATATAAAGTAAATGCTCAGTCTAGGTGGTTATTTACACAAAGGCATGGTGTATCACGTTCAGTCACACACAATCAAAAACGTCGCACTGACCGGCGTATCTAAGGAGTCATCAGCCATGTGCAGGCCGAAATAGTCTCTCTCAGTCAGCTCCAGGTGCTTGAAGACAGCATCCAGCAACACCTGGCCATGATCCGACTTCTGCAGAGATGGACAGAAAACACACAATGACTTAGTGATGAACTTGTGACTCACTTTCCACTGAAAGAAAGAAGGAAGGACAAACGAGACGCACTGCTTAGCAAAGGGGCCTCTGAATCATTTCCCCGCTGACTCCTCGTGTGAAAGGTCACAAGGAGAAACAGTGAGAAACAGATTAAAGCGTTTCCTGTGCCAAATTCTCCTCGCACAAAGACACCCCTCTTGTCTCCGTTAAATAATTTAACTGTCACACCGGGGCAGAAAAAATGTCCCCAAGTTTAGATTTGTGTGTGAGGTCCCTGTTGAGCCTTATCTAACATCTATCCAACCACATGGAGAAGAGCATGTATGAGAGATGAAGCTGATGCGTGCCTGTAGGCTACTTATTGTACTGTGCATCTGTTTCTCTATATGGTTTTGCTCAGTGCCCGTGTAACATCGTCTGACATATTTCCTGCAATGGAGCAATATAGTTATAGTCATATCGTCCAAAAGAGAGCTGTCAACCATAACCATGCCATTAAAATCAAGATAAATAGCGCATTCATGTGTCGTCTGAATATTCAAGTCCACAACTGGGAAACTTTGCCTGAACTCCCCCCTCATGATGGTACAGGGGCATAAAAAGTGTCAAATGTATTGTTAATCTTTCTTTAAATAACTGTAAACTGATCAATGACCGTCATGGGATCAGAAAAGCAGAACACACATGACAATCAGAAGAGAGAACTGACGAAGTTCAACACTAAAACCACCGTCTGTCTGGTGGTCAAGTTTGCGAAATAGACTGATGTGGAAAGCGGAACATTGAGAGAATGAGAGCGAGATTACAGGAAGAAAATAAAGTGCCTTAAAATACTTAACCAACTCATATCTACTGTCAAGTTCTGCTTTTCAGAAGATGTCTTTGACGGGAACAGGCTTTGTGCAGCTTTGTGCGAAGAAGTAGAAAAAGGAATGTCTGCATGCATGTCTGTGATTTTACTACTACTTTTAAATACTTTATTTTTATTGACTTTCCATTGCAAAAAAAGGTCATAAACAAAAAAAAAAAGAAAAGAAATAATTAAGCAGAAATGCACAGGAAAAGGTCTGGAATGCCATTTCTCCACAAACCAATCATTCTCTGCGATATATTCAGTGGTTCATTCCTTGATCTTGTCACTGATATGTTAACATTGTCAATTTTCCCCGTTTCTTGGCTTAATACCATCTCTTTGTAATGTCCTTTTTACAAGCTGCCAAAAAACTTTACCCCAAATATCTTACTGGTTGCAAGCAGATTTTTACTCAAAAACTTGGGAAAGAGCAGAAACCGTTAGTCGATCGAAAGAAGACATTCGTCAACTGTTTTGATAAACAATTATTCCTTTCAATGATGCTTTGAGAAAAAATACCAAACCTTTTCTGGTTTAAGCTTCTCAACTGTGAAGATGAGTTGCTTTTCTTCATCAGTAATGAAAGTAAATGGAGAGACATTTTGGACTGTTGGTTGAACAAAATTAAAAAATCCAAGATGTGACTTTGGGCACTGGGGAACTTATTTTGGACATTTTATAGACACAGGCTACATAACACAAAAAAAAAATCTAAGTCCAATTAAATTCATTTATTAGACTCACTTTTCTTAAAAGAGGAATTGAAGATTAAGGTCAAATTGAACTCCTCTTTATACCACAGTTAAGTGTGCAGTTTAACACTATAATGAATAACTATCATGTACATTTGGGGTATTTCACGTTATTCTTGTTGCATCCTTGCAATGAAACTAGTGTGTAAAATATAAATATAGTAGTTTGAAAAAAATAAAGGAGATCCACTGATGAAGACAGGAAAGACGAAGCGAAAGGGTGGGTGAGAGGGATGAAAGGCTGGGGAAAAAAAGGGCAAAGGCTGAGGAATTATTTATTTAGCAGATCATTAATATCACATCGTTTCATGAGAGAGTAGGAAGGGCGAGAGGATAAACTGTGGGACCACAAGTGGAGCAGAAATTCACACCTGATCCTGCCACATCTTCCAGAGAGAGAGAGAGTGTGTGTGTGTGAGTGTGTAACTCCATCAGAGCTCCCATGGGAGAAAAGACACACACACACACACACACACACACACACACACACACACACACACACACACACACACTCTTGTCCACCTCTCCCCTTTACCCTGGTGACACACTTTTACAGCCTGGCATGTGTGGGGAGAACGAAGGGAACGATAGTTGACAGTTGACATGTTGACATGGCAGCCCTCTAGGATCACCGGCAGTCTTTTAGCGCTCTCTGTGCGTGTGTGTGCGTATGTGTGTGTGTGTGTGAGCTATCTACTGCTGTCAAAGCCTTGTTAAGTGAGTCAACTCTGATGCAGCTCTCCTTCCCTCCTTGCTCGCTTCCCTACAGCTTTACTATCATGTTTGAGCGGCACAGAAAAGGAATAAAGAATATAGAAATAAAGATGTTTTTAGCAAAACTGACAGACTTTCAGGCACTTTTGTCTTCTTTACATCTAGACAAAGTTGGCGACTAAGAATCCATCTTAAAAAGAAGTGCTCTATCCTATGTTGTGTGAAAAATATGTTAGCCTTTAATATGACTGCTGTTGTTTTCCCCAAGTAAGGCTTTTCATAGATATGTCTGAGCGACTGTGTGTGTGTGTGTGTCAATGTGTGTGTCCACTGCTTCCCCTTTGTATGAAGCAGCCTTTCAAGCTGGATGTGGGAGCCCTCTGTGCACTTTTTATACTGTGCTCCCAGGAAACCCATCGCCGCTGTGCGTGTGTGTGTGTTGTATGTGTCTATATATGTGCTTGTGAGTGTGCTGGCCACTCTACTGACTGCAGTAGTGGTGATCGCATGCTTGTAAAGAACCAAACAGTGACACATTGTTAAAACTGGAACTATAACAAATAGTTTCATTCATAACATTAACATTCATAAATCGACACTCGAATGCTGCTTTCTTCATGTCGATTTTATTTCTGCACTGTTGTAAATACACACCAGACTACACTGACATTATTAGTATTATACTACTTGTAGAATTAGATTCCAGCTCGTGTGATCCAAACATTTCCAATAACTTCAGAGCATTTTGAAGTCCAGAAGTGAAAATGTAGAGAAAGACTTGTTTTAATCTAATAAAATATCCTGCTTTGGTCCATATTTGTCGGCGTTTAGGCTTTTCAAAAACAGCTTTTCCACTGCTCAAGCCACACACCTGCATTAATGGGGTGGTCCAACAGCGAGCCAAATGGACTTAAATGGTAAAAGGACTTGCATTTCCATAGCGCCTCTCCAGTCTACTGACCACTCAAAGCACTTTACAACACTTGTCACATTCACCTATTCACACGCCGACGGCAGAGGCTGCCATGCAAGGATGGGAGGCATTTAAGGAAAATGTGGAAGGATAGGAAGGAAGTAGGTAAGGAGGGTTTGAAGGAAGGAGGGATCAAGGAAAAATCATGAAGGGATAAATGCAAAGAAGGGTGAAGGGAGAAAGAAAGATGAAAAACTAAGGAGGGATGAGGCATTAATGGGGTGGTCCAACAGCAAGCTAACAAATGGACTTGCATTTCTATAGCGCTTTACAACACTTGTCACATTCACCCATTCACACACTGATGGCAGAGGCTGCCATGCAAGGTGCCAACCTGCCCATCAGGAGTAATGTGGGGTTCAGTATCTTGCTCAAGAGAACTTTGACATGCAGCCAGGAATTCGAACCAGTGACCTTTTGATTACTGGACGACCCGCTCTACTTCCTAAGCTACATAACAGCAACAGAAATTACATTTATGTTACCACGATAACAAACAATAATTTCAGCTCTAAAGCTATTAAAACTGAGGAATTTGTTCGGGGGTTTTCATTGTTTAGGTTGTTGCCCGTCATAAAATATGACATCAGACATTCAAAGGTTCATTCGAAAACCTTAATAGAAGCAAAAAGTGTCACACCTTTTGACAAATTCTTTCCCTGTAAAAAACAAACCAAAGCAGAAAACTCAACGCTGTGGAAAACTCACAGTCTGCATATACTCCGTGATAGAAAGAGTCACAAAGATAGAAAGAGTAATACAACATAAAGAAAGGAAGAAGAAAAAGAGCGAGAGAGGGAGATGTGGAGAACAACAGACGACTTAGAGAAAGTAAGAGGAAGACAGAGAGTCATAGAGACACAGAGAGCGAACGAGAGAGCGAGCGGGGGGAAGAGAGAAAAGAGTGACTGACGATGCGGCTGTGCGAGACAAACGCTCTTTGTGTTGATCTTCATCAGTCGAGCAGCACCACTGACTGAAATAGTGTCTGTGTGCGTGAGAGCGAAGAGAGACGGGAGAGATGGTGATAGAGCGCAATCAGAGCACAAGAGACCGGCCGAGAGAGACGGAGAGAGTGATGCTCTGATAAATTTTCTCCCTGAGGGTTTATCTAAAGTGTTAAAGGGGAAAAAGACCCACAAGCATCAAAGGCGCAAGAGGGACGGAGGGCGAATCAGTGTTTTTTTTTTTTTATTTCCCTCGTTATTCCTTTTCCGTCCACAGGAAACAGCTGTAAGTGCTGCATGTACGTGTTTGTGTTCAAGAACGATGGAAGTTCAGGAATGTGTGAGGCAGCTTGTCCAGACAGGAAGGGAACTACGTAGAGGAGGAGTCATCCACCTCCGTTTGTTTCACTCTCTCTCTCGGAAATTTCTGCTGAATTTTGTGTGTGCGACCAAAACACACACAAAATTCAGCAGAAATTTCCAAAGACTTCAATAGGAATCTAACTCACTTTATTCTAAATATCAGCCCACATATGACACCATGCTATGAATCCATCACTTCAAACATTTACGGTTATACTGCACTTATGAGTAAAGAAAACACCTGCTGTGTCACACAGCCATGCTACAAAGTGTGATGGAGCTGAATGTCGAGCTGACAATTACTGCCAAATGACAGTTTTCAAGGCTGCTATATGTTCGTAACACTGATCGACGCGCATATATCTATAAACTCTCGATAATCAATTGATTGTTTTAGTTGTTTTTGCAAGCAGAAATTTTGAACATCTGCCAGTTCCAGCTTAGTAGAACAGCAGCAAACCTTTACTTTTTACTGTCAATCCTGATGGTAAATAGAGATTCTTTAGGTTGTGGGCTGTTGGTTGGACAAGAGAAGCAATCTGAAGATGTCACCTTGGTCACTGTGAATTTGACAATTTGTAGACATTTTATTTATTGTATTCATTCTAAACGATTAATAGAATGATTGTGAAAATGATCAGCAGTTTAATAAGACAAAGAAAGTAAACTTTAGTTCACCTAGTCATTATCTACTAACCTCCATGCTGATGGGAAGTTTTGTAGTTTTTTGGGCACTTCACAGCAAAACAGTGTTGCAGAAAAGACAGTATGGGCCGAAATCTTCAATGTAGCTGTGAAGCTAAAAGTGTTAGCACAGATCCCATCTGAAGTGGGGCGTCAAGGGCGTAAATACCACCTTTTTACATCCATTTGGGATCTCAGTGCTTCCGTAGAACTGGATTACGCTGAACAAGCTGTATGGAGGCATTTTATGGTTATTTTCAGTTGTATTTATTGTGTAATGTTCTTCAGTTGTTTGGTGAGACTGATGCAACACTGTTTTCTGTGAAGCTCCAGAAATGCTTCATGGGCTGCAAACTATCAGCCGACTTCCCATCAGCTTGGTGGTGAAAACATGATGACCAAGTTTTCATTTCTGCGTGAACTTATCCTTTAAACTCACTACAATATCTGTTTAGTGGCTCTTAGGTGGCTGATCTACAATTCCTTGACAACATGGCTAACTCAACTGCTGATTAAGATCATATCACTTGATTGAAAGACATGTGGAAAACCAATAAATAGACCACAGATTGTTTTTAATTCAAAAGCCCATTTTAAGGATTATATCCTCTCCTTGGACTGGATATAGAAAAAACAAAACCATCTTATTAAAATGATGGCTACAGATAAAAAAAATATTAAACAACTTTAAGACACAGTCAGGATATTCCAACCGCACATGCATCCCTTTTTCTGGATAGAGAAGGAGCAAAGAAAGCAAAATGCTCCCACCGCCACACCCGTCCCACAACACAAATGTGTTGAGTCATTCTCCACAGTTTTCACGCAAATGTCGAACTCCAGCACATAATTAAAATCAAATAATTTATTACAGAAACACAGCAGCTGTAGTTTATATTTTCTGGCTCACCCTGTCACGCTAACGGCTGGAGCATTTATCGTGAGGACTGTACTAAAAGATCTAAGTTTCAATGAGACCTTTCAGGGCTTATTTCTTGTTTAACACAAATTAAATGAAACTTTTCCCATAACATACCATTCCTAACATGCTTCTAAAGCCTATGAGCAACCCAAATGACAATGAATATCGAGTCACTGAACTAATTGTTCCCCTAGGATTTAACACTCATACACAACCAGGTGTACATTTCGAAGGAAACATAGAAAATGTAATATTTATACTCAAAGTATCTGGAAAATACTTACTGTTAAAGAAGTATTTCGCTGTTGGTGGTGTCTAAATCAAACTGGGCTTTCTTTGGAGTAGAAATATTTATGAAATTGGTGCTATATGACCATAGCAAACAGATTAACAAGGCTGTGGTGTTCCCTTTTGCTCAATTGGTAGAAAACACACAACAACCAGAATGCACTGGGCTACGAAACATTCCAGGTGGTGTCCGACGCCCTGAGAGTTGGGCAACACTGTTTATTACAGCTAAAGATTATACGAAAATGTATTTCTGAATACATTTGAGGCTAGAAAGAGGCAACGCAGTAACATAATCTTAATCGCCTCATTCTCTATACGAGTCTTTTTCCTTAGGATGGTGTAGGCAAATCACGTTTGGTTTATCCAATAATAACAATCAAAATGTTTTTGATATCATACCAAAGGGTTAGGGTTAGGGTAGAGTGATTCAAAGTGAATCCAGTGTTGGATTTTGTTTTTTTATTTCCATGGCACGTCTACGTCACCGTTTTGCGTCTGTCGGGAGGTACATGTAATTTCTAAAGATATGAGAAGAAGAAAAGACTGCAAATCAGAATAGTATTGTGGCAGACAAGGTATAAGCAAATATAATTTTGTTGTCCAAATAATCAATATCATATCTAATATCACATCCTGATTAAACTTGTAATTTACACTACCCACACTGTAATGATGCAGAGCTGGTTGAAGAATTGGCAAATCTCTCTGTGATTTCCTCTTGAAGCATGATTAAGATATTTATGGTTACGTTAAAGCCATTCAAAGCACTTGTTTAGGGAAAGTGCATGGATTTCATTTCAAATATATCAATCAGAAGTCTCATTCAGCAGTAAATTACAGCTGTTTTGCAGGATTATTTATCCTTTGCCTTTTGCTGCTCTTACTCGCTCATTAAGTGCTACTTGATTACCAATAGCTCTTGCAGACAGCTGAATGTTTATGTGGTGTGTAGTGGTTACTATGGTTAAGCTGCCTGTCACTTCACTCTGAATGAATCCTGCTTCTGACCCTGTTTTTGTATTTATAAAGAGGTGGGTCACCAGTGGGCCGGGCTTTTTTAATTTCCTGTCATCTATCAAGCTTTCAGGCTACACCACATTCTGCTTTATACTGGTATAGTTTCAGCCAAAGACTTCCCATCTATAAGATCATCAATACCAGCCCCCATGTCCCCACCCACTGCCCCCACTACCCGCGCCACAAGCACCCCGGTTCCCATGACAATAAGTGGCTGCTTCTGGATTTTCACTCTCGGCTAGAATCAAGGCCAGTCGGCCAGGGAGAGGATCAATAGGAGTATTGTTGCTCTGAGGATGGCTTGTCTTTCCAGGAAGTTACTGCTGCTGCAGGGGTCTGATCAATGACACTGACAGAGAGACTGACAGAGACCAAGTCATTCATTCAGCGAGAGGCTGGGAGGGGGGAGGAGGGGGGAGCCTGGAGCAGGAAGCAGAGAGGGTGAGAGGGAGGCAAATGTGCAGGAAGAGATGTAAAGAAAGAGACAGGATTATGGGTAAAATGATACACAAAAGATGTTGATGAAGCAGTTGTCAAGGTCAATAAACATCAGTTGCAACTGTATAATAAACGATTGACTAATACATGGTTTCTAAAGCATGCAACTGCTTGTTTACAGTGTAATAACCATTAGCTAAAGTTAAATCAACTATAAATGCACTATTTATTAATGATGGTTACTATAATGTGATACCAACCCACCTCACTCTGCCTCTGACTGGCTAGAACCCAATGAGCTCATTGGTGTGGTTTGCTAGGTTAAGTTAGATAAAATCGGGGAAAGCCAGTCGGGCCAAAATCTAATAAGGGCGGACCATGCCTTTGTTATCCTAGAAAAAAATGACATTCACAGAAATGAAATCTTGGCCCCGATTCCATATCGCGACATCTGCTGGATACAACAGAAGTCCTATAACACTGACCGCTGCCCACCGAGGCTTCAGGCCCACACATGCACTGACAGCGATAACTTATGCAACCTCAATTGAAGCACATCATTTCATGCTCCTATGACACACAGCAGGTATAAGATTTTATAATTTAATCAGCAGTTTATTTGGAAAAAAAGACGCTATCTATACGAAGGATATTCCTCTAGCGACCTCAATTGTGTCACATGTACAAAAACTCTGCATCTTCGTTTGCATCGCTCTGACAGTTTCCTCTCGTCCTCGCACCAACAACAGGAAATTATTATGGAACTGGGATACGTTTTCACAATAGCAGAATTTGGTCATCACTGATGAAAGATTTCACAGCAGTGTGTCCTCACAGAGCGCAGCACCTCAGTAGCTATCCTCTCTCTCTGTCTCTCTCTGCCTCTCTGTGTTCATTCCAAACGGGTCCCATGGCTGCAGGAAAGCAGCTATGGTCACTGGATCCTCAAATGGTGCGTCAGATTTGTCGAATTATGGGCGTCGAGGCACTTTGACACGGCTCATAATGCTTTCTGATGCTCGTTCAGTTACTGAAAACAAAAGGTGGGCTTCAAAACATAAGTATCAGATGCTTTCAGTGTGTTTGGCCCGATAACCGATGGGTTTTCATGGGTTTTCAAATGCAGAAATTCTCCATGGGCGATATATAAAGAGTAATAAGTATGGTGATAGAGCAGCAACTGCTCCCAGCCCACTTTAATCCCTATTAGGATTTATACTACACTACAATATAATTTTTGAAAGTACACAAATTGATAGTTTAATTTCTGTTTATGTTCACTAGAAGGGCAATAATGACTCAGTGGCTTGGGATGATTCCTCCTCTTCAAATATGGAAATCTCTGATATCTGACGTTTCTGATTTTCGAGAAGTTGAGGAACCATATCGTGGGAGAAATCATCTTTTTGTGAGAAAGAGGAAGAAAACACTGAAGCTCCTTGGAATCAAGAGCAGTGCGGCCTGAAGATGATGATGACGGCTGTGATGAGTCAGTGAACGCTACGCGTGGTTTCCTGGACCTGTTATCTGGAGTTTCCTGAGATTTAAGTTAACCAGTTTCAAATGAATGAAAGATGAATGTTCAAAAAATTCTTTCATTGTATATCTCAGGTCACCGTAGAAAGAACAAAACAAAAGAGTGTCAGTAAATGAAAGACAAACCAGCTACAAGCTAGTTTGTAAACAAAAAAACAAAATCAGACAAGTTTTTTTCTCTTTCACAATGACAGATGTTTTTATCGTCAGCGCTCTGAATAGCATTCTTATTTTCTGTATTTCTCTCGATACAGAATAAGCATGCATAGACATGTTGTCACGCTCACATATATGGGCTGCACCCAAAGACGCAGACACACACACTTCAGCACAGGCAGGATGTGATTTGTCAGAGGGGATGTTATTAGTGGAATTCTATTTTATGAATCACAAAGGGAATTTCCCTAATCGCGCTATCATAACTTTGATCAAACACTCGGTGACACAGAGAGACATGAAGACAGACACAAAAAAGAGAGAGAGAGGAAAAAGGAAGTGTGTTGTCACATAATGTGACAGACGACTGTAATGTCAGTCACAAGGCAGCTTGTCACACACACACACACACACACACACACACACACGTTTTCTCCCCCTCAAGGTGTGACTGCATGTGACTGCTTGTAAAATAAGATAAAGACTGACAGATCAAACACTGAACTCAAACCTCTGGGCTGGTAAGAGCGAAGATAGAAGCCAGTGAGAGGAAATATATTAATAATATATATCTTAACCTTTTAGCTTCATCAGAATCTAACACATGTGGGATGCTTTTTAAATGTCTGCAGACATGTAGAGACACAAAGAGGCTTTTCCCCCACCAACACAAGTTAATTTGAGGTGGGCTTGAGGGGAAATTTACAGTAATGGGAGAAGTGGGGGGAGGAGGAGGAGGAGGAGGCACAATACTGGCTTTTCCATTTTGGGGATTTGCTCGGGTTAATATATGATTATTTGAGGGCTCGCTGGTTTGCTCCTCACTAGATGCCTTATAGAAACATCCAAATATTGTTCAGTTTGAACCAATTAACCAATGATGATGACATTATGCTGATAAGTTTGTAAGTATAAGTGCTATAACAGGATATGTTTTACCCAAACAAACCCCCTCATAGGGCAAATACGAGAGCCCAACCGATATATTAGTTGGTCAATATTATGGGGCGATATTGGCCGATCATAGATATATCGTATTAGTGTATACGTTGTCCAGTAAACACTGATATGAAACGATCTTTACCAAGATTATAAAGCAGAAAAAGATGCTTGTGAAAACTATTCAATTTCAGTTGAAGTTCACTATTTCAGTACACTGATTTTAGACAATACATTTTATTGTTACCTGTAAAATATCCTGCCTCCGATAACCTTTTAATAATAAACCTGATAATAAATAACTGTTTGATGACTACATTTGAGGGATGCATGCAAAACATTTGTGTGTATCAGTATTTTTTATCTGTATCTGCATCCGTCCCAAAACTTGAGCATCGGTCAAGTTCTAGCAAATTTTTGCATATGGGGTAAAACAAATGTGTCCACTGGCCAAGTGACAAATGAATGTTCAAACTTTACCACCACTTTGTAGATTACCATTGTTTTATCGGCTGGCAGATGAAGTAAATCTAACAGCCGCTTTCTAATATTTACTCCTGTGTGTAGATGAATGGATAGAAGAGAGTGTCTGTATATATTTGGTTACATTTTGGTAAACTGACCCTGTTAAAAGCATGCCAAATTAGCAGCTAGTGGTTGCTATTTGTTATGTACCCATTGATAGAGAGAATACGGATGAGACAATAAAAGATTTTATCCCAGAACGCTATCAAGAAACACTAACAGTATATTGATCGTCATTAATTTTTTGCTCGTAATATTTGTTAATTCGGTGATTCTATCCAACACAATCAGTTTCTGTTTGTAATGTACCCATGGGTGTTCAGACAACGATCTCTAGATTACTTTGATACTGAAGAAAACTTAAAAACTAGATGATTCTCAGGCAAGTTATGGAGTTAAAAGGAGCATCTTTATTCCAAGAGTGATTCACGATGGACTTCAGGGATAGTGTCCGTCACGCTGAATCTAAAAATATGTGCTATGCGACATTGTGTTCAGAGTTATAACTCCCTCTGCTCAACCTCTTCCACGCTCTCGTGCCCCCCTTAGGAGGCCAACCACGCGGTTTGAAAACCTCTGCTGTTCTGTTTCGAAAAATATTGTAATGTGTAATTTCACGACTGTAGAAGGCACAACAAGAAGATCAAAGTTCTATAGACATCAAAGCTTCTGTCTTTTCTACTTCGGTTCATTAAAACGTAAAGAAAGACTCTCATTGAGCAGGAGGCGTGGTACTTACGCTGACTTTGAACGCCTGGACGGTGTTGTCCAGCAGCAGTACGTTGCACACAACCTGTGTGTGCTGCCTGTCTCGCTCCAGCTCCGTCGCCCGGACATTGTAGGATCTGCCAGCAGGCAAGCGGAAGCGCGCGCTCATCACGCTCCTACCAGGGTCTAAAACGAGAAGCCAACACACAGCAGAGAGGAGAAAATGATTAGTGAGAGAAACAGGAGGCGAAGCATCAAACAGAGCAGGACGGAAAAAGAAACGGCATCATTATCTCCATGCTCAGTATACACATACTATATATGACTTTTCAGGTGTCTTAAAGTAAGAAAACACAAAGAAAACAATAAGCCAATGTACAGCAATATATGATGTACTTGGTGAGGCAGCCACACAGTGAGGCAAGCCTGTACAAGCAGGGCGAAGCGGCAAAGAGCGAATGCTTCATAAGAAAAGAATGTCAATGAGAAGGCAAGCTGCACGTTCCCCACCAGGAGAGTGGAAACTATACAGCAGGCCAGCACCGAAACACTCACAAGCTACTGTAAAATGGAATAAAATGAGAAAACAACCAGGATATTGAGTCCTTTTCAGAACTGATCAACATTTTGAATTTGATAGTTTCTTCACCAACATGCCTCACTTAATTGTCCTGGCATCATTCAACACTTAACAACCAAACCGTGGCGGAAGGAGCGCTGTCTGCTCATCAGTGGGAATAAAGAAACAACAATTCAACTAGAAGCTGCTCCATTTAGAACAAACCAAAAGCCCGTTATTAGCGAGGCCACATCTGACTGCTCTCCTTGTCTGTGTTGACTGCAAAACTGCTCGCATGTGAAAAAGGCTAAATATCCGTGCCAAATTCTTGTCAACTTTTACAGAGAAGCAATAGAAAGCGTCCTAACTGGAAACATCACAAACTGGTACGGTTAGTGAACAGCCCGGGACAGGAAGGTTCTACTACTCCATCATTGCTACCTGTCTATAGAGCATCCGTCAGCACAGAGCCCAAAGGAGACTACAACACCCACCTCAGCCACAGTCTGTTCGCCCTGCTGAAGTATCCACTGCCGTACCACCAGACTACAGAGCAGCTTCTTGCCTCAGGCTGTGAGACTGCTCAATAGGCTGTGTATCGCCATTGGATACTTTTAGCACCAGCAAAACTGTCTCGACGCTGTCAGGTACCGACGACTGTCTTGTCATTGGATACCAAATTTCAATCCTAAGAAGTAAACCTCATCAACACCAGTGGGCCAATAAGTGTGCAGCTGTCTCGGGTCAAGCAGGACTAACACTAGGTTAGGCCAAGAGACGGCGCTCACCACCTGTAAGTGTAACCTAATCTTCTGTTAAGACAGATTTTATAGAATTGGTATTCTAAAAAAAGTAATGCTTAGAAAGCAGTAACTCATCCCTCATCCATCTGATTACCTTCTCAAGTAGTGTGGTTTTGCTTTGTGTTGTATCTATGTAGCACCGAGTGGCTTAAACTGAATTTCATTTGTAATCAGTTTTGTAAAAATGACCTTGTAGCTTGTTACCTCGAATCCAAGTTTCCAGATAAAAAATGGCCTCTTATACTTTGCAATATATCCTCACTGTGCTCTGTAAGAATGAATAATGAAGATTGAGCTCTTGAACAATGACTGAGTGAGTAAAGTTAAGTATCAGAACAAGTAGAACAGTCCCGTAAGTCAGGCACTGACTGAAAAGCAGCCTTTAAATATGAAAAAGAAAACACTTAACCACGCAAACACTCATGACATATCAGGATGATACAATTATAGTCTTGTATCACGATAACAATACAGTTATATGGCTCAGTCAACCCCCCAAAGTTCCATCTGTATGCCTCAAAGGCAAGCTCTTCCTATTTTTGTGTAGCTGCAGAGATGTTTTCATTTCCCTAGATTTTGTTGGGGAACATATGCCTTTGCACTGGGATCTGTGCCCTTCCCATCCGCCTCCCGCTTGTTTCATTCCTCTGTGATTTGTCTTGACAGGAGACATAATAACCCTGCATGGGTCATGGCCCCGTCATCAAGGGCTGCTGTATTTGCAACGATGGCTCTGTGTGAGCGTATTTGTGTGTGTGTATATAGTATATATGGAGGGACCTCTGCGTGTCTGAACTGCTTGTCACTACACATCAGCACAAACCTCCCATGACCACTGGCAGATGGTGTGTGCACAATGTGTACGTACACACATACATAAAACACACCACAGCAGCAGCATCGAGCCGTCTGACCTCCGCAGAGTCAAGCTACGCACAAAAACTTTAGATTATTACGTCTCTAACAGGTGGTTTTAGTATACACAGTGTATAATTCTTTTATACCTTGTGTGACTGCATTTTAAATACATGACTATCATAAAATAATAATTTTCATATTTTCATTTTTAGCCATTTTTAACATGTTTCTTGTTTCACTGTGATACCCTTACGTGTCTCGACTTAACATTAATGAATCAACGAGGAAACCAAATATCTTGTAGTAATCAACTGCATTTCTGTCCATCAAATTCAACAGTGACACAAGTTACAACCAGAAGTCAACAGGAATACTTGTCCATTTTTTGACGTGACACCCTGAGAACATTTAAGGAACGAACCTAAATGTGCCATCATATTGGTGAGACCCATTCAAAAGAATATAAGTCCAGAAAACATATCATATATATTCTAAGAAAGCATTTACATTGGATTTTTTCTCCAATGACGGCTATGCCGACATTATCTAACTTGTCCAACCCGACATTAATGTGCATCCCTAACATTTTTAAAAGCAGCACTTAACTGGTGTTACATGTGAAGATTTGTTTTATAACCAAGGGGATACGTCTTAGCAAAGGAAAGCAGCATCCTTGCATGTAATAACCCCTGATGATGTTGACAGGGTTTTCTCATGTTGGGCTTGGAGACTATAATTCAGACTTTTACTGGAAAGTTTTTTTCTGCAGTGCATCATAGAAGTGACGCACTGCCTCCCCCACTAGTGTCAAAAGAAATCCTGACACGGTTGTGAAATACAGCATTAGCCTACACAGGAAAAGAGCGGAGGCGCCACATCACGCGGCATCTACGATGAGTTAGGGAATTGTTTATGTCTTCATTCAATAACTCAACCAATCACTACATAAAATGCATCAGTGAGCATGTGATTCAGCTCTGCAGGTGACAGTGCTTACCACCTACACTAACAGCTGCCTGGAGGAAACCCAAACCCGGGGGTGTGGAGCTGCATTACAGGAAGTGTAGGAACCAGAGGAGGAGAGCTGGCAGGTAACATCCAACTAGGCGTGACGCTGGTCGTACTGTGGGTCAACCTGGTGAGATCAATATATCCGACTGCTAGCAGAACCACACACACACACACGCACACACAATCTGGCTCACATGCATAAGCACAGGCAGTCACACAGCCACTAATACGTACAAGCGCACAAGCAAACATGCACACTGACGGCAGCCGCAGCAATGCCAGCTTGGGAAACAGAGCGAACGATCCAGTGAGATGAGCAGAGAGTAATGCAGAGGTGAAGCCATGCAGAAGGAAGGAAGGAAGGAAGGAAGGAAGGAAGGAAGGAAGGAAGGAAGGAAGGAAGGACGGAAGGAAGGAAGGAAGGAAGGAAGGAAGGTCTCTCTCTCCCATCACTGCTTCACACTGTGGAAGAGCAACGGGACACACAGCTGATGAGGTCTGACACACAGACTCTCTCCACAGGCCGGCTCGTCCTCCCTGCTCTCTTCCTGTCCAAACATTTTTCTGCCATCGAGACAGAGATAATTTAGAGACCACGGACTGAGGTACTGGATCATCTCTGCAATGTGCGACTGTTTTAGCACATTTCTCCCAGAAAATCCCAGGTATTGACATTTTCTGAATGTTCAGCTCTCGGAGTTGTTATCAAGGTTTGTGTTTCTTGAGAACACAAGTTGTTTATGTCATTCTGACAAAATAACAACTGTGGTTTTCCAGAGAAAACAAGACCTAGTATCGCCGTTCTCTTCAATTAAGGCCTGGCGAAGACGGAAACTGCTACAAATGCAGAAAAAGGCTCACCTGTCTGCATCATTGTTAAAGATGTTGACCAAAAAAAAAAGCAGCAAATAATATGTTTGACCCATGTTTATTAAGGGCTTTCATACGTTTTGGTCAAAAATATTTTATGATATTTGTTTTTTGTCAAAATAGCCTGGGCTTGTCGTTAAGCCTGCAGCAAACTTATGTAATGTATCTGCTCTGCCCATCTGCATCCCAACGCCATTTGTTTTCTCAGTCACACTCAGGTTTGTCGTCTTCTGTTTTGACCACAATTTGCTGTCCCGCTCCACTGTGTTGCTCACTATCCTGTTCTACTGGACCGTTTTCTATTCTACTTGATTCCATTTTTCGGTGTCCTATAATTTTCTGCTCTGTCGTGTTTTCAGTTTTGCTCTGCTGAGCTGGACAGGGCAGCCACACTCCCCTGAGAGAAGCCTCCGGATCTCCGGAAGCACGCTAACATTATTGCTTCCTGCAGTCAGCAGAGCTTACAAACAGGCAGGAGTGTGTGTGTGTGTGTGTTGTGTGTGTGTGTGTGTGTGTGTGTGTCTTGACCCTAAAGCTTCCCTCGGTGGTGGGCTTGCTCAGCTTATTGCAAACACAGACGGTCCTGGAGCCTTCCTGTCTGTACACAGGAATACACACCCTTCATATAAACACATATGACACACACACACACACACACACCCCACATGCACATACATACAAATGTTATCTAACACCAAAAATCAGGTTGTGTACAGTTTGACAGAATCAGTACACACACACACAAACACACAGAAGCGTGGCGATAAAAAGAACATTACCTAGTGAACTACGATTGTCCCCGCATTTCTTATTTATACCAACGGAACAAAAAGTCTTCAAAGGGAAGAAAGTTGCACAACATTCAACGTCTTTTCCCAGCTGGAATGTGGGACGACTACTGAACTTCATTTGCCCCGCACATTTCTATTTATACCCCTAATTTCTTCAAAAGAAACTGAAAGAAGACGCGCTACGTATGTTTTTTTTTTCTGTCCCTTTGTGTTGCTCTGGAACAATTGAAATAAGAGGCTTGCAGTTAGGAATCCCAGAGGAACTGCACATTGCACCGTGTTTCACAATGCGTAAACTAGGCCACAGACAAACAGGTGGTCAATTACAGATGTGTGCCAGTGTGTGTGTGTTTGTTTGTGCAGACAGCTTGTGACTGCTGAGAGTTTTCATAATGGATGAAATAAAAATAAAACACGACTTTTAAGCCCTCATGCATCTTTACCCTCTTTCTGCGTACGTCATTGAAACAAGAGCAGAGAAACTAAACATGCACAGACTCAGACAAGACTAGTTACTCTGTTGTCATGCTTCAAAAAAATTAGTGTGCTTGGTATTAAGTGAGCAAGGCCTTAATTTATTCTTAACCTGTTACGGCCGATTCTTTCCTTCGCATTGCAACAGCACAGTCACCCATCCTCTTTCCATCTGATTCTATTTAGACGGCAACATCTCGTTTCCACAGAGCTCTGAGTCAACCGGGAGTTCATTCATTCCTACGGGAAAGCCTGTGATCTCTGACGTGTTTGCTGTACTAGTATTTCTTGGATATGCCTTGGGGATATTAAAAGAAATGTTGCCTTCTGTGGTAGAGTTCAGATAGATAGCATGCACTGTGTGCCGAGGGAAGTTAGCATAAAAATTAGATAACTGGTTGATTGACGTAATATGACTTGATTTATCGATTTTCTTCTGAGTGCAAAGTTGATCGGGATTTGAATTGTTGCAGAAAATAATATCTGTGAAGTTTAGATACTTACACCTCTCGTTTTGTAAAATAACCTTCATGGAACACCTTTTTTATGATATTTCAAGAGTAGTTGCAACCGTCAGAGGTAAAAAATTTCACGTTGGGCTGTAAACGAACTACAGCACAGTCGCGTGACGTCAACATCACCACCACTCACCATCGCTAAAGAACTATATCAGAATGGTTTGCAACAAAAGTTCACATATAAAGACGTTTAATGTCCCTCTGCAGTCTCATTTAGCTGCTTGATAGCAATCGCATTTTTCAAAGGACATGTAAACACTTATTATAATTCAAACGTGAGGTATTAACCGAGCAATGTTTACTGTGGAACAAAACGTTCGAGTATCTCAAGCCTGTGTTAAGGCAGCAACACACAGGCCCAACCGCTGGTCGTCTGAAGTGTTTGGAGAGACTCGGACGAGGTCGGGAACATTTCTGTTCGGTGTGTTCAGCTGCGTCGGAAGCTTTCGGAGCCGTTCGGACGTTGTCTGCTCCGACTCAGCATGCGAAGTCTGAGGAGGAGGGCTGTCGGACGTCTGAGCCACTGGATTCTCTGATTGGTTGTGTGCCAGCTGAATGGCCGTTCTGATTGGCGGTGTGCTAGTGAATCAGCGCGGTGTGTGGGAGGGCGGAATACTGTGTGTGCTTTGTTTTTCTATGGACTCCGTTCCGTCATTCCCCGTTTCATGCTTTGCAGCACTGGCACGAGACTGGCTGTTATTATGTCCGTTCAGGACGAATTAATTTGTGTTCGTTTGGTAATGCCTCGCTGCATGTTTAGTATGCAGCTGTTTTTATCTGAAATAGTTAAGTTTCGCTTTAAGCGAAAGTAAAGAGAGTTGCGTGCATAAGCCTCTCGTCTACAACTCACAACACAAGCGCCAGCCGCTTATTGCATCTCGCGCAAGCGCAGAACGTACACGCTACTGTGGAGTAGGCAGCACGTCGAAGGGGCGTGTTTCAGTGTAACTTTTGTGCCGAACGGGTCAGACAAGAGGCAACAGAGTGGTCGGAGAGTGGCAGTTGGACGTCTGGGCGGTGTGTGGGGGGCTTTAATGTAGACCTTATTTATGGCTGGCTACTGGCTACACATCAATTTTTGGTTGCCATTCATTGTGGATGCTGTTTTTGTCTCAACAATGCGGCATGCATATACAAAAACACTAACAGTGCAAAAAATGCATTTCCTTCCACTGAACGTGTTGAAAACAAGGCCCATCACCGACCTCACTGACCTTCGCTCAGTTTTCACCACCCCTTCCCTCCCTGTGTTTTTAATGTTGCACACTTTTTTTTCCTCCACCTACCATCCTCCACTCACCCATCCCTCCCACGTCCCACAGCCCCCGTGATCCCTTTAATTCTACTTATTTTATGTAGGGCAACGACAGCAGCAGGAAGAGTGCTGCTTCGTGTCTGTGTGTGTGTAATTGACAGATTCAAACAAAGCATTTAAAATGCGTCATGTGGGGGAGGAGGGGGGCCGAGGGAAGTTGCAGCTTAAGGAATGTGGGCAGCGAATGACCTCTGACCTGCTTTAGGGATAGCCATATGTGGCCCGGGCTGATGGCAAACCCATACAGTGCAGAAGAGAAGAGAAGAGAAGAGAAGAGAAGAGAAGAGAAGAGAAGAGAAGAGAAGAGAAGAGAAGAGAAGAGAAGAGAAGAGAAGAGAAGAGAAGAGAAGAGAAGAGAAGAGAAGAGAAGAAATTTCATGATTTTTATCTGAATTTTTAAGAAAATCATTATCTGTTGTCTTGGTATGCTGTCAAACCAGCATATGCTTAAAAAGCACACCGCCCGCAGCCTGACGAAGTAAAAAAAGGATGTGGGTAAGAAGCTTCTAACACTTTGAAACTGAAACTGTATATAATGCATATGCCCAACGAAATGGACAAGTGCGAGACAGTCTCACAGCATGTGTGCGAGTTTAGGCTGTTTAACAGTCTGTTTATTTAGGCGTCATTACAACCATTCATGCAAAGCATGAATTGGGAAAACTTCATCTATAATTTGGCTTCAATTAAAAGCCAAGCAACTGTCGACTTGCGAGCTATTTCTCAGTTCAAGTGTGCGGTCCAGTTTATAAAAACGTAAGTCAATTGTGCTGCTTATAATGCGAGGAGAAAGTCTAGTCGGGTTGGTCGGTTTGTCTCAGATTCATCACAGTTTGGTTATGCAGAGTTGCAAACGTCTGCAAACCTCTGCTTGAACTTCACTGAGCCCTCATGGAATAAGCCTCTTCAGAAAAGACCTGAGTCAGCCCGTCTTGCTTCATTGATGGGAAACACGAGGCAGGCCAATCCAGTTCTCAGCTGCTTAAAGCCTATTATTTTGGATTTCAACTTAATAAAGACGTGCGACAGCAGTGAAAGGAACATGCCTTTAATACTGAGTATTTATTTTTATTCTACTGTGCTGTAATTTAGAGCTGTGAAAGAAGACGTGAGCTTGAAGTAGATTTTAGCAATGAGCTGTATTTTACCAACTGCAGCTTTAAAGTCAAAATGAAATTAAACTGAGTGCTTTTTATTTGTAGGTCACTTCCTCTTGATGGCATAAAATCAGTATTTAAAAGGTATGAGTGTTATATTTATGCACTTTGGTTTCCTCATTGTCTCCCCTGTCTGTTAACGCTTCCATCAAACGCCAAATCTGCATTGTCAATTAAGCGGTAACCCATCTATCATCAGATGACTTAAATCTTTAACTTAACACTTTTCTTTAAATCTTAAAAACTGCAGCTTGAACAACTCTTCAACAGAGGGGAACCACAAGGTTTCCTGTGGTTTTCACACAGGCCAAAGTAAAATATACCTGAGTAAACATTATCCAACTGACGGCCACAAGGGTCAAACTAGGTGAGTCGATCAGTGAGCGGAAAAAGGATTTTAGACGAGAGCAATAAGGATCCTATCTATTACAGTGTGTGCTATTTAAGTAAAACCAACTTTTTTCTATCACGGTCGTAAAATTCAAAACAAATATTTTAACGGGGCTGTCCATTCATTCTGTTTGAACCCAGTATTACTTCATAGGTACAGATAAAGATTAGGCTACACTCATTTGTAAAGCTGGTTCCAGTGGTGGCTGCCCGGGATCGTTTCCGTCTTCTGTGATCCAAACAGAGTCCTTATAGGCAGGTCTTGCCACTCAGCAGCCATCTTGGTAACACCTACAGGCAGTTATTTTGGGGAATGGGGAGAGAGCTAGAACTTTACTTTTAATGGTCAGCGAGACATAAAAACTGCTAGAATAGTCAGTCACATCTGATAAAAACTGCTTATACATTAAGTTTTAAAACAACCTTTTTCCCCACACACGTCATACTCCAACTTTAAGCGCACATAGTTTCACAACACCAGCTTCTTTTTATGGCTCAATAGAGAGTGTAGTTACGTGACACAACTGGGTCATCTCACCAGGGCACTTTAACAAATGTGAGTTTAATGGCTAATCTTTAAAAAACCTTACCATCTTGGTAATCCTGTGCTTTAGCGTGATATCCTCTTCTTTCATGCTTATTACAAGTCCGGCACCAAATCAGTTGAAACAGTCGTGAATCTCATCAGCGCGCTCCTGTCAGTGCAACAACGCGATTGGCTGATATCTTCCCCAGTTTGGCTGCTACGATTGACTTTTTTACATCATTGATCCACCATCTCTTGTATTATGGACTTATCTATTCTGAAAATATCTCTGATCGGAATATTTCCAATAATTCCGGAGTGCAATAAAGTCAAAAAGTCTAGAGAAGTCTCTTATCTTACACAATTCAGAAATTAGTTATATTAATAGTTGCTGCCGTGTTTGACAAGGCGAGATGTAAAAGAAAAGCTGCCTTAGTAACAGTTCAGTACAATCTCCCAACCCCAGCAGCATGTGTTAATTTTCTGAAATGAGTGGATTTAAAACCAGAATCAGATCTGATTATGACTGGACCGCGATACCAGAGGCTTTCCTTGAAACACATTTCCCCACCTCCATGTTTTTTCTCTCTCCTCTCGGTCTTTAACTGTCAGTATGGCCTGTGAGTCCATTATGCAAATTATAGTGATCAGTGCCAGGGAGCAGCCATTTACTTACACACACATACACACACACACACACACACACACAGAGCCATTCATAAAAACCTAACACCTGTCACAGAGATTCCTACTGAATCAAAGTCGCACATAATGGAGAGTGATGTAGATTTTCAGCAGGAGCTCTTTCTGGTCAGCGCTGCGCTCATCTCCCTCTTGATGTATCCCACATGTCCTCTCACCTGACCATCATATTACCTTCATATATCAGCCAAAAAACGTTCACCTCTCCACCTCTCTCTCCTTTAATGCTCTTCTCTTCTCCGATCCTATCTGAGCGTCTATACATCCTCCTGCACCTGTTCTCCTTTACACTTGCTTGTTAGCTAGTTTGCTCTTTTCATCTTCCCCCCCTCAAGGTTCTCGTTTCCTCTTGACCCGGCTAACATGCATTTCCTGTCGCACAGGAGGGCAAATGCACAGAGATACCGCGCCTGCATCAAACACTTTACTCTGTGTAGTGAGTCTTTCTGCAGTTAAAAGCAGAATCTTCTCGAAATACTGTTTTTATGTTAGAAGAAACAAAGGCTGCAAAACAATGTTTCTATGTGTTTTTGTGGTAGCAATGTTTACTACTAATTTTCTGTGTGCTACCTCAAAAATATTAGGCTTTCCAAGTACCGTGTTGAGCAGCTCACAGAGGGGGGCGCACTAGAGACTTCAGCCAAACAAGCCAGCTAACTTCCCAATTAGCAACTGGCTAACTTGGATGGGGACTCTCCAAATTGTATTTGATCGAAAGGATGAAATTATAGTGGTAAAACGAGTAATTTTGTGGGGGTTGTGACGCTCAAAAAACTGTATCCAGCCTTTTACACATCACTAGCACTTTCTCATACCGAGAGTTTTGACTTTCGGCCATGATTGTAGTGTTTTTGTTAGAATAAAGGTTCCCATCACAGTAAGAGTTTGCTGCCTAATTAATCACTGGGGATGTCTGTGCACATGACATGAATTAATGGGGAGTGCATGGAATACAGAACCAAATGTCAAAAGCACAGTTCCTACCCTGGAAACCTTTAGCTGTTAACCGTTGGCAACACATGCTGAGGTTAGCAGGACAAGATGATTGGCATACAGGTAGGTCACACTATGTTGTGCACAAATGAAATGCCGGAGCCGGAAGACACGCCTGGAGTTATGGATAAGACACAGACGGTGTCTGTGTCTCGCTTCAACATTTTAGAGAGTGATTCATATCCGTATGCCTTTGTTTGTTTGCCTTTGGCAGCTAACAAACTCATACTTAACTGTGACACCTAAACCACTGTACCAACCACACTGTGACTTCTATTTACCCTACCATGTCAACCACATCGAGCTTACATGAAAATAAAAGCTTCAAATAACTCTTGACATTTCTGACGACCCTGTTGAGTGCCTTTAAATACATGATATCTCCACTCACGTCGCTCATATCAGTCTCAAGATTTACATGAAGAAAACTTTTCAACAACGGAAACTTTTAGGTGAACACCTTGGTTTGATTACGTCAGCAGCATTAAGCTGCCAGAAAAACCACAGTTAACACACCTAGGTAAGAGGTCGACTTCACTTGATGTTTTCATTTACATATAGCACAAATGTCCCTGGGGTGGCTGACTGGCTAGTATCAGTGCAGAAAAAGCCACATCTTAAGTTTCCGGTTCTCAGCAAACACTGCAACTAACAACTAACCGGTCCAACGTAAAGCCATTAAGACATAACAAATACAGGAAATATACATCCAGCTCACGTTCATTTCACATGGAGCTATTTAACTGGTTCATAACCACAAATGTGTCAGACAATAAACCAGATTATGATCGGTTTTGTTTGTCATTGTGTCCCAACAGCAGCAGGTTCTGGCGATCCTCAAAAAAACTTTTCTTGAACTAAAGGAGTGTGAGAATATCAAAATAATAATTAAAATTGTCAGAGTGGACAGTGATTTATCTTTTCTTTTTTTTAAATATACAGTTGTTATCTACCACCATTGCTATGTTGTGGTGCAAAATTAAAGGAATTTCAAACAAAAAAAACATGGAAACTTCAGAGGGATGGGACAGTGTTGCCTCATTTATATAACATGAGGCCCTCTTCTCTACAGTAACATGGACACACACACACGCGAACACACACACGCACACACACACACACACACACGCACACAGAAAAACAGAAAGCAGAGAAACAGAGATGCAGGTTTGATTAAAGCAGCACATTCCCCTGATTTTTCCTTTCCTGCTGACGCTGGCACCTTTAAATGTTAGCAGGGGTCGTGTTCTGAGCACGCTGCAAATTTCCACCCGCATCCACCTCAACCCTGCACATTCCTGCCCCACCAGCAGGGAGGCCAGGTGTTCTGCACCACGCACACACACCCCCTGCCGCTATGCAGTTACTCTGCGAGGCTAGAAAATGCAGCTACAGGCATGAGGGCTGCAGCCACTTTTACACCTGACAGAAAACAATGACGTCCGCATGGTTTTAGTCTGCACTTGTGTGTCTTTTCATTCAGAAACTGATTTGTATTATTATTGTCTTCTTTTAGACTTTTGTGGGAACAAGCTGATATAATGTGTAGCATGAAGCAAAACCTGAATGCACTCAAGAGCACCAAGTGTTTCAACTGAATATGATCAAAAATCGTTGTACCTGTAGTTCATTGTGTGATTCTAATTTTGATAAGAGATCTCTAAGACTCTCAGCGTGTCTGTGTATAGTAGTGTGGAGGATCAATAACCAGAGTGTGAAGCTCACCTGAAGCTGCACACTGTAAAGAAAAAAACAACACTCACCTACAGTGCATGCAAGCAAATATATGAATTCATGCTAGAGCTGATCTTGGCCCTTGTTCAAGCCCAAGTAACCTTGGTGATCCAGCATCCATACATGCAAAGCTTAATACATAAACTTTACACACCTGCTGTATATGAAAATGTATCTACCACAGCTGCGATGATTAATCAATCGACTATTTCAGTACTCGATTACTGGTTCTGAGTTCCAAAGTCTAAATTCTCTGATTCCAGCTTCTTAAATTAGACTGTGTTGTGGTTTATTCTTCTCTATGACACTGCGTATCTTTGGGTTGTGGCCAACCCAAGAAATTTAAGGATGTCATCTTGGGATTTGGGAAAAACTGATTATTATATATTTATATTTTTCATCATCTTCTGACATTTAATAGACTAAACAACTAATCAATTAATAGAGGAAATAATCAACAATTTAAAAAAAAAAAATCTTCCCTTAAAGTCCTGAAAACTAGGCAACACTGCACATGGCCCCAAGCTGTGCTGTACACTTTAAACTGAAGGCTTTCACATGACACGACCGGCTGCATTCAGGCAGTCAGTCTTCGTCAAACTAGGGCAAAGTTTAAAGTCTGAGCATCAGGGCGCAGTGATTTTCTTGAGCAGTTGCTGAGTCGGGGCGTCAACACTGCAAACAATTAAAAATAAGAATGGAATTACACAGCGTTAAGCACTTTGGTGCGGATCATGTGAAAGAAGCTCTAGTTTTTTGCCTGAACGCACCGAGGCACTCGTACAGGTCTTACAGTGAAAGAACCCTCGAGACTTGCACACTGTTCAGCCTGGTGCTTTGGTGCCGTCGAGTGCCGAACATCGGGAAGACAAAACTTCCACATTTGTGCCGTTACAGTAAAGAGTAAACATATAAACATACTTATAGTTAGGCATGATTTTTTTGGTCATATAATATGTGAGTCTCCTAGAAAATAGCTGAGAGGATAGCATGTGATAATGTCATGATGACTGCATGATTTACTTAATCCCCCGCACCCTCAGGATCATCCTGGATTCCTATTCTTAGAAGCTATAGCTGTCCAGGCCCTGACACTCAAACACTAAACCAATCAGAACTCATCTCATCAATTTTCAACCCATCTCGTTCATTACCCGTCTCCCCTCACAATACTAAAGCCTTTTTTCTAAGTAGTCTTCCAGCCCTGCTCTTTGCTGAGAACTAGATTTAGACGGGGGTTGACATTTAAAATGAGAGATAGGCAGCGGCTGGTTGAGGAAAGAGTACTCGGAAAAAGGCTTTTATCATCAGCCTAATCCTTTAGAGGCAATACAACAGTCATTTTCCTGGAAGCTCCGCACATCCTGCTGCCGATCAAGGTTTTACTAAAATGTGCCCATATTATCAATGCCGAACCGTCTCCGAAAGGTCACTGTTCGGGCACTGAGAAGAGATTGCCTGATTTATTTTTCACGCTTAACAATGAGTCAAGGTCTCTCCAGAGAAATTACAATACAGTTTAATCTCCAGGCCTATTTATATTATAGGCATTTAAAAAAACTTGAAACGATGAATAGATAGACCGACTAAGAAGAATACGAAAACTAGAAATATACAAGATAGTAACCACGCAGTGGCGTTGGCATCATTATACGGTCTAACCCTAACTTCCACAAAAATACAGACTGAAAGTTGAGTGGTAAACCAACGATATCTATCAACCCTGTGAGGAAAGGCTAACTGTTTCTACCTTTAGTAGTATACAACCAAAAATACAACCAATTCATTCACATTATCTCTGCCAAGGAGGTTATCGTTTACACCTTTGTTCGTTGGTTTGTCAGCAGGATCATACAAAAAGATGGAATAGATTTGCACAAAACTCAATGTTCTTTAACATTGTGAGGTGTTTTTGACATTTTTGTTAATTTCTCAGGTGATAATGCATGAATCTGGATGCCATTTTCTTTTATTTAGGGGGCTGGTGTCTATGAGTGAGTTCAAAAGGGATTGCTGGTCCTTCATTGACTAACGTCCTGTGGAAACTCTGCCAGCCACGATTAGATTATAAAAAATACTCAATTGCTAGGAAGAGCATTTTTACCCCATTTTGGACAGCACTGCCCTAAAACTTTGTAATTACAAATACTTAGATTTAGACAAATTCTAAAAACTAAAATGTAAAATTAAAAATACAGTTATGTTAAACAAAGTAATGGTTGGGAGGTTTAAGATCACATTTCTAAAATGAACAAAAGGTATCAGAGTATGAATTCTAAGGAGATGCTGTATTTTGAGTAAGGTGCACTTACGCCATACGACGTCTCTCCAAGTTCAGACCAGGCCACACAAACAAACAGGTGCACCACATCTGCTGCTTTGAAAAATCTGAAAAAATTAATTGTATATGTAGCTTTAGCACAAATGTTCACTTCTGAGAGAAACTGTTTTTGCCTTTAGCATGTTTTTTTTTTTACAGAGTTGTACCTGGTGTGGTCAGTGTGTGTTAGTGTGTGTTAGTGTGTGTTAGTGTGTGTGTGTGTGTGTGTGTGTGTGTGTGTGTGTGTGTGTGTGTGTGTGTGTGCCCAAGGATGGGATGTACTGTGGGCTTATAGAGTCTGCTTTATTTTGCTGATGAAAGGGATTCTGCTTGATGCATAATTTAGGAAGCTGTGCCAAAGGTTTACACTGTGCCATGCTCCTCTCTCCCTTTATGTTAATTTTTGATGATCTCTATCTTTTTGACTCTAAATTACTTAATCTACCATGTTGCTTTTTATGCAACATTTACATGTCAGACGGCAGCATGAGTTGGTGGGGGGAAATTTAGATGACAATACTATGAATGCTCAAGGACCTACAAAATATCAATAAATGTAATATCCTTAAGGTAGATTAACCGCAAACGACTAAACTACGAAGCTAAACAGCCGTTAGCCCTGCTGCAACACAGACAATCCGAGAGGAAGTGGCGACTCAAAAATGGAGATGATGATTAAACAGCTTGTTTGAATGTATAATATAGCTCATATAACAAGAAGTACGTGAGTGGGAGAGGTGTTAGGGGACGTCTCTGTACCACTGGTTGTATGAAGAGGTGAAGATGAAGAGATGGAGGTGGGTGGAACACATTGTGGTTGGTAAACAGGGCCAAAACAGGAAAGCGTGGGCCAACCTGACGATCACCACACAGCCTGTACAATGTTTCCACGCTGTACAAAATAAGGCTGCTGCTGTTGCTGCTGCTGAAAAGCACTGAAACAGCAATTAGTCACCTTTTTTGTGCAGGTCTTGAGGTTTAAGGCAGAAATGTGCGTCTGGATTAATCCCTTTCAAGGCCACAGTTTGCTTCATGCAGAATACCAAGAGCATGCCTGAACAGCTGATACCAATCTCCCACCATCAGGCTTCATTTCTGCAAGAATCACTCAACACAGTGGACTGTCAAAGTCCTGACACAGTAACCACTGCCTTTTTCTCATACAAATGATGCAGCTCTGATATAAAACACCGTGTGACCATAACATGCTGTAGCTTACAAAACTAGTAGGGATGCCTAATACGGACTTTTTTTCAGCAGATAAACCATCATTTTCACATATTTGTATTTTTTAAAAAAAAACATTTTCATTCATTTTTTCCATGTACTATGCAGCATTTAGCATGCTAACTTACTTGCTAGATTACACTCACACTTATTCTCAACTTACCTACAACCTAGATTCCGAAAAACTTTGAGGCGCTGTGTAAAATATGAATAAAACGAAAATGCAGTGGTTTGCATTTCCGTTTCGACCCATAATTAACTGAATACAGCTTACAAAGACAAGATATTTCATGATCAAACAAATGAAATTTTGTTCTTTGGACGTATACACTCATTACAGATTTGATGCCTGCAGAAGAGCCACCGTGCGCCAACAAATCAGGGTTGTATGTACAGGTTATGTTTTTGCAATTGTGTTACGAAGCAGATGGCATTTCTGCTCTAGCACTGACCTGGTATAAAACAGCATCAAACTGGGTTTCACAAACACGGGTTAAACGGTGCTTGATTTAGCTCTCCTGCATTAATCTGGTTTTAAAAAAGAAGATTAGAGCAACCCCAGACCTAAGTGAGGGCTTAATGAACCAATGAAACAGATTCGATTTCAGAGGAATACTGTTATTCTGTACAGTAGGTTTTAGTATTTAGTAATACGTATAGAATAGAAACGTTGAACTACGGCATTCAGAGCAACACAAGAACACAAGAAAACAAACACAGATGCACACAGAACAATTTATCATACCCAGATGTACCAGTTTCAATGTATACCATGGAATGTAAAATGACAAGTCATTTCTTTCTTACGAGAGACTTTTTACCCTATCTAAAATATAACCGTGCTAGCTTGAGCATTCCTTCTTTTTGCAGCAGAATGCTTGGACTGTCTTCCGCCTCATTATAATAATGAGATAACGGCGTTGCGTTTCGTTGCGCACAATGAGCATTTGAAGATACTCCAAAATACCACAAAAGGCAAAAAAGGGAAATTTGCCTTTGTTCAGTAGTAATATCGTATACCGTAATGAACCAATTTATTGACGAAATTATTACACTGTAGTGTAACACAAACAGTCATGTACCAAGATATCTAATATCTAAATAAGGGCCAGTCCTCAACTGTAGCATCTGAAATAGTTCCTCAAGTGGCCGGAGGAACAAACCTGACAAGGTACAAAGTAAGATTATTGCCACTGCTCATCAAGGTAGCTTAGCCACAGTGAATCAGTTGCTAGGTTAATGCTCAAGCAAGAGGTTCTGAAACATGCATATGATTCATAGTCCTGTAATTAATGCGTCTTAGATTAAAGTGTCCAAGAAATGTCATGTATTGTCCTCTTGCTAGCAGCTTCCATGCTGGCACGGTGCAGCCGTGAGTCAGCCAGAGCCGGCCCCCTGCCTCATGCTGAAATCAGAGAAACCACAAGAATGTAACAGCTTCTGTTATTATCCCTCCCTGCTGCCTCGCTGCCTGATAGCCTGCCCTAGAAAATAGTGGCAAGGCTGCCTCTTTCCCTCTCTCTCTGACACACTCTCTCTCACACACATACACACACACACGAACACAATCTTATTCTCATGTTCTCTCTGTCCTCTCGTTCTCATATCTGACACACACACTGACACACACACACACACACACACACACACACGATTCTCGCAGGGTATGGTTGTCCATTTTGCTTCACAGATACTGTATATAAGCTCACACACACACACACGCACACACACACAGACACGACCCGACAGTGCAAAATCACTGCAATTTGTTTTTCCTACTGAGAATTGCTGCAAACCCATGACTGTCAGACATATAGAAACATCTAGACAAATGCCCGCAGATACAACAAGCTGCTACACTGCGTAACTAGCCGGCCAACACACAGAAAAACAGATCAATAGACTGTAAGACCGACTAATTGATAGACCAATATATTTTCCTCAGATTGACTGTTAACAAGAGAATGAGTTTACGGGGCTCCAGAAAAAGTTGCCATTTACGCATCTTTTGGCAAAGTAAAGTAATCAATGAATGCTTTAAATAGACATTAAAACGTATTTAAAAAAGCTGATAGTAACGAAACACTAATTCTTTCCTTCATTTTTTTCACTTTTATTTTAAAAATATAAATATATTCTGACAAACTGACAAAATAAAGTCAGAACATTTATCCAAAGTTTAAATTCTGGTCAAACATAGAACCAATGACTATATATGACAAACTATTAAGCCTTATAGTAAAATGGTGGTACAGTAAATTCATGTGGTAGAACAAACGACTGCATTCAACCTCGATAGGAACAAGCTTTATGTGTCATGTCCGCTGTTGTTCACTTCATTCAAGGGCTGACTCAGCAGCTCCCCAGAAAACCTTTTGGCGCTAAACGTCCTGTCGACTTGTTCTGTTTTGTTCTCTGCTATTTTCACTTCTCCACCACTGTGAACGGGCTGATGTCTGCTGGTGTAATTCTCACAGCAAAGACAAAGTTTGCTATGTTAAAGTGATGGTTTTCTGACATTTAAAGATATACTATGCAGGATTTTCAATGATTTGGTCTGGTGGCTCGCCAACCCAACAGGTGAGAAGGCTGCCAAGCCAGTGACCGCAGTTCAAGACTGAGTTTCAACATTTTAACTGTAAAACCACTGGATACTTTTATGAGGGGGGACCACAGCGTAAGCATGACACCACTGGATATCTTCAAGGAGACCTCGGGACAATTTTCAGCCATGTTTGCAGTAACAAAATCGGGCATTTTTAACAAATCTTTAGGACATTTTCAGCCATGTTTTGGGCGACTAAAACGGGTATTTTAAGACAATACTTGATCTTTTCCTTACTATTACCAAGTGTTTTTTTGTGCCTAAACATAACCATATCATCAGCATAGCATTGTTATATTATAATATAGAAAATGTCACCGTAAGAAAGATAAGGTTGCACCATATCCATGTTTTGCAAATACATTTAGAGTGAATTGTCTTGATTACTATTGTGCTAATAATGTCATCCAATTCCCTAGCTTGCACACACAAACTCTCAAGATCTCTCTCCCTCCAAGTGGCGATTAAACTGGGAGGAAAAAATAAATAAGTTAAATGTACTTTTGCAGGATTCTATAAGTTCTGGTGTGTTAGGATAGTGTCGCCAAGTATTTAGTTGCAAAATGGCCCTGAAGGGTCACAGAATGGAGCTGTGATTTACTGTGAAATGGTTAGCTTGAGGAAAGGATTATTCCTATCCTCGGGCTATGAGTTAAAGATGAGAAAGGTTAGGCCCAGATGTCAACAAAAGAGCACAGGGAGGTGATCCAAGCTCACATGGGTGGACACGCCCTCCTAAAAAAGCATGCCTCAGCCTTTGTAACCAGATACTTCGACGCATGTTGTCGATCCTTTCCCTCTTCCTCCCTTCTCTGCATCATCTCACATGCAAAGTGACAAGATTTTCACAGCCCTTATCTACATTCAGCACCTGTCTGATGACTACACATGAGAAATTATGGCGAGACAAAAATCGCAAACATCTTTGTCTTGAATAAGATGCCAGACTAGGATTAGAAAACCAGTCGGGATAAAAAGAAATGAGAGCACGTAGGATGGATAGAAAACAAGGCCGACAGTGGAGAAATTCGAAGCGGTATGAAAGGAAAACAGCAGTACTGATGTCCTGTGTTGTGAGACTGCTCTTTATGTTCTTGTTTGAGTTGGATGCTTTTGCGCTTCCTCCACAGATCCCCAAGCAAAACAAGCAGCGGATAAAACAGGGTTTCACCATGTAAACTGCTGATGTTCCAGAAATAACTCTGTCAAGTGTCGCACAAAAACACACTGCGTGTTTGAAAAAGAGGGCAGGAAACTTCAGAAACATGGTAGCTGATGTAACAGTCTCAGCTTCTGGTTGTTTAATAAATGATGGAAGAAGAATGCAACTCATTTACTGTTGGTAAAAGCTCATTCTGACTGGAGGAGTGTTTCTCGGGTTGGAAATAGGTTCTTTAATCCTTGCATTTAATCAAGTTAAACTCAGGAGAAAATACTTTTCAATTCATCTGAACCTGGGGTCAAAAACAAAGAGACCTCAGTAATTTCTCATGAGGGGGACACGAGACAGGCAATCCATTTTTGGCTCTGTCCCACTGTTTTTAAGCAACTGTGTCCTTTGACCTCCTGAGGTATTCAAGGCTCTTTAAGCAGCTGTTTCAAAGGCAGACCTGAGGATCTGAAGCTGACACACACACACACACACACACTAAGCTCAGGTTGCACACGCAGCAGGTTATAATAGGCACATGGCAATACATTAACTCTTTGCTGAGCAAATCGTTACACACCTTTTGAAAATGGTGTTGGAGGTCGTCAATCTGTGTATTAAAAAATACACTATTGGTCGACCTCTTGCGGTAATGTGCATAGAAGGGCAAGTGTTGTTGTGTTATATGCATTTTGAGGGATAGTAGAGAGGATGATAGTGAAGCAAAGGACAAGCCAAAACACGTAGTGGAGCATAACTCTTGAGTAAAGACACAGGAGCCAGCTGTACTCACATACCTGAGGAGTGTAAAGGTGGGGGTGGGGCTGCAGAGAGGAGTCCTCTCTCGCAGAAGAAAAGTGTACGATTGTATCATTCACTTGTTCTTATTTGTTACCAAGTTTTAACTACATTTCTAGTATATTTCACATTCATATAGAGACCCAGCAATTAATCAATTACTTGATGGCTGTTATTCCGAGAAAGGAAAAGGAAAAAGGAAAAACAGACAAACATTTAAATTCTACGTTTTCAGCTTCTCAAATGTGATTATTTCTTGTTTCTTTACTCCTCTCTGACAGGAAACTGAATATATTTGGGTTGTGGATAAAACAAGACTTTTGAGGATTATTCTAGACCAAACAACTCACCTATTAACTGAGAAAATATTCAAAAGATTCATATACTATGAAAATAATCGTTGAAGCAAAAGTTGAAGTCCTAGATCCAAATAAAACATAAACCCTGTGCCTAAAAAATCAAAAGACATCTTCCCTGAAAAGTCCAACATGATCGCATCATTCTCTGGCCATTTGCAAAAAAGAAAATCCCTGGCATGCCGTCCCACTGTGTTTCAAGTAACATCAGCTCCAACTTCATTTGCTTTGCTAATGATTGGACACACATTGGAACATTTCCATAAATCCAATCGCAACTACAGTTCACACAATAATAAGCGCTATCGTGTCCGTGTCACAAACGCGTCAACACTGGTAGACAGTGAAGACAAGAAATGTGTGCAAGTGTGATCAAACCAAATATGTCCACAGTGAAATCAATAAATGATGTTCAACAACCAATAGAGGCACCATTTGCCCAGATGCCCATCAGTATTTCATGTTACATTTAGTTGTAATCATGTTGCCCAATCTTTATTGCAATATTTTTCTTAATTTTAAAACACCTTGTAGACTTTGGCCAGACTTGAAATAGCAATGGAATTTCTCTGCTAGCCATAACTTGCCTAGCATTAATTACAAAATGCAAACCACAGAAGAACCATGTAAAGTAAATCATCCAATTAGCAGCCATCTTGTTGGCTACATCACTCCACTGGTATGTTCACATGGTGCTCAACTGCTCGTCAATGACGTTTTGTAAAGTTTGGAAACAGAAGAGGGCCTCCAATGCTGCAATCTCTACGATTTGATTTTGATCAAACACAATCTAAAACTGCAAGATTGCCCACCCCTACCAGCAATAATCTATAACTAATCTCTAAAGACTACAGAGCTCTGGATGGATAATGTGAGGAAAAGGCTGTCACGATAAACTTCACATGTTCAGGAAGACCAACAGGAATTTACCTGCTAAACTAACAAAGGATAATGAAGCAAACACATTTCAACAAAAGCCATACATCTACTACTGCTTCAAATACACCAAACGCCCACTGATACCAATCTGTTATCCTGTGTTTCCTACCTGCTCTTCCACCTTGCCTCCCATTCCAGGCCATTTCTGCTGCATCACACACCCCGTGATCATAACTAATCATGTTAATACTTTAATGTCTTTATGTTGCACTGTCCTAATCCAACCTCTGCAAGGCCAGCTAAGTCTATCACGCAGCCCCTGAACTATAATCTAGCTCGCTTCATCTTCTCTCTCTGTTGGTATAATCTAGCCCTGCATTTTTCAGAAACTGGGTTAGAGCACACAAGTGACTCATAATAGGGCTGATACTGATGATGAATTACAACAGATATCTAGAGCCTCTATTTATGTTGCCAAGGCCTACAGGCTTGTGGGCTAGTGGAGTAAAAAGTCAATCTCACTGAATAGATAAGAGCGTTTTGAGTCATTTTGATGGCAGTCCTGAGAAAAAGATGGACACAGTGATACAATGAATATTTTTACCACACCTGAGTAAGAAGTAGGGGGTCTGTCTCTAGCTCCTCTCCCTGGCTGGATAACATGCTGTTTCAGCTAATCAAACCATTATGAGTGCCCGCTAACTGAGAACACCATTACCATAATGTGCAGTTTCATCTGATTAGTTCTGCATGATCCAGATACGCCAACGCTGGACCAAGAGAGAGACAGAGAAGGAGAGAGGAGAGAAGGAGTAAGTGCCAGTGGAGAGGATGGAAGAGGTGACCCTCATCTGACGAGAAATTATCCAAAATAAGATTTAAAACTGGAAAAGAAAGAGAGCTGAAACTACAACTGACTCCATGAACAGACATCACTGAGGTATTTAATGATTTTTCACAGAAATGCATCCACATGATTCTTTTACCAATCAAAACTTTTGTGGCAAAACGATTAATATGACACTACTTGCTTTCCATTTTGGAAGTCTAGATCTGTCGAGGCACCTTCATGTTGGCACTCTGTAGCTGTCGTATCTTGTACAGAATAAACACAGCTGTGTTTGGGGCTCGGGAGACGATTTTCGCTACAGAATTGTGCCATATCCGCCCCAGCAACAGACCACTAACTAGCTGCCTTTCTGAGAGCTATCTGGCTGGAAATTTATGTGAATGGATGGCCGTTCCATGTTCCCTTGAGGACTGCCAGTCAGACAGACTGAAAGCGCTGCAGCTCAGGACAATGATGGTGACCTGGTAGTGCTACCAGTCGGTGCCAAATTGGGCATATTTGTAAATGTATGGCGACAATTTTGCATTAAAATCAGGAATAATGAGAAAAGTAATTTCCCTTAATAAAACTACCGAAGCATGACACGAAAAATTCATGGGATAAGCTGGCACAAAATCACCAGTAACTTGGCAACAGTAAGGTCTGTCTGCCGCCACTGTTAAAGCTGGGGTTGGTAAAATTGTAGAAACCTGCACGAGCAAGCTGAATTTTGAAAGTATCCAACCAAAAAAATACGAGACTTATTGATTGCTGCAGGGGTGTTTTTCTCCAAATACAACAAATAATGCTCCTTGAGAAACTTGCCAATTCTAGCTTTTACTGAAATGGCAAAACTCTGCCTATCAAGCGCTCTGGTTACTGCTCTCCCCAACTGCAAATAGGACTGTGAGCGTTCCAAAGGGTTATAATAGAATGGGCAGGCAGCTGGTCCTCTTGGTTAAACATGAACAGGCTGCTCTTTGACAGGGCTGTCACCAACAGTCAGCATAGGTCACAGAGAGACTTGTCTCACTTAAATGAAGAGGAGGATCTAATGAGGAATCTTAAAAAAGGTATGTCAATTTGAAACACAAGTGTGATTCTTCTCATTTGTGGTAAGGGTTTACCTTTACTGAGAACTTAAACAAAAAACTACATTAAAAGGTGACAGAAGTAAAAGTTAATTAATAGCAACACTTTTTTCAAAGCTCTCCTGGCAGGCCTACTAAAATAAGATACGCAAATGCTAGCATCTTTGAAGCCTGATAATGTATCTTGCCTGCAGCACCCAGCCAGCAGTCTTCATACTAACACTGTCAGTTAACACCAATACTAAGCTGTCAGCACAACTGAGCACCACGCTGAGGGTGTGCCTTACCAACGCTGACACTAACCAGACATAAGGTGTCAGGCACAGATAGAGAGAAAAAGGAAGAGCCGACACCTCAAAGCAGGCGAGAAAGGAAGAAGCTAAAGCTCACGTTGCACAGAGATGACATCCTCCTGGAGTGGCACGATTATGAGATAAAATAGAATTCAAAAACACAGAATTTGGGCTCATAAATTCTCTAACAGCCTGTGCTCCCAGCCCATCCCACAGTGTATACACATCTCAGCCTTTCAACCCGGCAGGAACAATGGTTGACCTTTGACTTCTCTGCTATGTGTGCTCTGGTTTATGATGTTTAACCAGGAAGCTGTCATCTTTATGCATCTTCTCTACAGGCACTGGCCAAACCTGCTGAGACACATCTGCACAAACGGCACGGTGATAAATTAACGGTGAGAGGCCTGAGGATGTCAAAGTGGACATGAATTTGCTGCACCTCCTAGCTTGCCACATTAACAGTAATGAAACAGCATAATGCTTGCACCCTTCAACCGATGCATTTAAGATGTAGCGCTAGCAGTAAAACAGAATTATTCAACACTGTGCCTCAGTTAATGGCTTCTCCAGCTCTGACTGAAACGATAGAATATCATTAATCGAGGAATAAGAAGAAATTGCTGGAAAAACTCTAAAGCTAGCTACATTTTTGCCTTTTGGTTTCAAGCTGTAGTGTTGACTGACAGCTTCTCAAACAGTTTATGCATAAATTACAGGTCTGTAATATACAAGTCAAGACGATTGGCAGACATAACGGGCATTTATGGCAATTGTTAACCAACTAGGGTTGCAGCAGTGTCAAGAAGAGCCCAACCGATGCTGGATCTTTGGAGCCAATGATGATCAAACTTCATTGTCCAAATCATCAGTGCACTGTAAAAATCACAGGTAATTTAATAATCATAAATTACCCCATTCATCTTTTTCTGCCAGAGTTTTTCATTTTGGCCAACACATATGTCAATATCGATCCATGTAGGCTAATAATATAGCCAACAGATATATCGATCAGGCTATAGTTTCAAGGTATACTGCAATATGAAATTTGATGGTTATCCTACTGTGTACATTTGCTCATCTAGGGTATTGAATTCTGTCATAGACATCTTCTTAAAATCTACATATATATATATTTCTAGAAGCCAACCGACATATTGGATGTTTGATATTATTGGCCAATGTTGGCTTATCACAGATATATTAGTATCGTTTACTGTTTCAGTTCACTGATGTCATTTGAGACAATTACGTTTATTGCTAAATTGTCAAATATCCTGTGTTCGGCCGTTATATCAGTATTGGAAACTGAAACTGATATTTTCTGTGATGGTTATCGTGCCATGAAAATCTCATACGTCGCAACACTAAAACCAACACATAAAAACTCTGCGGCTGACTAAGAATCGTCAGGGAATAAAGTAAGGGTAGATTACAATTTGCCTCTCCACCATATCCACAGTTACGTCTTAGAAAGCTGCTTTTTGATCTGCTGATTATACTTAAGTCCCAACTTGCTCCCATGAGAACCCCATACCCCTGCTACCAGGTGCAGTTTATCCCCATTACCCCTGCCACACCTGTGCCCCCCTGTGTCTTTAGGTATCCATGTCCTCCTCTCACTCCGCCTCACTTCTCACTATCTGCTGTCTCTCATACACACTTCTGCTGTACACCATGGGGATGGCAGGTTCAGGTGTGCTGCTCAAGTAAACCAGGGCCATTGCTACAGGCAATTTAATCTTCACCAGCTGAGTCCAGCCACTCTTGTAACTTTGTGTTCAGCAGAGAAACGGCAAATAAATTTCAAGTCGACTACAGGCTTCTCCTCAGCACACCAGTGATTCATTTATAATATGCGTATTATCAAAAACTGGTCACAGTGCATGTCGGTAAAACCATGAAAACAAACTTTGCTGGGTCGCGTTTGGAGCACAGCCACCGGTCCTTCTGTGTGTTTCAGTTATCAGAGATGGGATGTTCAGGATTGTGTTGTTCGAGAAACCCGACTCTCCTACTTGACTCTGGTCGAGCTCAGAATCCACTGTGGCAAAATAATCCTGACTACCACTATAGCTTTAATATATAATGTGGTGGCAATCAACAGCCTGGAATGGTGTCCCAAATAAAAAATGTGCAACATGGCAGTCCTAATTCCCAAGATAAGTAGTTCAGCTTCAGCGACCATCAGATAGGGATTCCCAAACGTATTCAGGTCAAGACCAACCACAAACCCCCATCATTCGGACCCCCATCTGCTGAGTTTTTCGGTTAAATGGATTCCTTCAGGGATTTTAACCAATTTCTTTAATTCATAATAAAAATCTGCAACAATAATGTGAAATATGTTGGAGGTTTTTTCCAAAATCCAACCCATACTAAGGCTACTCAATGGCAAAAATGTAATAAAATTAGCTTGTATAGTATTTATTTTTGTATTTGTCAAATAACAGATTACTTTTTTTTTTTTTTACATATTCTCATACCATTATTATTACATTTCATTTTGATATATTCGATAAGCAAGCATTTGTAATTTGTAAAAGATAGTTAGTTGTCATCAGTATCAGCCCTGAAAAAAAACATACCGTCACTAACAACCCTTATTTCTTATTGAATTGATAACGTAGAAAAGCTACTCCCAATTTTAAAAGAACAGCAAAATTACAAAAGGATATACACATCATGTCATTTGGCCTGGATGCTTCTGGTGCTACCTTCACGGATCCTTTATCATACAGTAATCAAATAAAGTTAGAGATATTTCGCTTGATGGTTTATTCTGTAACACATCCAAATTTTTAATTGGCATTTTGTAAATATTTTTAGTTCCAATATATAATGCTACACATTTGATTTGACTTTGCGTATCCATGCACATGCACATATGCACCAGAGAAGTGGCACTTTCTCGATTACAAGATGCATCGTGATGCTGACTTGGAAGATTCTGCATCAATGCAGAGACGGAGCATAATCGAAAGTCTGCGGCTTACGTTGATTGTTGATTGTCCAATATTGTTCAATAAAAGTTACAGTGCAACGTTTATTATGTAGGAGCATTTTTTTTTTTTATCAGGCATCTTGGTCCACATGTTGGATTTTATGAACTTGGACGAGAGCCATCAGCAATAACAGTTACAGCAAGCCCAGCTAATCAGCCAAGATCTGAGGAGGCGCTGTCATCTTGGCCATTCAGCTCTGAGAGAGGTGTGTGTGCAGCAGAGTCAATAAATTCCTTATCTTAAAGCTGCCATGTGAAAACAATATTACTGAAGATCACAACAAAACGTGTGAGGCACTGCAGATGGATAAATGTTTTGTTTTGGTGATGTTCATGTATTGAATAGATGCAGTAGTGTGTTTGTTGGAAGGACTTTCTGAATAAAAGGAATTTTAAAAAGGATGAGGAAGTAGCCACGTGCAGCGACACAGATCAACGAGGATGCCATTCACTGAGATCATCTCTGCGTTTGAATCGCTGACAGCTGAATCCGAACAGAATCGTGAGGCCGGTGAAGAGTCACACCTCGAACACGCACCCATATCCCAATAACTCATATTGAGTGGTGTTACTTTCAGGGTTGGAAAAACCTGAACCCCCCCTCCCCTCCACGGCTACTGGATTTTCATTCACAATTCCCTCCCATCCCATTCAGAACCAGTCCTGTCTCTGAGCCCTCTGCCTTCTGAAGTCATTGTGCAGTTTAGACGGAGAAAAGGACAAGAAACAGAGCCAGGGGGGAGGGAGGGAGGGAGAGATAGAGGCTAGACAAACAGGACAGAGCAGGGTCCATATGATCTCAGCAGCGGCAGCAGACTGGCGAGCAGCAGGCAGCGGAGGAGCCGACTGCGACCCAAAAGATGTGGCAGGGATGGTGGAGGATTACGTCATCGAGAAAAAGGAGGACGCCTCATCACAGCAAAAAAAAAAAAAAAAACCTCACATCCATTACTTAACACCACAGAGTTAGCAGACATGGGCTGCTTTTTCTACCATACACGTCGGGATGAAAATGAGCAATTACTCATGCACTGTGAGCATATTGGACATTTGTGTCCAATGAATGACAAACAAACAAATGCATCTTATATATGGAAGATATGCATTCAATATATCTGTTCACCAAGAAGCAAATCATCTCATTAATCACTAATTAAAAGGCTTTAAGACGCGATACAGGAATGTCATATTTATTTAAAGCCAAGTGACTGGATCCCCTGAACGCCACCTGGACTCTGTCATTAAAGGGCTTATTGTGCGCTGTGTAATGAATTAGCTATTAACGGCCGTGTTTAACTAAATTATAAATGTCGACTGGAGGAGTGCCGAGCAACCTTTAAACACTAATTCAATAAACATTTAAAATGCTCACCAACGCTGCGCACACAGGGATTAGCTCCCGTTTCGCAGCTACATAAAGTATGCTGCGAGATATTGAATGAGCTAGCTAACAGGCGAAGCTACACAAACCACTGGCTACAACCGTTAAGGGATTAAAAATGTACGTTGAGGCTATTTATTGTATTTCTTCTAACCCCACTCGAACAGACACATGTGTATCAACAAACCGAGCCCTTTAGATAAGCGTCACCTCTGTGTTATTTCGCAACGTTAGCCGTTTTAGCTGTGCGGGGAGCAACTTGGATAAAAGTGACAGCGCTAAGCTAGCTAGCCAGCTAGCTAACGTCAGCTGGCTGTAAAAACTGGTGGCCTGTGAATGAGCGTCTTTTTTTTTTTTTCTTACCGTCATAAACTGCTCCAGGGGCGTCCAGTTTTTAAGGAATATATTTTTTGCTGTATGAGGAAATGGTTTGTGTGGGGGCGATATAGCCCGAACATCCAAGATCAGTTCACCCGCTGCCGATGAAACCCGAGCATCATCACTATCACCGTCTTCATCAGCACTTGGAGTCCGGCGCTGCTTCACACACATCCATCCAGCAGAGCGGGGCCTCCTCCGGGCTCGACCATGCAACTGGCTCGGCGACGACGGATAATCCACAAGACGGGAGCCCCCGCAGTAACCATTGGCTAGACACGGCGACAAGCAGTCATTTCAGGTCGAGGGGATGAAAAATATATTCCCACGCAGGCGTAAAAATGGAGAGACGTGATCAGCGGAGAGGTCGCGAGTGAAAATATTTGGATATCTAATCAGAGGAAAGGCAAATGTTGCGTTTGTGACTTTCCCAACATGAGCCCGGTCCGTTGTAGTCAGCGTCCCCTGCTCTCTCTGCAGCTGCTCTGCTTCTGCCTGCCCGTCTGCGTTGCAGCACAGCAGCGATCAGCAGAGCGACGTAATGGCGCAAAGCGAGCGCGCAGGGGCGGGGCCACGGAGCGGGAGGCGCGGAGTTTGTTTTCGAGCGCACCCTTTACCTGCACAGTGAGCCTTTAAGGAGACAACAGTGACGTCAAGGTGACTTTAATGTGTGTCAGTGAAGGCAACTTGAAGTTAAATGTCAGAAAACTCCCACTGCTAATGTGAAATACGTTAAGGTGAACAGAATGACTTTAAAAAAAGAGATCTGTGTCTTGTCTTGTCATCATAGAATCATTAAAAAGAAGTTAAAGGCACAATTAAAAATAATTATTCTTATCTCATAATATATCAGACTGATCCTTTGTCTGCCTGCTCATCCCTGTGTCCAAGGCCATGCCTTTATTTTGAAAGATTCAGGCTATTTCATTGTTCTATAGAGGTTATTTGGACACTTTGTTGAAAGTAACTAAACATTAGTGTAATATGTAATTTATTACTCTATTCAATTCACCAAAGGATCAAAATTAAAACAAATTTCAGTGATGGAATGTAACATTTATTTAAGTACTGTAGCTGATTACAATTTTGAGGCCTCACTTAAGTATTTCGAATGTCTGCTACTTTGCACTTCAACTCAGCTGCATTTAAAAAACAGATATTGCACTTTTTACTCCACTACGTCTATTTTCTAACTTTAGTTACAAGTTACTTTACTGCAGATTAGTAGTTAATAAGGAAACAAACACAACAGCAGTGTGTGTGAAAACATGGTGACCATGTTTACATGAGTGTATAAATGTAGTGGAGTAAAAAGCTTGCCACTGAAAATGTAGTAAAGTGGAAATATATAAAAATACTCAAGTGTAGCTTCAAAATTCTGTATTTGAGTAAATGTACTTAGTTACATTCCATCACAACACAATATTGTACATTTATATTATAACTGCGTGCTGCGTCAGAGCCGAAGCAGTGTTTTTTTTTTATTATTAATCTATTTTATCAGCAAGCAGATGAAAGTAAAACGCTGATTCTGATAATCAGATAGATGCTGGATATCGGATACGATAATGGTTAATAATAATAATGCTTAATAAGGGTTCTGTTGTTGACAATGATATCTGATATGTATTGCAAAAATCCTTCTCTGTCTTCTGTTGATGTATCTCAAGGCTCTTTTTCTGCGCAGTTGGCAGAAAAGAGCATCAGCAGTGGGAATTTATGGCATTTTATTTCTGACACACACACACACACACGCACACACACACACACACACACACACACACACACACACACACACACACACACACACACACACACACACACACTGCAGTTGGAGCCCTGTCTCTCCAGGAGCCTGATTTTTTTTTTCCAGCACTAGACTCTCAGAATGAATGTAATTATGAAAATATCCTTCTTTCACTTCGAGTCCGAGCCTGCCCATTCACACCGCAGCACCGTGCTGTAGCCCTGTCATTCATACACACTGTAAATGAAAGGCAGTGACTGGACTGGGAGAGCGGTAACGTGGGCTGTACTGACCTCAAGTGGCTCAAAGAGAAACAGCCTTCGACGCGGCTAACAATGGGCCATTGTGCGGCGGCTCTGTTTGGCATACAATGAAGTAAGCAGATGAAGCGGAGTGTTGAGAGCGAGACAATAAGCCCAGTGTTGTCGATATGCATATCTAAAAAGACACTTTGTAGTCGGCTAAATGATGGAGTAAGACCTACAAATTCACTCAAAGCTTTTTCCCCCCTCATCTTTTACACAGAAACATTCCTAATTAGTTATGCATTTATTGATTTTCTCTCCGTATGGCCTCGTGATAAAGGGGGATTATTTTGGGTGCAGTTACACAAAAGCGTTCCCTGATGAAGAGCTGCTCGCGCAATCTGCTGCAAAGACACGGATGCCGGAGCAAATTCTGCACCTTGCTCAAGGGCACATGATGTATGAAAGGATGCTCGCTGTCAGAGACAACACTGAGCCCGAGCTGTCCTGATGAACAGCGGTCCCTCTGATTCACCAGCTCTGACGCCCGCATGCTTTTTCATGTGCAGGTTTCATCAGGACATGCGCCTTCTCGCTTTGATTCTACTGACCCGACAGAAAGGGGGGGGGGGGACCACGATGGATGCCGGATCCCACTCAGCGCGGTCCACCTGAGGACAATACTGTAAAATGTCAGCGTATGTCTCTCTGCAGCGCTATTAATTACACGCTTCTATATTTAGTTCTGTCCACGGGGTGCGGGATCGTAATTAAAACAGCGTATCTGAGCCTTGTTAATATGCAGACAGACGACCTGAGGGAACTCGGGGCGCTGTGTGATGAGTTCCGAGTCACAATAAGCTGCATATTAAGATTATTATCACTAAATAAATTAGTTAGGGTCATGCAAATGATGTGAGAGTTGCTGGAAATCTGGCTTGAGAGGAATTAAAGAACACTGCTGTTTCATTATAATGAACACAATTAGAGGGTTTCCATAGAACGCTAAATAGATGCCTGCAGGTAAAAAACAGCACAGGGGAAAAACAAGAGGATGGAGCTTCTGTTTTTTTTCATAGATGCACCAGTTAAATATGCCTGTTCCATATCAATATACTTTATGTATGCAGATGTGCTTTGTGTGAGTTTTCACTGCACCTGAAAATGGAGTTACTAACAATGAATTTCAGTTACAAAGAAACATTCAGCTGAACAGCGAACACTTAAAAAATCAAGGTCAAAACCTTGATAGTGTTTATTAGTTAAAGGCTCCATGCTGAAGATGGTGCTTCATGGTCGTTGGCCTATATTGTGGTGCATCCTTTTGTATTTTTGACAAAAACGGTTTCCACTTATGAGATACAAAAAAACCTGCAAAAATGGCTTTTTTGGAAACAATGCGATGGGGTTTAGACATTTCTTCAGTAGTCTGTTGTTCCACCGGATACACGATGAGGAGACATCTTGCTGCTTAGTTGTTGTTGTAGAGAGGGAAACATTTTTTGTTAATTTGGGTGAACTGTCTTAAGCTGAGTGTTTTGCAACACTATATCATTCCTAACAGGTTCTAAATGTAAAGACGACAGCTTATTGTGCATGACAAAGACCATTCACCACTGTATTTCATCACACGCTCTGAAAAGGTTTTAAAAATATTTATTTATACACGGGGTGCAGAATGAACCATCTCAATCTCGTCTTTGTTGGATAAATAAATCATTTGACACAGAACTTTAGCAGACTGTCTTGTAATTTGCACAGATCCTCACATCAGGATACATACAAAATTGCGAAAAATAACGTTCAACACGTTTCTGTGAAATCGTGTGAATTCTTTTTTAGAAAATGACAGATACATCGGTTGGTCGATACTGACCTATCACACATATATCAGTCACAGCGTATATGTTGTCGATTTGGGCTGATATGAAAACTGAAAGTTTATTGTAAAGCAATGAAATATTCTGCCTCCATTTAATATCTTTGTCATAATAATGTTTGATAACCACATTTGAGGGATCACTGCTAAAAATGTGTATATATATCAAATCATATATCAGTAATCAGTCATTTTTACTCCCTGATATCGGTATCGGCCCCAAAAATTGCACCTCGGTCGAGCTCTAATTCCTTTGGACAGATTTGACTTTACTGCCTAATAAAGCTGAGGAACCCACCCAATTATTTTCAACAGTCTACTCAGTAAGCACAACTCATAGTAGGTCATGACAGGTTCAAGTGAGCCCCACTGACGCGTTTCTTAATTCTCAACACACAGTTCTTGTCAAGCTTTTTCATTTTTCAGCATAGCGAGGATCCCTTCCCTCCTGGACGTGTACGGTGTGTGTTTCAGCTGAAGAATGTTAGCAGGAAACAAGTTCCCACTGGGAGCGTACATGTTCTCTCCCTTCTCCCCCATCAGGGAGCGCAGTGTCTTGTTCCTGGACAGAATCTTATCGTAAAACTCCACTCCTCCTCTGGCGTAATCACGGGACACGCTCGCTGCGCGCTGGTCCGAGGTGAAGTCGATCCAGTGACTGACAGCATCCGAGGTGAGGAGGTAGGACACGCCACCAAGCCCAAGCGCCACGATGTTGGCAGCCCCGCGAAACACTGCAGGTCCAACGTGGAGCCCCAACATCTGCTTCAGCACCACGCTGTAGACCCAAACCCCGCCCAGACAGAACGGGGCAACAGCGGCAGTCAGAATAGGTCCTCCGGATTGCAAGCGGGCCACTTCTCGTGCGATGGCAAATTTCTGCGCCTCTTTGGAAAACACCAGAGCCTCCTTTAGAGCAGAGCCAGTCTCGCTGCTCCAGTCCACCGTTTTGCCGTTCATGAAAATGTAGCGGTTGGTGATTCCAGTCGTGTCTTCGGCCGTGCTGTTAAAGTTGGCAGGGATGCCGATGTGGGCCCCTTTAGGAAGCCAAGGGACACCAGCGCTAACAGGGTGGAAGCCAAAGGAGGCAAAGGCGGTGAAATTATTGGGTGAGCTGATACCATAGTCCTTCAACACCTGCAAATGATGGAAAAAAAACAATGAAATGTGTAATGTAGTTGAGAAAAATGCTATTAAAATCAATCTCGCGGTGAGAAAGGAAACGAGAGAACAAAACACTACCTGTTGGAAAACATCCTCAAGATTCTCCGATAGCGTGACCGGCTCTTTTTTGAACCAGGCCTGATAGAGGGGACGGAAGGTCATGTCAGGGAAAACATGGTAGCACAAGTTGGCTGCAAAGACCCCGCCGCAGCCCGCCGCAAGCAGAGGAGTGCGGTACTTCTGAAGTAACACAGAGTACTTGAAGAATTGGGAGGCCATGTCACCTTTTTTTTGTGTAAGATGTTTTGTGTCACTCGGGTGCTGCAGACTTCAGTAGGTGGCATCTGTGAAGGAAGGAGACAAGAGCGCATGAGTATGACAAGTTCTAAGACATGTAAGACATGTTATAGAAATGCAGCGAGTGAATTCAAATAGATTAAGTAGAGGTTAAGTGTCTCTCTGAAGGATAGTAACTTTACTACAATATCTGAGTAAAGGTAAAGATACCATTTAAAAATTACTTGAGTAAAAATCTTTAGAATATCTGATATGACATTAAATGTTATTGTCTGACAATTCATGTACTTGTATCACAATTAAAAGTAAATTAAACACACATTTACCTGACCAATAATAAGAGCTCATATTTTAGATTTTTTTTATGATTGTAGATAAAGATAAATCAATTTTAAAATGTACTGTTTCGGCTCTGATGCAGCATGCAATCTGCAAAGTATCTAGTAACTAAAGTTATCAAATGATACTCCCTTTATGGAGAGTAAAAATGTACAATATTTGCCTTCAAACTATATTCAGTTAGCTTAGTTAACAAGGGTACAATATGGTCCCTGGTCATTATGTCTTACCAAAGAAGACATCAATACCAGCAGAACATGAGCTGACATAACTAAGTTACATACAATTAAACATGTTTCAGTATAAATGACAACTATTGAGGGTTATATATAACTTAATATATAATGCTAAGTGATTTATCATCATAATGCACCATTTATTCGATGCTGGGCTGACTCCTGGGAGTTAGCTTATTGTCAACACTGTGTAAAAGTGGGATGTTTGAGAATATAGCATCATGGTGAGGCTTGAATGTTGTGTCTGTTTTGGTAAAGAATGCTAACATATCGCATACATCAGCACTGCCGAATTTAAGTTAGCATGCAAGTACATGCTAACAGCTACCTCTAGATGTTTCACGTCGTTAAAACACAAGAAAATAACGCTCAAATACATTTTTAAAGAGTATCGTTAACTAACTCTAGCGCTGCAAACACACATATTGAGCTTGTTGATAGATTTTTTTTCTTACAACGTTTTCTACGTTGTGCAGTGACCTTAGCTAACTGACAAATATAAAAATGCTCCTGGTAGCGTCACCTTATTAAATAGAGACACAATGAGGCTAAAAACATCTGCGTTTACTGTCTTTAAAGCAACGAAATATGTTTCTAAACTCACATGTTCTCCTCATCTTCACAAGGACAGCAGCAGAGTACAGTACGGAGCTGTTACATGACAGAAAGTTCTGCCGTAAAGCGGTGGGCGGCTTTACGACAGCGTGTCGTAAATGAGCTCACAGGTTCTCTCCTTCTCTTCTAGACCAGAGCTAAAATCACTCCTTAACCCTTCAGTTTAATACACACACACACACACACACACACACACACACATACATACATATACATATACATACATACATACATATACACATATATATACACACACACACACATATATACGTATACATACATAAGCTATTTTTTTAAAAACCTTATGCTCCTCACGTATGAAAGACATAAGTATAAATAAAAACATGCAGAAATGAATAATTATGCATAGAAATAAATGAATAAGTAAATAAATAATAAAACACATAAATAAACAAAGAATAAATACATTTTGAGACTGAAAAAGGCTATTCTTGTCCTTTACATTTATTTATTGTTTTCAGTTCTCATCTTAATTTCACACATCGTGATGATTTCCATAATAAATAGACGGAAGAAAAGTTTGAGGTAGCGTTCCTGTGATCACCATGTGACCAATGAACCACCAATCAATTAGCATAGTTAATAAGCATATGTGGGAATGACACTGAGGTGACTTGTTACAGAAGAAAAGCAACATTCATGTGTTAAGTAGTCACACAGTTTGATGATGTCATATATTTCTCACTCGTTTTCAGAGACAAAGTTTTATTCTTTTATATAATAACACAGAGAACAGAACATTTTTGTTTAACATAAACATACACTTAAAGTGATTCATATAAATGTGGAATTAGCTTCAATAAAAAAAATGAGGCAGCAGTGGTGTTTCAGGGAAATAAAGAAAAACATACAGCACACAGAGCTGTAACTGAACATTATTCTCATTATAGATTCATCTGTGATTATTTTCACAATAATTCTATCAAATGTAAAAAAAGAAGAATTATCAGAATTTCCCAAGGGCCAAAGTGACATCAGTCTTGCAAAACAATAACAAATAATCATCATTCACAATCATAAACAACGGAAAACAACAGATCTTTACACTGAAGAATCTTGAACCAGCAAAAGTTTGTTTAACTAAAATTGCTTTTTGGTCATTTACATTGCATATATCTCTAAATATACATCTTTTATCAAACAGTGCTTCAATACAGCACAACATTTCTTTGCAGTTTCCCTGTTTTCATTGTGTAGTGTCTTGGTCTCAGTTGCAGTGCTCATCAGATGGAAGGCACATGGATCATTTGACCCTCCTGCAGCTGTTAGACCATCACAGACAGTTTCCGGGGCAGGATCGTGAGCGGGACGTTGCTCCAGGTGTTAAAGTATGGAAACATTATATCGGTGAATGAGTGCCTGAAGGTGTGTATGTCGTTGTCGGTGTCAGCATCAGAGAAGGCCAGCTTTCCTTGGTCCAGGTCCAGGTGCACATTGACCCTCCACAGCTCGCCCCTCGGTGCGGGGACAGGCGTTTGGCGTGACGGGGAGAACGCCGTGAATTTACCGCGGCTGAACCTCAGCATCCACAACCCCGACGGTATGTCTCCCTTCCTCTGGGCTTCCTGCGCCATCACACCCAGCGCCCACTCCTGGTTGCCTCCGATCTCCACGTCCCAGCTGTGAGTCCCTGACCCGTAGCCCCTGGAGCCCAGGACACTGCGGTGCTGGTTCATCCTCTCCGGCTGGCTTTGCGTCAGAGCCACGAGGGGCAGTTTCGGCCCGCAGCTCATGCTGGTCAAACCCTGGGACAGCTGGAGCTCTCGGTGGGCGGTGTTGGGGTTGAGGATCACAGGGGTGCACGACACTTTCTCCTTCATGTTGCACCACACGCCGTAGCTCATGTTCCCCAGATGTTTGACCACGTCGATTGGGGCTGTCGCCAGCTTCGGGTCATCCGGCAGGGGGCGCTGAACTTCCCTCGTCAGGGCATCGGCTCTCAGCAGGAAGGACGTGTCTTCACCCCGCATCGCATCCTCCATGCTCTTGATGGTTTTTTCCATGCGCTGTATCCTAAAGCTCCAAACGTCGAAGCTGCTCTCCATCGTGCTCGACTTGCTCTGCAGTTCTTGCCTCAGCGCCTCGATCCTGGACCTCTCCTCCTGCAGCAGAAACTCCTTGAGCACCCTGAACTCCTCCTTTATCTTCTCCTCTGTGTCCTGAGCTTGAGCCGTCATTTCCTCGATCGTTTTTTCAAGGTTCCTCCTCATCTCAGTGAAGAGTTTCGCTTTCTCCCGCAGGGGCTTCAGTGCCTCCTGGAACTCGCTCCTGCGCAGCTCGGCGACCTCGCTCACCGGCGCGCATGCGTGGTGTCTGTGCTGCTGCGAGTCCCGACACACGACGCAGATGGGGTGCCGGTGGTCCAGGCAGTACAGCTTCAGCCTCTCGGAGTGCAGGCTGCAGACGAGCTCGGACCCCATCTCCAGGAGATAGGCCTCGCACATGTTCTTCAGCACCAGGTTGCTAGGTGGTTTTTTGGTTGAAGACACCTTCTTACACACGGGACATTCCCGGACCCGTTTGGTCCCCCACCATGCCTGGACACAGGCGCCACAGAAGCTGTGGCTACAGGAGAGGAGGACAGGGTCCTTAAAAGTATCCTGGCAGACGGGACAGGAGAGCTCCTTCTGGATGGACCACATGTCTGCTTACTTTCGTTTCCTCTGTTTCTTCAGGACTTTCGATCGCTTGACGGCCAGTGTACAGCGCCCTCCTCCTGGCGGGAGTGAAAACAAATTCAATCGTGTATTTTCAACTGTGGGGGTCCCGAATACATTACCAGCAACCATGATTATGATCAAAAATTATGTTTTTTTTATGCTATTAGTACTTTATACATAATATATGATAAATAGGTTCAAAGAAACATGTTTTCCAGCAGAACTACGTCAGTAGTGACAGCGGTATCCCAGACTCCCTTACAAAAAGCGTGAATTTAAGAGTTGTTGCATCATGACGAGAAACTGAACAAACTTTATGAAGTGGCTATAGCAAGTTTTCAATCCTTGGTGTCTTTCTTAGAATTCGGCATTAAATACAGTACATTAGGATGTTTCTTTCATTGTAAAAGCAACAACCATTTTTTTTAATCAAAAATTTGATTTTTTAAATGTGATTAGTATTTTATACATTCATGATATAAATATGTACTAAGACACACGTTTTCCAGCAGAACTGTGTCAGTAGTAATGACCCGTTGGGCCAATGACCAACAAGTGGCCCTAACAACTCTGAAACTCCTTTACCACACAAAACTGTATTTAACAGCAGAGAAAACACCTTAAATGTTGTTTTTTCAACTTTAAATTTTATGACTTTTCCTAAAGTGACCCCGGCATTAGAAAAAGGGGAATACTGCCTTTATACATATTTCCATGGAAGCTAAGGTACAAAGATTGTCTTTGGGTCATTTTTGACTCGTGTGACACACACACACACACACACACACACACACACACACACCCTGCTGATTGATCTCAAACAGAACTAGAACTTTCTCATGCAGGTGCACCGTCACCTTTCTACGACCCCGTACACAACTTTCAAAGATCAAAGTGCAAACAGTTTCAGACACAACCATCAAAGACATTGTTTACTAACACTTGTACATTCAGAGTGTAAACGTGCTGCAGGTGACAGAACCCTCAGTTCTCTCTGAGCAGCAGAACACTGATCTGGGACCAGCAGGTGAAGCAGCTGCTTGTTCTCCTGTAGTGGTCGCGGTCGCCCTCTCAGGTCGCCTTGTTGACTATAATGGGAAATGCCTTCAGTAAAATGCATTTAAAACTACTTTCTGCTCATTTGTGATACTTTCTTGGTTATTATTATTTTACAATTTATAGAATTAAAATGAGTGGTGTCGACTGAATGAATGCAGAATGTCTTTCTGCACTGTAAAAAGGGAAAACTCTGATATTTTCACAGTTTCTGATGAATGTTCTTTCTTCATGCAAAATAGATTTGGCATTTAAAATGAAATGAAACTGCTTTACATGGAAAGCACCACTGAAAATCTCCCCGTGCTGTTTAAGTATACACACTTTTCTATGAATTGATCAATCTACAAGTGGCAAAGTTGGAGTTAGAGAGTCTACCAAGAAGACGGACTAGTAAGTAGATGAGTCATTTAATATCCCCCGCCTTCTTAAGACCAGTCAACACTTTATTATTCAAAAATGTTGTATTAACTGGTTTATTGTATGTTTTAGCACACATCTTAAAAATCTCTTAAAGTTGGGTTGACCACAGACATTACTTCAGGCATTTCACCAAATAAATATTCATAAAAACCCATTTGTGAAGGAACCAGAAGTGCAAACATGCTAACTGACTTTCGGGTTTCAGGACTCATTGCTGAGGCACTCTATAGCCGAGAGTATTGGGACATTAAGCAAGCATGTTATTTGTAAAGGAACCTGATGTGAAGCACCCTCAAATGATTTTAAATGTTTTTAATTTCCATTCCAAAAGCAAAATCCTCGTATTGTTATTGAAAAAAAACATTTAAAATGAATATCAGGTTTGTTTCACTTCAAGAAGCACATGAAGAGGATCTTGCTGCATCTATTTTAAAGCTTTGTTCAGTCATGCATGTATGTGCCGCTGATGTTTTGCATGTGACGCATTATTTGGGGTCAGCTTGAACTTTCGCTCATTATTTTTCCATTATTCCTTCCATCCAACGTGAACAATCTATGACAGGATGTAGTCTGCTTTAATAAGACGGCACAGAGCCCGGTGATGGCACGCTCTCATTTTCAAACATGAGATGCGTCAAAACACTTTTTTATCTCAAGTCTCAGTTGAACGAGGGTGAACTCTGACCCGTGAGGCAGCTGGAACCAGCCAGGGCTGGCATTAAACAGGAAACACATTCTTGACTGTCAGTCAAAAACGGGATTCAGTTGAAATGAATGAGGGAGGCATGGCAAATACTGAAATACAGATTTTCAAGATGATACATTGTTTACTTCAGTTCTATTAATTAATTTATTTTCTTATTTAGTCATTTATTATTATTGTTATTCTTTTAGTTGTGTATTTATTTTTACATAGTAGAAACCAGGCTGTGGCTTTGTCTACTTTGGATTTTCGTCTGTGTCCAAGTAATAATGAAATAAAATCCAATCCAGGCACATTTTGTGAATAAGAAAAAGACAAGTAGAAAATAGAGTTTATTGGTAGAAAACATAAGGAAAATGTGTAATTCAAGGTGACTGCATTGGGAAAAAAAAGAGGAGGTCACTAGAGGTCAATTTAGACAAACGTTATCATAGTTTATTATATCTATGTCCTGTAACTGTACCTCTTGCTCATTGTCAGAGAAACCATTAAAGCAGAGCAGGAATCATATATATAAAAGACAGAATCAGTCAGGAAATCAGTAGGAAAAAAAAATAGAAATCAGAATAATTAGAGCAGAAAAATGAGGAACCAAACAGGTAGAACTCACCAGAACAAAAATAAAACCGATCTCCCACACATGAGCTGCTGCTGCTGCAGTCTGTGGGTGTGATGATAGATAGGGAATGCTTCCATACAGCTCTACTGGTATTTTCCACTCTTTCAAGGGACCCTGGCCACTGAAATGACTGTGCTGTTGCTCACGCATACGTTCCATGTTCCACATTTCTCTAGATTGAGTCAAACATGCACAAGATCCCGTGCAGATTAGAAAAAGGGGAAGGAGTGAAGGAGTGTGTTTGCTGCTGCTGATCTGTAGCGATCCCTTCATCTTAAAGAGCTCTGAGCTGAGGCTGCATGCCCGCGAGCTGTTGTTAAATTTTAATGGTGCGGGTGAGTTTAGGGGCTAATGCACGGGATGCAAATGAAGGCTGGAACCAGGTACACAACAGCTGATTTCCATCCAGTCTTTGGCTGTGGTGTCATGGCGGAGGAGGAAGTGAAAGTTGTGCAGTTGCTTAAGACCCAAGTGAGAAAACGTCCAGTGTGTCAGACCGACTGCGTGATCCCGTGATGACTTTTAATTACAATATTTCAGGTCAGAATGTGCAACTGCTGAAACTAACATTACAGATATCTTATAACGAGGTGGTTTTCTTTAACATGGAACTTTTTTTTTTTAATTTTTTTACTGGTTTTGTTTGCTGCTGCTCAGCAACACGTGAAAGTTTCAAGAGATAAACTGAGATAGGTGAGCTGCAACTTGATGTCTTCACTTAATGCTGCAATAAATTCCCTGATAAACTTGCAGCAATGTCAAACCTCGAGTTATGACGTCTGCCACTTGCTGAACATCTGCACGTTTGTCCATTGCTGATAACCGTAACAGTTACAGGGCTGTTGTGTCCAGGGCCGGTGGCTACACCAGCTGGTTTTGGTTTGGAGGTGCAGGAGGGCGGAGGGGGCTTCCGAGTTTTCCGTAGACGGCTCTTTTCTGACTGCTGTTATCTGTTCCTCTTTCTTGCTGCGTGGCCTCTTAAACTTTGTTCTGGCTTCTTTGCCGTAATGATCAATCACTGATATGGCCAATTGGACAGCGTAAAAGCACTCATTACAACTTTTAGCATTCATCACAAGTCACGTAATAAATAAAATAATAATACATGGAGTTTTTCTGGAAAATGTGCTGCGAACTCAAGTTTCTTTTGATTTTGCTGGGCTTCAGATTCAGAAGGCACAGGCAGGCTACGCTGCTATTTTAAACTCTGTACAGTGAAGATTTAGACTGAAGGAAGGGCGTAAATAATGTCTTTTCAAATTAATTTCCGGATCCTGGGGCTTTCCGGAGCCTTTGATTATGCAGCGTGAGCCATTTTATTTCAGATGTTATTTTAGATTTGAAGAAAAGTCCCCATCTACTTCAGGTGTTTAGGACAACGCTCTAATGCCATTTGGCCGTGACGCTCCAGATATGTTTTGTGGACTTTCCATCAGCATGTAGGTGAGCAGATAATGACTGAATGACATGACTGAACACTTTTTGGGCTGAACTGTTCCTTCTACTTCAGTTCAAGTCTAATCTTGTGCTATTTCACCTCAGCTGGTTCACCCGCAACAAGCTTTATATCCACCACTTTTCTGTCTAATAACACAGACTGCTGAAGTCATCACATACGTTAAATAACCTCAGATCTCTCTTTCACTATGTCTGCAGGCAAGATGACTGGGGAATAACCCCCCCCCCCCCCCCCATCGGAATCAGATGTTTGCAATAAAATAACAGGGGCCATTCATGCCATTTTTCTTTATGTTCTCAAAAGCACACGTCATCCTCACAAACCTTCATCACCCTCTTGCTCAGTGAGCTCAGCTGACCCACATCTGGCTTGCAGTATTTTCTCCCAATCTGTTCATTAAAATATGAAAAGACGATTGGACTTGCATTTTATTATTTTTTTTTAAATCTACACTTTCATCACATAAAAAAGTAATCAGAACAATATGGAAAGTAGAAACCATTGGAAAAATGTGCAAATTAGAGACGCACGCAAAGAGGAAAGTTTATTGTATAATCTAAACCTGTGGAGTGACAATTCATATTTAATATAAACCTTGATCACGTAGAGAGAGCTCATGTTTACAGTATGTAGGACAGTATCACATCGTCGGTGCAGCGCCGATTAATGTGGTCAGACTGAAAAATTCATCACTTTGCAGCGTACGTGTGCGCACGCATGTGTGTGTGCATATGTATTGTGATCAAGACAGATGGTCTGACCGAAAGAAACAGCTCACTACTGTCTCCATGGAAACAGGCAGGAGGCGATGGAAGTGTGTGTCTTTGTATGTGTGTAAGTGTGTGTGTCTGAAGGGGAAAGAGACAGAGAGGATCCCCTTATCCTGTTCTATTTTATCCTGTTCTGTTCCATTCTATTTTCTATTCTGAGCAATAAACCTCAAGAAGTGCACAAATATAAGATTGGATTGTCGATTCTCTGTGTTCATGACATTTTAAAGGAGACCTATCAGGCTTCTCCATTTTTTCTCTGTGTGTTATAAACTGTACGTTCTTGTGCATGTGAAAGATCTCGAAAGTTAAAATGTCCAAAGCGGAGCTCCTCTCTTCCACAGAAAACAATGCTCCTAAAACGCCTCGCCAGTAGTCCCGCCTTTAAATCTGTGACTTTTTGACATCACGCTATGTCACAATGTCGCACATTAGAATAATTTATGCCTATACTCACGGTAGAAGTGAAGCTGACTGGAAGCTGAAAACACGACAGAGCTGACTGGAAAAATGGTGAGCGGTGTTCGCTCAGGCGTGTGTGAGCAGCCCAATCAGAGCAGACTCAGTTTTTTGAGCATAAAAGCATGGAAACCTATCCTAGTAGAAACCCAAGATACAATTATGAAGCTGAAAATGAGCATATTATGACTTCTTTAAAAGATGATTTGGGAATGAGTGACATCTTGCTCGTGCACTCTTTGGTCCTTGGCATTTTTAACCAGCCTGAAGGGATTATACTGAACTCACTATGCAGCGACACAACCATCAGAACCATTCATTTTATGTCATAAACCAAAGCGGAAGGAAAAAAATGCTGCATTCTGTCTGATCTTTTTGTAGGATCAGAGATTCATCAGCACACTCGTTCAAGGAGCAAAGGAATCCTATTTGTAGAGGTCAATGAAGCTATTTGCTGGACATTGTGTTTTACGCATGGATGCATGTGCACATCTGCATTCTGTGCGTCAGTGCATCAATACTGACACACAGACGTCACTGGTGCTTAATGAGCCATGATACTGAATGCCAATTGCGCTTTTCAACTTGGACCTGATGGACACTGTAGCCTTTTGATGTACCGTAAGAGCAAATCAACATCGATTCGTCCAGACAGGAATTTTGTGATTTTGTGATGTGGTTTAGTATAATTGTTCCCAGAGACGTTTGTCTTCCTGTGCTTGTAGGTGCAGGTCTGCCGTCAGAAACTGAGCTCCCAGCAGCAGCATCTGAAGAAAAATGAGGAGACACGAAGCAATCAATTCTCAAATTAAGATCCCATCAGCTTGCCGTCCGATCCAGTGGAGTGACCTCTCAATGAAGGAATAAATCAGTAACCCGGTCAATCAGTTCACCACCTCTTGATTGCTTCCTACAAGTCGTCCAAAGCCTGAATCAATAGATCTTCCTGTCAAACACAGCAAGCATTTGACTCCCTGATGAACTTACTGGAAAAACAAGAAGAGAATTCACATTAAAAACATACTGTAAACATCCTGTATAAGCCTAGAAAATGGCAAATTAAAGTATGACGATGCATTGGCATATATGCTTTAAATAAACTTGAGAGATCAATCCCTTTTTAGTGTTGTCTAAAACTCTAGAGGTCTCTTGAGATCTTTCAATCTTTGTGGCCTCTTCTCCAACAAAAATAAGCTCTGGTTCTTGAACTGGTTCCATTTAAGATTCTTGGAAAGCCCGCATTTCCACCAATGTTGAGTGGAACCATTGTAAACAACTAGGAATCGTCATCTAAGGGCGCTGCACAAAGCCCAATGACCTGTACAATATGGTTCCCACTTCATGTCAATGAATTAGTTCCACCCATCTGTGAACAAACTTTTTGGGGTCAGAACCAGTTTTAATTTATCTAAATGATCCAATCAGTTCAAAATTAGCTGTGCCAACAGAAATGGTTCCATGCTGATGGAAAAGAGGCAGCTGTCCCCCTGTCATCCTTACTGCCTGAACTGGCTCTGACTGTTGACTTTGTTTGGAGCTAAATGAAACTCTACAAGAAGGTTGCAACAGTACAACACATTCCTGAGACACAGTACAGTATGAAGTTTGATCTGCAGTCTTTACCTGCAGGTTTTTAGCCACGCTATAGTGGAACGGCTTCAGAGATGACAGCGCAAGTTGGCCGGACTTTGCGCTGTTTTTCCTTGAATTTCTTTACATTCCTTTTGATTCTGGATAATGTATCCTAATGATTTTTGTAATCCTCTGACTGTTCCTCTAGCCCACCTTCATGTTGACATTCGTTGTTTGCAGTGAAAATGTCTTGACAGCTATGGGATGCTTTGCAGTAAAATGTGTGTCTATACATGAGTAAACTGCCATAACTTTGGCGATTTCATTACTCTATCTGCCGCCATCATCAGATCAAAATTTGTATTTTCTAATTAGAAATGTTAGCATGCTTATCTATCTACATAAGATGATAAACATAGTAAACGGTTCCTATTGGCTTATTTGCACTGCTAACATTATTATTTACCCAACAAGTCACCAGGGTGGCTAGTAGACCTAGTTTGGCTAATAGACACCAGTTACCAATAATGCTATAGACGTTTATAATGATTCAAACCTGTCAGATTATCAAAATACGATGCGATGTGAAATCATTCCCCTCACCTATTGTGGATCAAGGTATCTCTATTTGGAGCCCTGTTTCTGTGTACTTCTCTTAATATTCTCTTAATTTATTTACAGACACCAAACATTCTCCCCATGAGCAAGCACTTGGCAACAGTGGCGAAAAACTGTCTTTTAACTGGACGAAACCTCGGAGCAGGTTGGGTTGAGAGAGACATATATATATAGAGAGAGAAATGTAATTTAAAATATCTGTATTCATGTGTTGAAGTGTTTTTTTCCCTTTACTGGAATCAGAATTCAGAGCTGCTTACTGTGACACTATCAGTTTGAAATTACTGTACTGAATGTCCTGAATTTGACATCTTTGTTCATTCTTTCTTTATTCTAATCATAATACGTTTTTTTTCTAATGCAGACAATCAGAATACATGCGCTCCCGTGTCTCCACATACTTTTAGATTGAGATTTTACTGGAAATCCTGACAAGCATACACAGAGAGAAAGAGAGAGAGGGAGCTCACCCATCACCTACCTAATGTCTGGATTATTCAGAAGTAAAACTCATATCAAGCTCTCTCTTTCTCATTTCTATTGAATTATTTACATCTTATCTCCTTTTCGCTCTCTCTCTCACACACACACACACACACATCTCTGACGGTTACTGGTAATGGACTGCCACATCGTAAACTGCCTTGCCGGTAATGCGGAGAACGTCTGGGTTTTGAGTCTCTGAGCATCCACTTGCATTGTGTGCACTTATTAAGTACACTATCATATCGCTCTTTAAATAATATATCGGTAAAAACAGCATCTTATTAGATATCGGCATGTTGCACCCTGTCCTCTGTGGCTTCCAGTTGATAATTCCAGTTGAAAAAAAACCTTTCCTTGTTTCATAACCCCTGATATTTGATGTTTTGAACGAGTTACTGACCTGTTACTGAGTGTGTTATGAAATGAGGAATGTGATTGTGTAAAAGTGACTCGAAATCAGTTTGATAACCTGTAAAACAAAGGATCTACGCTGGTATTTCTTCTGCACACATCTGCTGGGTGCAGACTGCAAACAGTCGGGCTCATGCATATTTACTGTTTTAGCCTACAGCATCATCTGTCCTGATCTATTCTCAATATCTCTGAGCCCCTCTCTCAATCTCTTTACCCTTTGCTCTCAATCATTTTGCACTGCCACACACACACACACACACACACACACACACACACACACATGCACACACCTCCTTCTCTGCTCTTGATTGATCAGATCCTTATCTGCCTCTTTGACCTCCAGCTAAAATGAACCAAGGCTGCCGTGTCACATCCTTTTTTCTTGAGCGTGTTCACCGAGGAGGAAAGAGCACACGATTGTGAATGAATTGCACTTGGTGTTTTAATGGTGGCTTTTCACGTGAACAGTCTTTTTTTTTTTCCTCACGTCAAATACCAGAAAACCACATGTGCAAGTGTCACGTGTTTTCTTCTTCACATTTGAAATGTCAGAACATCAGCGACAGAAATTTTTTTTGATTTTGTCTTATCTCTGAAAAAAGACTCTCGTACTCTTCTCATGACAAGATGTGTATCTCAGGATTAAGAGAAGAAATCTCATAATTACAAGGAAACTAAATCATAGCTATAAGATTGTGTAATTATGATGTCATACAGATTTCGTAATTATGAGATGCAAAAATATAACACCATGTGAAAAGGTCTGCACTTGAGATCTTTCACTTATTTCTAACTCAATGAAAATGCCTCTGGAAAGCCAAATCTGCCTATTTTGTTAATTGTATTAATATATTAAACCTATAAGACACAATCATTTATTAAAGTCTTTATTACAATCTGAAAGTAACCAGTAACAAATATGGTCAAATAAATGTTACTGAGGTGCAACAGCGACTTCCAACATGTAATGTAGGAGAAGATTAAAGTAGGATAAAATGGATATAGCTTGTAAAGATGGGGCTTATTTCAAATACTTTACATCCTGCTTGTTAGATTAATCCATTATAATGCAAAATAATATATTAGTTGATCTGTGTTCGCATTAATAATCTGAAATGTAATCAGGAAGTTGTGTCAAATACCTGTGCGGAGATGAAGTATAAAGTACTATGGAAATGCTTGTGTAAAGTACAAGTAGAGCACCTCAAAACTGTACTTACATAGATCAACAGTATTTGAGTTTAAAATACATTTCTATATTTTCTATGTACTTAGTTACATTATACTCATACACCCCCAAACACAGACATGTTGTATTTTCCTTTGACATTATTTTATATATCTTTCACCTCCTTTTTAACTCTCATAATGACTTTGTGTGTTGTTTTTACTTTGTGTACCTCTATATGCCTTTCTGTTATGTTTTCTTTCTGTTTGTGAGGCAGTTTGAGCTGCATGTTGCTTATGAAAGGTGCTATGAAAATAATATTCAGTATTTGTTATCATCAAACATTTACTATTATGTCATAAATCAATTTGACTCCCCTTAAATTAGGCACGGCTAATTTGACAGGACTATCCCTTTAAAGAAGTCCGCTATATCAACAGAGCATGAGAACAGTCCATTCCACTAAAAAGGGGAACTCTTGTACTGCTTCGTGAGATTTCACAAATTTAACGCTAAATGTACAGTAAAAAGCACATCAAACACGATGATTTCGACTTGCTCTTAAAAACGGACATCACAGCACAGTGAAATTCATCATTTAGTTGTTTAACGTCTTCACAAAAAAAACGGCGCTCACCCCTTTGGGGCTTTTCTATTTTTAGCATCAGCTGTTGCAATACAAAGATTAGCTACTCAACGTATTGTTTCGCAGATGTGGGGAGCTCACTCCCGTCTGAGGCGAAAGGGCGGCGGTGGTTTGAAGCCGTGAAAGAGAGAGATGAGGAGGGATATGTCGGTGGCGTGAGGGACGTTTTCTTTGTGTTCACGACCGCGGAGCTCGTATCGGTGAGTAGCAATTTATTTATTTATTTATTTATTTATTTGTACTGTTGACAGAGAAGAGGTCGTGAATGCGGGCGTCAGTGAAGGCAACACCTAACGTTAACGGCTAACCGTTAATGTCAAAATGAACTCCTGCTCTCAGTATCAACAACTTACTGTAAGCTAGCTCAACTGTCACCGGGCTGTTTTCCACTAATGGCAGCGCGTCGAGGGAAGTTAGCTCGTTTTAATTAACGCCACGAACGACTGGGGCTCGTTTGCGGAAATTCATTTTTGCTGCAAACTTCAAGCGAAGGATGAAGCAACCGAAATCCGTTATTCAGGGGCGGCTACTGTCGGTTTTCCACACGGCCGCTCTCTCTCTCACACACACACACACAGACAGACAGACAGACACTCAGGCGGGCCTTGCTTGCCTCCGTGTGTCAAAAAATGTTCCGACACAAAAACACAGTGGTTTTTTTTGTGTGTGTCTGTGCCTTTTATCGTCTGTCAGAAATACAGCCCACAGCAATATTTTAGCCTGGCGCCACAGCTGTATACAGTTGAAACACACAGTCGTGGTGGTGGTGCTGGTAGTGTCCAGCTCTGGACACAGAGAACAGAGAGATTCTTCATGAATCAAATCATAGGATGAGATCACTCAGAAGCACCAGTCAGTATGTAGAGAGAGAAAGACACACACACACACACACACACACACACACACACACACACACACACACAAACACCTTAATCACTATTAATAGCAGAGTGAAATCACCAGATAATTTGGCAGTCTGGGGGACAGATCCCCCCTTTATCCTTCCATCTTCAATCATAACTTCATGGAAATGTCAAACCCTGCTGCTACAGATGGTGATGGTGATGATGATGATGATGATGGAGTTGCATGTGAGGGTAAAATGGTCCGCTGACTTTTACACGCTGTTTCACAATTTCCCTGAAGTTAATTGTGACCTTTCGATGAGGGGAAACTACCCACTGGATGATTGGTAGATGCTGGGTTCCCCCGCCCAGGAATGTGATCTTTTAAGACGTCATGTGTTTAAGGCCTTGAGTGGAAATAAAATATGAAAATGCAGTCATTATCTTCTAGTATTGGACGATATCCAAAATGCGATATCACGATATTGTCCTGCCCAAATATTGCCATATAAGTCAGTTGTTTTTTTTTTCAGACTCGACTGTTGTGTAGTCTTTATAATTGGTTATTTCACAGACTTATATGACATTAGTTTTATGACAAACTGTGAAGAACAGTGTAGTTGATGTCACAATTCAGTCGGGATCAAACAGTGATTTGTCTCTTCATTCACATTCTCCAGCCAATTGTCCTGTGATGGATGATGGACAGCAAATTTGTGGTGTTGCCCCATTTAGTCAACACTTGCTTAGGACAAAGATGACATGTAACCTCATTCAAATCCCTTGGGTCACCATTTTCTCCAGGTTTGAAACCTGATATATGGTCAAATCATTGAGCTGGCATTCTTAGAAACGAAATCCTCCATGTATGTATGTTAAAGCACTGCATGCAAGCCCAAACAGGCAGTATCATCTGTGTGATATTCAATATTGTGAAAAATATATGGCGGCAAATATCACAATGTTCCATAATATTTAATATGGGCCCATGCCATTATCTACTCATTCCCCATTCCGCCGGGTGAAGTTTTCTAAGTCACAAAACATTTCTGAAGTTTCACAGCAAAACAGCATTGCAGCATTCTCCTAAACTTCTGACTAACAAACATAAAATGGTTCCAAACAGCTCCAGTCCATAGATCCCAAATTGATTTGAAAAGGTGTTATTTACACCCTTGACGCAAGGTTGAGTTTATTCACCCACTTCAGATGGGGTGTGCACTAACGCTTTTAGCTTACCAGCTACAGTCAAGCTTGTGTAAATAATTAGTGTGTAAATAATGTTCTTTTCAAATCAATTTGGGATCTAGGGTCTTGTGAACAGCTGTTACAAAACATAAAATGGCTCCATACAGCTCACCCACCGTAATCCAAGTCTCCGGAAGCCCCCAAGATCCCAAATGTTATTTACACCCCTTTTAAGCGAAAGTCTTCACTCTAGCCTTTAAGCTAAACGTTTCTGAAGTGGGTGCATGAGCTTGACTGCAAGCCTAGAGTTGGATAACTTCTTTTTAAATCAATTTGGGATCTTCCAGAGACATGAAATATGCCAGACAAGCTGTATAGAGCTATTTCTTGCTTTTTTCCCGTTATTTTTTCCAATCAAGTCCCCATCCACTGCAGTTGTTTAGGAGAATGCGGCAACTCTGTTTTTCTGTGAAGCTCCAGAAATGTTTTGTGGAGTACGGAACTTTGCCTGAATTTCCATCAGTATGAGCAAGAGAAGATAATGAAATAAATTTCTGGGTGAACTTTTCCTTTAACTCCTCAATGAATACTAATTCCTGTTGTCAATGGCATCAATATAATGTCTTATCCAGGAAGAATTTGGATCCTTTACATAAGTAAAGATACAGATACTACACATGGTCAAATTACTGCATTGAATGGTTAGTAAATCAAGTGCTCAATGTCCCCTGTGACTTTTGTGTTGTGTGTTATATCATTACATTATTATTACTAATGCATGAATGTAAAACCAGGATTTTATTATTGCAGATAGTTAGGGTGCATTGCATTTGTTTCTTCCTCCCCGATAGGACTGGAGGATGTTGTGCACCAACAACATCCTGTGTCCTGGTTGAAATTCCCAAACAGCCAGACAGAAATGTAAAATGTTGAGAATGAATGAATGAAGGTCAGAGTAGGAAATGCCCCCAGCAAGTCACAGTACATTAGTGAGATGTTTGGGCCGTGTGTGAATGGCAGCCTTATCCACAGAGAATTTCTGAAAAGTATTATGGAGAGTAGTACTGTGAAAAAGACATCAGTTTTATTTATGGCCAAATGTGTTCTCACACATCTAGACTGTGTCAAGTTAGTCATTGGTGATGAGTGACAGTCATGTGATCAGCTATACAGCCCACTGTTAGGTTACATGCACTGTGTCCTCTCAGCCAAATGTTACACAGGGTGTCAAAAGTCTGGGGAAAATGTGATAAGGGGACTTTTCTCACCTAATTTTCTAGCATACATTCACAGAAAACACTGCATTAAAGCAGCCACAAGGTACTTACTTTCCTGTTGATTCTGGCAGCCCCTGTGGATAAAAGTGGTATGAGCACCACCACCTCTTGTCTCAAAAATCTTGGCTAGGTGTGCGATTGTTTTGGAAGTGACTGAGTGTAAGATGCAACATATCTTTTATACTATTTTTCATTTCTTAAAGGAAAGATTCATCAATAAATGTCAATTTAGTCATTATCTACCCCCTACCATACCGATGGAAAGTCAGGTGAAGTTTAGTAGTCCACTAAACATTTCTGGAACAGCATTGGAGTGTTCTCCTAAACAACTAAATTAGATTGGGACTTGCTTTAAAATGTTTTTAAAACACCTGGAAAAAAAACATGAAATGGCTCTGTACAGTTTGCCCTGTGTAATCCAAGTCTTCCACAGATAGAAATCCCAAATTAATTTGAAAAGACTATGTTTGAGTCAAGCTTATGCACCCACTTCCGACACAGTGCATGATCAAGTTTAAGCTCTGCAGCTGAAGTGAAGATTTCAGCTTAAAAATAATGTTTTTTAAAGTCAATTTAGGATCTCACAGCTTCCAGAGACTTGAATTACACTGGATGAGCTGTATGAAGCCATTTTATGTTTTTTGAAATTGTTTTTGTACACTTTAAAAGCCACGACCCACTTCAGTTGTTCGGGAGAATGCTGCAACGCTGTAAAACTGAAGCTCCAGAAAGGTTTTACAGACTACAAAACTTCATTCAACTTTCATGAGGGTGAAAAGATAATGACTGAATTTGCATTTTTGGGTGAACTTTTCATTTAAGCGTGTGCACCAGATTTTAGCCTACATTAACAACTGAAGATTTGATGCTGGTAAAGAAATGCTCTGGTCCTTTTATAATTGCTGCAGCTCTCAGACAAGCTGGCCCTTAAGTAAAATATTGCTTTCACTTCAGCTGTCTTGGTGACAAGAACCAGCACCCTGCTTCTCCAAGGCTGAATGTCCAGTTCCTCTAAAAAGTCAGCGCTTCAATACTTGGGAAGACAAATATTCTAGTCAGCCAGGGAAAAATCCATTTCTGAAATGGTTTTTATGGGGTAAAATAGGTCAAATGAATAATCAGATCAGCTAACAATTCAAGAAAATAAGGTTAGAATTTGTTAGAGTTTGTTACTTGACAGCAGCTTTATAGCTTTTTGAACTCTGTGAACTATGTTTTAACACCTCCTCTGAATGATCGATGAGTGTTGATGTCAACGCAGTACAGTACAGGCTGGGGTGTGCGCACCACTGTGTTCCTCCTTATTCCTGTTCTGTGAGATGTGTTGCTGCTTTGTTCCCATGTGAAGAGGGAAGTCTCTTCATCCTTTCCCAAGGCAGCAACTAAACACTTCTCATGAACCTAGAGAGCCTTTGCGGAGCCATGCTGAAGACAAAATATGAAGTCCAGAACACTCCATGAAGCATTGCGGATTGAATGGCTGAATGAGTAAGACAAAAGTTAAGTTGCAGTTTAACTTTATTGACACCCGATAAAGGGTTCGCAGTGAGTCTTATTTATAATTCCTGTTTTTCTGTATTTGATAAAAAACCTGGGACTTCCGTTAACCTTAATTATGTGAGAATTAGAGTGTACGCACACATCCAAGCCAAAAAGGGAAAGTGGTGAGTCGAAAATTAGGAAAACATGAAACAAAAGGACTGCAGGGATCCAAATTATTCAATACACCAGACTAGTGACGTTTTGAGCAAACCTGCTCTTCATCAGACAAAAGTGACACTGCACCATCTTATGTAGACAAGTGAGCAGTCATGTGAACAGTCTCTGATTAGTTGAAATAATAACAATACGCGTATACAGTCAAATGATATTGCACATAGTCCCTGATGGATGTAACACCTGTTGTACCATTGTGAGATGACATTCAAAAAGTGTTCCCTGCTCAAACAAGGCTGTCATAGACAGAAGACACTACATTGGTGTCTAAAAAACATCCCCACACACAGGAAAAAAGAGCAATAATACAGTAAACAGATGTTTTCAAATGTATTTAGAAGGTGTTAGTGCTAAAGATGATTTGGTTTGGAGAGGATTCAAACTAATGTAGAGCCTAAGTGTTGTGCTGTTAGTATGTCCTTTGCAGGCCTGGCTGGCCCTCTGTGAAGCCATACAACCAGCCACATCGGTCAAACGACTAGCTTTGGTTGGACACATAGTAAAGTTTCCTCTACACAGATTGCACTCCCGAAGGAATTTGGTTTAAACTGGTGTTTGTGGATTATTTTAGTTGCACAGGATGGTGAGTGTTGTTTCAGAGAACTGTGCACTCCACCCTCACAGAGGGAAATGCTGACACACCTTACAAGGTTGTGACCTGACTTGGCTTTATCTAACCAAGCATGACTGGTTTGAAAACCACTACTGGTGGCAGGTACTGTGGTTTTCATGGTGCTTCTCAAGCTGTTCTGTCTTTGTTTTCCTGAATAGCACTGAAAGTCTGCCTAAGGCAATGGCTTGTGAAATGGTGTAGTGGCAGGGACGTTTACTTTGTGACTTCATGACAGACAGCCAGCCAGCTAACTGACTGACTGAAGAGGCTTTTGAACATCAGGAATTTGGCTCTGAAATTCTTTGCCCGACCTGGCTGGCTGATTGGCTGGTTGGTCTTTGAAAAGGAAGGAAACATCTTCCTTCCCTCCATTGTGCTGGGCAGGAAAGGATGGACTGTAGCCAGCTGACAGCTGTTTCCTGGTGGATGAAGGAGGAATGGGTGCGTGGGTGGGTGCGTGGTGAGGGTGTTGTGCTAGTAGAGAGTGAATGTGTTTTTTTGTCTGCTTTTTTCTGTATGCTACAGTTTAGTCAGGACTACAGTAGAAATCTTAAGGTTTCACAATAAGACAGAGTGGGTTGGTTTTATATCAGGTTGGTTTCATTTCTAAAACGTATCAGTGGTTTTTATGTTTTAACCCATACTACTAGGCCTATATACTGCAAATCATATATACTTATAGTAATTACTGGCCTATATGTCCTTAAAATAATGTCAAAATATTTTTTGGCTATGTTGCGATACACAATATATCTTGATATTTTAAAAACTCCTCAAAAGGAATTCATAAATGCATAAACATCAGTATTTTTGACCAAATCCTTGAATATTGATATTGAACAATAGGGTTTCAAGGGATGACTTTAACAAAATATCATCACATTGAAAATGTACATAAATGGTCATCAATAATATGGATATTATGACCAAGTGGGTAAACGCAAGTATTAGAACAAGTAGAACATTCTGCTGATTTCAGAAAATGACAACACTTATGCCGTAACACAATATAACATTGTCCAAATACTAAAATGTTATAAAGTCTTATATCACAAGAATAATATATTATCGATATATATAGTCCTACATTCCAACCGACCTTCCAAGAAACAATTAGCTATTTAAATTTTAGATTGTTGCAAATTTAAAGAATTATATTAACAGAGGGTTAAAATTTCTTTAGTTAATAAAACATTGGGAAATAAAAATTATCAAAACAATATGTAATACTCAGTGAACATTTGGGTCTTTTCTTTCCTATGGGATTATTTAAAAAGGTACAGGGCATTCACTGTAAACAAACAAAGGCACGTTTACATGCAGTAAGTTTTTAATGTTCATTACGTCATTACTAAGTTTCTTTGTGTGTTACTGCCAGTGACTGTCAATTAGTGGACTAGTGAATCTGGCGGTGGGAATGTGTGTTGCTTATGTTGGGAACCCAAATGGTGGATTTACTCATAATAACACTGCTCAAAAGCACTATTAACGGTCAAAAAATCTATCTTTAAGTGAGCTTGATCCGATTGGCTATTTAATGTGCATAGGGAGTGTAAGGTGGCGTCACAATGGTTATTTGAGTTTCAGGACTGATTGTACCAAGTTAAAGAAATTCTGATCCAGTGTTGGATGGTTGCAGTTGATAACTGAAGAATAAAATCAAGCAGTAGTATGTAGTATGATCTTTCAATAACATGTAAAAGGATAAAAAGCAATTAAAAAAACTGGCCAAAAGTAGTGTCTGTCTCAACTCAACACCTTCATGTAACGCTTCTATCAACTTTGTCCTCATGTGCCCTTGCTTCCTCTCCCTCACTCTTCTGTTTCCGATTCCTCTCACCCTCAACTCTTTTACTTCCCTCTCATGTCTCGTTTCTTTTTCTGCTGCTCTCCCTTTGTGGTGATAGCTTTTTGCCACAACAGCATTAGATAGCGCAGCACGTGTTAAAGCTCCTGTCATTACCCTTAGTGATTTAAACATAAAGTATGACTGTATTCATTATTAAGGTTGAATCTATAAAAAAAAAAACAAAAAAAACACATGATTTTGTTAAGCATGTTCCCCTGAGGTGTGAAAATCATCTGATCGTTTGCAAATGCTTTTTATTGAGCCTCTAATGTACCAACTGATGGTGAAAAATAAAATACTCCGTTAAACCTCTCATGTTCTTGCAAGATAGATGTTTATTTTTTACAAAGTGCATGTGTGTTGAAACCATCACATTTCTCTGCTGCCTCTGTGGTTCCAGTGGGCTACTGAAAGTAGACGTTGCTAGCCTAGTTTCTGCCACTAGGCCAAACCAGGCTCACCAAGGCTTGCTTTAGCCACTTTTCCATATAGTTGTTGTATCCATGCTGTGCTTGAGCCAATGATGTGGATCAGTAAAAGTGGTTTTCTTTGCACTAAGTCGTGTTGCCAATCCAGCCAGTTCTATTGTGGCTGCTGCTGCCGCTTTTACTTTTCTTCCTTATATTCAAATCACATCAGCTTAAAGGAAAATATGAGCATGCTGTTGGATATTGGTAGAAAAAGTCTCACCACAAGAGCAGTAACATGGTAATCTTGATGACAACCAGCTGCATTTCCTGTCGCTGCTTTTTGTGGTTTTCCAGTGGAAAGCTTAATATATATTTACTTGTCATTTTATAACACAGGGTTGCACAATGAAATGTGAGTATTAGCCTCTTTGTGCTACCATAACATGTTTATGTTGCTAAATAATGTAGGGTAATGTATTCTTTCATTCAAGTGTGCCAAATGTTCTCTGGGAAACCTGGCCATCAAAATACCCAAGTTTACTTTTCATAATTCATTGTGCAATCCTGTATTGTATAATGACAAATAAATAAAGAATTATATCTGAACCTTGAACCTTGAACATGCCTCAGGCGCACTGGGCAGGGTGCAGTAGACTGTGATCTGTGCTGCCTCACATGGTTCACAAAAATAGAGCCTTATATGTTACACTAAATCTACTGAAGTGCTAAAAGCTGCACACAGCAAGCCCATTGAAAATGATGCTTTCTTTTTGCTGCCTGCAAGCCTGCACACTAATCTGTTTAGTGCATAAGCACTACCTACCTAAGCAGGACCATAACATTGTAGGTCAGTGTGGTTAACCCCTGCTTTGAGGCTGCAGTAGAAATACACAGAACACAGCTTGGCATGTTGGGGTTAGGCTAAGAAAAGGAAAGCACCACCATCATATTAACCAGACAAAAATCAACTATGACTCACGTCTCAGGCCTTAACCAGACAGTTTTCATTGTATTTTATATGAACAATCAATTTAATGTTTTTAAATAAAACCTTCATAGCGGCTTACTCCAGCCACCCCTTATATTGTGCATGCTAACTTCCGCAACATTATTGATCATATAAGCAAAACAAGTAATTTAATCAGAAAGTCAGGAACCCTTTTGGTGCTCTGGGTGTACTTTATGTTAATACTTGCCATGTCACAGAGCTCCTCAGGCTTCATTGGTTTAATTTCTGCCCATCTTGCATAAGTAAAGTTGATACAGTTGCCACCATAAGATGCAGTTCCTGTAATGACTACACGACCACTGATTGCATTTAAGGGGACAGGAAAAAACATTAGCTCCTCTTGTAAAAAAGTAAATTGTTCCACTTTTTTGCCTTATTATTAAGTCATGTACATGTGTCATTCAGCTTGTTGTCTTTCTCTGTTAGGTAGAATCTGATTTATTTTTACCCAGCTATGACATTTATTTTATAGGTGCACTGCTGATGCTCTATTTTTGCCTCTCTGAATCTATCTTTTTCCATCTTTCTGCTTTGATCCACAGCTCCAAGCTGTGGACTGTGATCTCCATGGTGATATAAAAGTAGCTCTCCCCATCTGTCTGTTGTTTCTTCCCCTCTCTGTTGTTGTTAACCCCTTTCTCTTCTCTTTCTCAGCCAGGTGTGTCTCATCAGCCACCTACTAGACTAGCCTTCCCACCTTTACCACCAGCGTCGAGGTAGCGATGGCGACCAGCGCTGTGCCAAGCGACAACCTGCCAACATACAAGCTGGTGGTGGTGGGGGATGGTGGCGTTGGGAAGAGCGCCCTCACCATCCAGTTTTTCCAGAAGATCTTCGTGCCAGACTACGATCCCACGATAGAGGACTCGTATCTTAAACACACAGAGATAGATGGACAGTGGGCAATACTGGATGGTGAGTAGAAATGTTAAACTACATTTCCATGATAGTTTTCTTTTTAATTTATTTTTCCTTATTCCCTTTGGCTTCAGTTAAACATCCTCACCATTGACCAATGAGTGTACAACACTTGTATTTGTTCCTAAAAATATTTTTAAGCTTTAACTACGTTCCTGTCGTCGCTGTTTCCTACACTGAGCTGACTGCAGAATAGCAAGGCACTGCTAGGGTTGTTGCAGGGGGGAGAAATTATGCATCATTACATGATTTTATCCTTCCCTCAATAAAATATTGTCAAAATAAGTCATGTTGGAAACATATCAAGCTCTGGAAAAAATAAGAAAACCACTTAAAAATCAATTTTACAGTTGCAGAGGGAATGCATTTTTGTGTAATCTTCTGATATTCCCTTACAACTAATGAACTCTGCCAAGGCTTGGAAATTCTTCTGTCACAGTTGTTATGTAAGGGTCACCCTGAGGGGGACACTCAGGGAGAGATCATTGGATCACAGGATCACTAGAATCCACAAGTTTCTTTTTCTTCGGATTATGAAAATCCCAAGAAATTGAAACAGGTCACAATAACAATCTCATTGCATAATGAAAACTGGTTCAGTTTATATTCTTTAGCAATGAATATAACAATGCTTTTGGGAAGAAGGGACTCAATTCACATTGGAAACAATTCTGAGTCTTTATTGCAGATGTTACATGGTCTTTGCACTCTTGATAAGTACCGTATTAATTGTTAAGTTAGAGAGTAAAAGCAAGACCTGTCCATGTAAAGTGATTTGTGCTTGTTTCTCCATCTTCACAGTGCTGGACACAGCCGGTCAGGAGGAATTCAGTGCGATGAGGGAGCAGTATATGAGGACAGGAGACGGCTTCCTCATTGTCTTCTCTGTGACGGACAAGGCCAGCTTTGAACATGTAGACCGATTCCATCAACTCATACTACGGGTCAAAGACAGGTAGGTTACAGCAACTCAAAGACCACAATATGTGGTAATGTCGGAATGATTAGGACATTTTTACTTTCATGTTACGATTTTATGCAAGCCAAACATTTACACTGCCCTGAAAATGAAATCACATATTAGCAGGTCAATCTTCCCAGATTGTCTAAGAGACAACGAACTCATCATGAACTCCTGCTTAGAGAAACAGGATGTGTGAAACAGGCACGCACACTAAACCCACAGCTGGTTATTTTTCTACATGTGAGAATGTGACAAATCTGTCAAACATTTTAATGTCTTAAACAAGTCGGCTTTAAAAATATTTGTTTTGAAAATTGATGATGAACCATTAACGGTAATTGAGGCAACTAATACAAAAAAAAGGATCCACATGGAACTTTCCTGAGATAATGTTCAGCAGGATAACATCAGCAAACACTCTGTTATTTTTTGTACATAAATCACATTCATTCAACTTTGCTTCACACCGTATTTTTTTCCTGGTCATCTTCACCCCTGATGCCTCGCAGGTGAGCCCATCTCACCAGAACATGGCTAGAAAATGTCTAGAGGTTTCCTTAAAAATATTAAGTGGTTTGACACTTACAAATGTTAAAACACAGTCTTGAACTGTGGTCATTGGCCTGTAACTCCACTATCATCCCCTCCACCTCCTGATATGAAAGTCAGGTAATGACACCTACAGATACGAATGCATGAGTTGTTTGCAGAAATGTTAACTTACAACATTTTATTCTGGGGCCTGGGCTGAAGAAGACTTTGTCCTGATTTGATTGTATGCTTTAATATCTGCATAGCATCAACTTTCTGTTTAAGAAACGCGCTTTTTTGCCATTATATCCATCAGTAATTATATCATTTTAGTCAACAAAGTAATTGCTTTGATTTAGGAACATTGCAACATCACTGAAGTGAGCCCTCAGACTGGTTGGAGCTAAATAAACCCCAAGTTTGTCCTAGTCACCTAAACTAGATGTTTGGAAGGGAAATTAAAAGCGACAGCACCTAGAATATCCCGAAACAAGCAAGTAGAAATCTGTTTGTGCACAACTATGGTTAATATAGTAGGTCAAAGTTACTGAACTTTAAGCCAAAGCTTCCGAAAGAGGAAGCAGCTCAGTCAAATGTAATGTAATGCTGCAAGTTAAATCTAAAATGTATTAGCCATTAGAAATTTTGGCCAACGCCCCCACCCCAAAAAGACAAAGGAAGTAACAACTGTTAAGGATGTTGCCTCTGTCCTCAAGCTGCAGACCAGTTGGGCCGAACATCAGATTTGTTTTCAAAATTCTAATCAGTTGTGTTGTGAAAGTCTGTTGTGAGAGAAAATGGTGCATCTGCTCTCTGACTGTGACTGACAGTAGCCAATAAAACTGAGCTTGAGATGCAACAAAAATAGAAACTGGAACTGAGCAAGTTGCTGTCTGTCCATATTTAGTGGTGCTTCACTGTAGCTCATTTTTCTCCAAGATTTGAGTGTTGCAGAAATCTGACACCTCCCAGACGATTTGTGAAGCATGTGGCGCTCTTTCTAATCCAAATGTAAACCTGTCAGGTCTTTAAAATAGACCCTAGAACCTGAGACACTTACAAACACTCTCTGAAACTGCTTTGAAAATCAATTACTCAGTTATACAGGAATGCCTTGAGATTATGTATGTATGTTTGTGTGTCTTTTCCTCTCAGGGAGGCCTTCCCCATGGTGTTGGTGGCAAACAAAGTGGATTTGGTCCATCTGAGAAAGGTCACCTCTGATCAGGGCCAAGAGATGGCTGCAAAACATAGTGTAAGTTGTGAACCTTTCCATAGACATCGTGGTGGGTGTCTTGATTTCACATCTTTTACAGAGTTTCCAAATTTGTGATCATGGAGAAAGTTAGAGACAACAAAAAATCTCAAGTGGGTGTTTTGAGATTTACTGTCTCTGGAGGTTGTTTTAAAAAAGCTCTGTTGCCGAAGGCTGATTGAGTCTGGACGAAGTGCTGAAACTGAGAAAAAGATGTGTTGACATATATTAACCAGCTTAATATTTAACTAGTCTCAGCGAACACAGCATGACCTTTAAAGGTCCAATGTGTAGAAATGATTGGCATCTAGTGGCGAGGTTGCAGACTGCAACCAACTGAACACTCACAAACGTAAATCAAAATGAAATTTACCCCCTCTAGAGACAGTGTTTGGTTTGTCTCTTTTGGGCTACTGTAGAAAATGGTGATGCAACATGGTGGACTCAGTGGAAGTGGACCCTCTTCCTCTGTAGATGTAAAATGCTTATTCTAAGGTAACAAAAACACACAGAATACTTACTTTTCGGCGATTAAACACTAACAAATAACATGAATATTCTATTCTATTTCCGGACACACTGGACCTTTAAAACAGGCAGAAGCAGATCAACTCGGCTGTCGAATGAAGCTTGAAAGCTGAGCTGAGGGAACTACTGAAAATGTTTTCTGAAAATGTGTGTTGGATTAAGCTGTGTATCTATGATTTGTTTCACTATAGTTGTGTGTTCTTACAAAAAAAACTGTATATTTTAAGTTTATTGTATTCAATAATGTGTTCACCTCTAATATCACATATACTTTCATTTGAAATGTTCCTGTTTATTTCTTCAGATAACTTATATTGAAACCAGTGCCAAGGATCCTCCGATGAATGTGGACAAAGCCTTTCATGAGCTGGTTCGTGTTATAAGGTAACTCTTTTTTTTTCATGAGCTAAAGACTGTGAGATAAAGTCACAGTGAGTGACTGTGTGCTTGAAATATAAAGTTATAATTGTTCACAAACTAAAATACAGTCATTACATCAATAAAACTGTCTCAGCTTGGAGCGTATCACCCTTTACTCCTTTTTTTAAGTGTGTATTTAACTGCGTTAGAGGTTACGGGCACGTAGACAGTGTTACGCTGGTATGTGAAAGCAGTGAAAGTGTTTTTGGTAAGAGTGGAAAAGCAAAGAAATAATCCCAGAGCTATTTCCTGTCTTGACAGACGTGTAATTTCAGAAGGCTTTGGTTTCCGTCCATGTTTTGCATGTGGTCATATCCTGTTTTAAGTCCTTCTCTCGCTGCAAGGACCAATAAGCAGCAAGTAGGCGTGTCACATTGTTATAAAATCCACAGCTGTATTTACCTCTGTGTTTGCAAAAAAGCTTAATTCTCATGGTCCTCATGCCAGGTCTGTAACTGACTCATGAGGAAAATCTTCTCTTTTTTTGGTGACTGAGGCGAAGTGATCCATGAATCAACAGTGCCCTCTTGTGGTCAGACAGTAGAAAGACAGTTATAAAGACATGATGTGCTTTGCAGTTCAGGCAGAAACTGTCAATCCTCTTTGTGCTCGTGTAAGTTTCCCTATATTATTGTTTGGCTTGAAGCTTAGTGTGACTCACTTGTATTCTGTCATTGTTATTGGGATCTACAAGAGCTGCTGGTGCATTATTCACAGATGTTGCCAATGATTGGTTGCTGCCATAATAGATCAATCAATCATTTGTTCAAGCAGACAGTTATGTTTTCAGCCTGTCAAATATGGAGATTTCTCTGCTTTTCTGTTGTATATCACATTAAACTGGATATCTTTCAGTTTGGGACTGACAAAACAAGACATTATCTTGGATTTTAAGAAACTGTGATGGATAGGTTTCACTATTTTGTGGCCGCTAGTAGATGAATAAAACCACAGCGTTTTGTTTTTACGCTTCGTTTTTTTGTATAGATGAAAGCACAAAAGTGAAGCGAAGTAAAGTGATCCTACACTGGACTATTTTGTCAAACTGTTTCTCCTTCTCCTCCCACACAGACAACAAGTCCCCGAGCGAAACCAGAAGAAGAAAAAGAAGATGAAATGGAGAGCAGAACGTTCCACAGGCTCCCACAGGTTCCACTGTGCCATATTGTGACCTCCCTCGTCCTGTTTATCATCCGTAAAGTACACAAATCCACACGCACACCCACATACCTTTGGGTATCCCTGAAGGAACTCCCAGCAGTGGTGAACCACTGGAGCACAAAAGTGAGGGGTGGAGGGGGGTCGACGAATGGCTGGATGGATCTGGAGGGACCGAAGCGATTCTGAAATGTTGGACTGATGTCCCCTCAACCCTTCACAATGCCTTGGAACGAGTGCTATGCCATCTCTCCTCAATTTATGGTCCCTTTCAAAAGGTCTATAGATTCCTCCAATCTGTATTCAACACAGAACTACAGTGTCACTGAACTGTTTCTCAATCAAGTGTAAGTTTTGAATTTAATATCAAATGTGGCACAAGATGACAGACTCAGTGGGGGAAAGCAAAGAGAGCAGACTCACCCCGATCGTTGGAACGGGAAGGAAAAAGAAGGCTTGTGTTCTCTAACTCCAACAACCTGCTGGTCATCACCTTTCTGTCATCACACTCCTACATTTTCTGGAAGAAAAGCACCTGATATGCTATCTGAGTTTTCTCTTCATAGAGTGGACAACATAAGGGCCTGACAGATGGATATGAGAGCGGTGGCGGTGATGTTTTGGTAGTAAAAATAGATGTTGTGTGGTGTTGTCTGGGAGTATTGGCGTGCACCTCGTGGTCATGTGATGCTCTAGTTTTGAAATGTCAGTTCAGAGAGGATGGAAGGACGTGTTGAAGAGAGTGAAAGAAATGTGACATGATGCTGAGAAAAGGTGAGTGATCTGGTCATATCAGTGTTTAAATATTGTGATTGTAAAGGAAAGTTAGATTGGTCAGTGTGTGTTTTTACACTTTGATGTGAACAGAACAGGGTTAACACCAACACTGACGTGTCAGTGACCATTTATACGGATTATTTTCCCGTCAAAAGTATATCAGAGCCACTTTACATCATGTATTTAAAAAGAATTATGGTAAATCTCAGTTACCTCGTCAGTCCAGCTGAGGGCAGCCTTCATCAGTACTGTATCAACAATAGTCCTGATATTTTGTCTTCATAGTCTTACAAATTCAAGTTACTTTCCATGTTTTGTTTTGTTTTTGTATCTAAAAAAAATATAAAAAATAAAACTTATATTTGTGATATAACAAGATCTAATTCTAGGTGGCAATGTAAACAAATTCAATGCTGTTTTACAAAAACATCTGTAGGAAATTCTTAATCGATAAGGGATAGTGAGAGCTTCACGTTTCCGATGTGAAACAGGCTGGAGAAGCTGATTTGCACTGGCCACTAACCAAAATAATGTGATGTCACTTTATTTCAATCTTGGGGCTTTTCAGAATGAATTCAGGAGAAAGTTATGAGAAATAAGAAGAATCATGCTCGGTGAAGGACGGACGCTCCTTAAGTTCGGGGAGTAAGAGAGCCGGTCCGAAGCGGGCGGCATGAAGCCATGTTAACCTAGCTAGAGACTAGTTGTAGGAGAGCCACACACTCGGAGCAGCAAGACATTCTGCGTATTCATGTTCGTAGCTGTGAGGTGGATAGGAATGTACAATTTAATAACCTACGAAATGGCTTGTACTGTTAAAGCACTAAAGTTTCAGTGGACAACTCTTTTTTTTTTCTTTGTCTGGATGAATATACCGTCTCTTGAAGGAATACATTTTTGCACTTTTAATACAATTTCTGACTTTCCTATTGGCATGTTGTTTTCTGTTCAAATCTGTAAGTGAAATGAAAGGCACAGTAAAAAAAAATACAAAACAAAAAAAACAATTTGAATGTAAAATGGAATAACAAAACAAGCAAATAGGCGATTAGTGTTGTAGCCCTGTGTGCCTGTGTATGCCTGTTGCCTCGGCGATGATTGTAACAGCGATTGAATAAGCTGGGGTTTAATCATTCGAGAGGTGTTGAAAGAAAAGTTCTGTGTTTTACTCAGTTTTGATTGAATGGCATAACAAAAATTCACCTCAGCATGAAAGTGGAAAATCAACCTCAGCAAAAGAAGGAATACAGTATTAATCCACATCTACTGTTAAAGGGACTTCGCAGAGAGAGAAAACATTCAAGTACTGATCATTGAGCAGTGAAGCAACAGACTCTGGATCTTTGGGGAGCTAAAAAAGAAAAAAAATACTGAATGTGTTTGATGAAAATGTTGCATCATGTATGTTTGATACCATTTTGTATTATTGATATGAATTATTGATATGATTCTTGCAAAGTGTTTTTTAAACAACTGAATAATTTATTACTGTCTATGTTACCTCAGCGTGTCCCAGACCTGGACAAAAAGCTATACTCCCCTTCTCCCTTTTTTTTTTTTTTTTGTTTTTGTCTTTCGGACTCTCAGTGGTTCAGAGGCCTTTTGCCTTTGAGGCCCAATATGAAGAGACTCTAATGTGTTGTGGACCGAGATGAAGGAACAGAATTTGGTCCTGAACTAAAAAAAAAAAGCGCATAAGGACCTCTGCTTCACTGGAGCTCATGTTGATGACCTTAAGTGAACATGTAATAACACAAGGGTCACAACAAGGAGAGTTTTTTGTCCAATTTTTAATATGTTTGTTCAATGTGAAATTTCTTATAGGAAAAGTTTGATACTTTGGGAAATGCACTTATTCACAGCAGCAAGCTTCCAACAATTAGTCCATTAAATAAATAAGAACTGCCAACTATTTTGGTAATCAGTTAATTGCTAAAGTAATTTTCTGTGCACATAAATGCTGTTTTCAGCTTCTCAAATATGGAGATTTTCTCTGTTTTATATCATATTAAACTGAATGTCTTTGGGTTTTGGATCACCCTAGACTTTGAGGAACACAATTTTCGACAATTTTCTGACATTTCATGGCAAAATAATCAATGAAAATAATTGTATGTTGCAGCCCAACCTAGTTTAGTTTATAAGCCTGGAAAACAGCTTGCCTGGCTCTGTCAGGAGGTAACAAAATCAGCCAACCAGCACCTCTAAAGCGCACTTATTGAGTATGTTATGTTTAGTCTGTTCAGTGTGTATGAGTTGCGGTTTCACGTGGGTTCCTTTTGACCGGGCCCAGATATCTGCTTCCTGTCTTTATTGCTTAACTACCTTCATATTTATGTTGCATTCCAGAATCCAGTCATCTTCTGAGGCCATAATTTCCCAAACTCCAAGCGTACCATGTGCCAAAATAATAATAATAAAAAGGTCTTTATGCTAAGCTAAGCTAACTGGGATTTTGTCTAGGCGCATATTTATGATGCAACCAAGCTACCTTCAGAAGTTGTAATTCTTCAGTTGATATTTCCAACTTCCGACATCCAAGTGTACCAGGTGTATGCAAAACAAGTAAACAAAAAAGTTTTTATGCTAAGCTAAGCTAAGCTAACGGACATGCTGGCTAGCTTTGTTTTTATGTCGTGTTCCAATTAATGTCTGAGGTCGTACTTTCCCAGCTGAAATTTCAATCTTCTTACTTCCAAGTGTTCCAGGATCATGCCAAAAGCTAAACAAAAACGCTTAATGCTTAGCTAAGCTAGCTGGCATGCTAGCTAGCTCCATATTTATGTTGCATTCCAAAATCCATTCAACTTAAGGAGGTCATAATTTCCCAGTTGGTTCTTTCCAACTTCCAACCACCAAGCTTTTCAGATGCACAAATGTAAATGTAAACAAAAGAACATTGCTGGCCGTGACAAACTGACGTTTGGCTAGTAACTGGAACACAACAGTAGCACAATAAAACAAGAGTGGTATTAATCTTCTAACCTATTTGTCAATAAAGTGAATAAGTGCATTTTCCAAAAATGTTGCACAGTTCCTTTAAGCAGAACGAGCTCATGTACCAGTCTGGTGTCTTCTAGTTGACTATTTAACTTTTGGGTTTGAGGTCCAAAATCAGTTTGAAACGAGAAAGTTACCTTTTTCTCAAATGAATCGTTGTGGCTGGTACAAAGAAACCTGCTGATTTGTTGTGCCGTCTTCACATTTCAGGTAGACCAAACACAAATGCTGAAAGTGAATGAAACGCACCAGTTGTGTGACCCTGGAGTATATGTGAGCTAAAGCGAGCACTTTTGTTTCCATGAATTGGGAGAGGTAGCATTCTTTTTTCAAAAACAGACACCAAGTATTGTTGAAGTTATGCAAATTGATTTGAGTTGTGTATGTCCTGAAACTTTGTCAGTATGTAAAGGGCCGCGTAAACTTTTAAGTTTGGAATACAAAAAAACCCAACAAATTTTGGATTTGTGTAATGTGTGTTTTTGGACAGGTCTGTTGTGTTCTAACTGGCTGTGTCAGACTGAGGAGCTAGACGAGGCACAAACAAACTGTGGCCTTTTTATCTAGCCTCAGGGGTCGATTATATTTCAATAAAGAAATACAAGTATTGTGACTTTACATGATTGAGTGCCTTGTTTCGATTTTGTTGGATGGTAGCCGGGTGGAGACATGGTATTAAAATGCAGAGCGGCACACTAACTCACCGCTGAATGGCCGTGTACAGCCGCCGTGGTGATCACGGCTACACGTGTTCGGAGAGTCAGCGTGCTTGTTCAGCACAAGCTCGCCTCATTAATCTTCAGAGCTGTCGAGGTCCATTGAGTTCAACACCGAGAGTGCCGAAAGCCCCATTTTGCCTCATTGATTTCAAATCCTTCGGGATAAAGCGAGGCAGGCCGGCGCACAGAACAGGTACCCGCGTGTCTGCTATTGATTTATATTCATGTTCTGTTCAGAGTGAAATTGGCATGGAGAGGTGCACAACATGAGGTGAGAGGCAGGAGAACTAAGATGGTGTTCAGGGTATTTGAGAAGATGGACAGAATGCTTTATCCTCCAGTAATGCATTAAGGAGAGTTAAATATTTCAAATGCGGATGTGTAAGTCAGCTTGAAAGATTAAGAATCGCTTCAATTTCACCGTCACCTGATGAGGGAAATTGTCGAAATGTGAGTTTAATCAGCAGAAAGAAACCAGAGTCCTTTTTAAAAAACGTACATCTTCCATCAGAAGACATACCAGGATCCAGTGATGGATAAGGAAATCTACTCAAGTTATGCACTTAAAGGTGCAATATGTAGTTTTGGGGAAGACGTTTTAATCAGAAGAGAAAAGATCATCATTGACTGATATTTTATGGGTAAACACACTAAATAAACAAACTATTTGTTTTCATGACTGAACAAGAAAAACTGACCTGAAAGGCTTAGTTTATTAACAAGGCACATCCTTGTTTATATGTGGCGGACCCTGCCACCTCCCTAGCTTCAACCAGTGTTCTGGGGACCTTATTTTCCTCTGAGAACAGCTTGTTTATTCAGTTATGGAAAAAAAAATGACTGAGTTTGTATTATTACCTCCTTAATATTGTAAATATTAAAATTCTGAGTTCTCCAAAGAGTTGTTTTGCCCCTTTAAGTACAGTTTTAAGCTACTTTTACTTCCATGATCTGCAACTTTATACGTCCACTCGTCTACATTTTTTGAGGCAGTAATTACACTTTTTACTCCTCTACATTTATTTCATGACTCACTAGTTCCTCTGCAGACTGCATTCTGACTTTTGATACAAAGGCACATTTAATCATAACTATCAGATACTTGTAAGACTGACACTCGAGTACTATTTGTACAGCTGACTTTCACTCTTCTCAAAGTAATAATTTAACACAATGTCTTCATGTGGTGGAAACTCTTATTTAGAAGTGAACAAATAATAGATGATTCACACAAGGTTGTCTTTGTGTAATTCGATAAAGAGCAAACAGAATTTTCAGCTGAAATTCCAGCTTCATCCAGCGAGCAAACCTCGGCAGGGTCTGACAAAGAGTCTCAGGCAGAGTCACAGTTTACAGCGCACTCAGAGAAACCTTTTCCCAAAACAGTATCCAGATGGCCGGACAGCCTCGGATGTACTCACAACATCCGACATGCGTCCGTGGAGTACAGTAGCACTCTACTTTCCCATAAATCAGCGAGGTCGCTGTGTGAAAGTAAGTCAAACAGTTCACACTAAGGCCAGGTCATAATTCACAGTGCTGAAAGGTGTAATAAACGGTGAGGTTATAGGTCAAGACGTGAAATAACAGTGTAAGGTAATGTGTGTGTGGTTAAATGCAAATGATACATTTTGCTCCCACACTTTACTTTAATTCAAGTTTGAATTTTGGGTGCTTTTACCAACACTGCCAGGATGAAGTCAAAGAGATGTTTCCTGTCCCACCACACAGTTTCTGTGCCATTTGAGGGTCTTACCACTGGGTGACAGCACATTACTGACCAGTTATCCCCTCTTAATATGTGGGGAATAAAAAGCTTTGCCAAACACAAACGCATGCGCTTAACAAAGCCCAAGTGACCTGCTCGAAACAATCAACTTACCCGCAACTTGATTACAACGTCGGGGACAATCATGCGTGCTGAGCGGAAATAAATACTGCAAAAACATTCAGTCGGCCCTCTTCCACACAAGCAGGTCATTTAAATGGAAATCCACAGTAAAGAACAAGACGTGTTTAAAGATAAGTAGTTTAGCATGTGTCATGCATTTTGACAAGGATGTCCAGCTGTTGAGGGAGCCGATGTACGTCACTGTTATGTCAAGGTCATTGTGCTCTGATACGTTTCATTCGTCTCACACGTGTGAACTCCTTATGCATTTCATTGTGTGTTCCCTGCTCTTAATTCTTATCGCATAACAAGCCAGATCAGGTTTCTTATTAATCATGCTTATTTCATACGGTGCACCGTAAATTACCTTTGACATTAATTTTGGTAAAGTCCAGGTGCCGGTCAGTGTACGTGTTACCTTTGGTTAATTGCTGTCGGGCGCAATCTTTTCACAAAGCTGCCTGGATTCATTTGGGCAGCGTTTTTTTTTTCCAAGTGCAGCAGCAGCTCGCCAATTAGCACAACTGGATACTCATTTATTGCTGCAGCCGGGCTGGTTTTTCTTGTTAATAACATTTCAAAGCAGCTGTGTCTCGGTTCTGTGGAACTTGAGGGTCACGCAGTACAGCGGTCGCGGAGTGCAGAAGTGTGTGGTCAAATGAACGAAGTGTACTGTTGCAAAAAATGGTAGAAGAAGGTTTGAAATATAAAATAAGTGCTACATTCTATATTTGCTTGGCGGCCGTTTTCCTCCGCTCATGTGCCATATTTCTGTCTTCCAGGTTGCTTTCTGACAAACGATTATCATTTCAGCACTTCCTGGTCGATCAGCAACTGAGAAGCAAATGGATGATGAGGATCTGGAGTGACATGAATTTGAAGGTAGAACATCATATTTAATAACCTATTAGCTAACGTTTGCTAGCGTTCAACAACTTCCTCGCTATCGTTACAGTTTGATTACATCCAGAGCCTTTTACTCTCAGGTTTTAAGGGGTTGTACGTTACAATTTGTCGCAATTTACATGTTTTCTTCAATTTTTATTGGTAATGTGTGCGCAGATTGTAACGTGACGTGAAAAAATTCTCTGTCTTCAGCCGGCAAGCTGCCTGTCTAGTGCCAAATGGGTCTATTGGAGTGAATGGCTCAGAGATGCTTCTTTCACAATGTAGCCATATGGGACAAAATGTATTTTGTTTTGATCATCAGTGATCCCCAGAGCCCCCAGGCGATCGTCTGGGGCTCTGCTTACACAGAGCAACAGTAACTAACGTTAGCTTAGAAATGAAGTCCGTTGACGCAAACTTAAGACACTAACAGTAACGTTAGCTTGGAAGTGGTTGACTGATAACGTTAACTAATGGGTTATCAAATATGTTGTTTTGTCTTGAGTACGGCTTGACGTACCTCTTAAGTTTCACTTACCATTGTTTTTTTGGTTGCTGATCAATCAAGAAGATGTAAAATAATAACAATTCTTAGAATGCAACCTGGACAATAAGCAGTCAGCTAAATCATTCGATAAATCACCTTTGACAACAGAGGAAAATGACTGCTGGGTGAATGTGACATGTCCTGTATGATGGTGGACTCAAGCAGCATCAGATTCAACGGCTATTTATTCAAATCTTTTGTGTATTGAAAAACAAATAAAGATCTAATATTGCGATTGCAGCTGCTTTGGCATGAAAGGTGAAATGGTTCACAACCAGCTGTTTTCTGTTTTGCTTTTTAATCTTCACAAATGGCCTCACAGATTGTATATGGCAGGTGTTACGTGACTTCAGGTGACTGCCGGATTGTAGTGAAAGAGAGGAGGTGATACAGAGAAAGTACAGGAGTGAGATAACGAAGACGGGGAGACAGACCAACTCAGAAAAAGAAGTGTCAAAAAGGGCAGAAAAAAAAAAGACGGATAAAGAAAAATCAGGAGAGAGTGAGAAGAGGCAGCAAGGAAGGATGGTGAAGGTGTGAAAGGTAACACTGTATAAAATCCTTGTGCTTAAAATGTATTTCTTCTCATTTTTCTTCAGATTAGGAGGCGGCAGTGACAACAGATGGATATTAACAGAGAGGAGCAACACAATCGAAAAATCTTATGTCTCCATATGTCACTCAACAATTTGTAATCTAATGAGAACAGATAGAAAAGGTGCAAGAGAAATGAAGAGAAACACATCCTCCATCACATTTCATTAACCCTGCTGCTCTCCCTCACTTCAATAAGCCATACGTTTACATTTGTATGCCGTTAATTTCACTCCCTGCCTCTCGTGCTCAGGTTCCTCTATTGAACTATGAACTATTTTTTTTAAAAGACATATCGAGTACATAAAGCAAGACACTGGAGCAGGCAGGTAAGGAACAAAAACAAAGATGAACCACAAGAGCTGAAGGAAGACTTCAAATCAAGAAAAAAAAACTAATGAAAAGCAAAACTTCAAATCAATAGGAAACCACACAAAGGCAGGAAATGGAAAGTAAAACAGGGCACATGAGAGCTGATTTTCAAAATAAAACAGGAAATAACAAAACCACAAACTCACACTATGACACTGGTCATATAAACTTGATATTTGTTCAGTTGTACTTTAATTCTACAGTTTATGTAAGTCACAGTTCAGTTCCCAGCGTCCTCTGCCTGAACCCTCAGTTATTTACAGATGAACCGATGTTTCTACTCGTACCGGGCTCCAAGTGAACATGACTGGTGTCAGGACCAACTGCAGCCAGATTGATGACAGGGAATTCAGTGCTAATGTGGTTTATAGAGTTAAGCTGCCGGTAGTTACAGTCTGCTCGTTTCGTCATGCAGCTCACCTTAGCGGTTCTATTAGTTAACTAATCCTCGGGTTGCCAGGAACGAAACCTAACTCCCCCCAAAAAACCCTCCTAAAACATTCTGCTACACATTTTTTTTCTTATTTGGACTTGAATCAGATTTTTTTTTGTGTGTGAAATGTTTGACTTTTTATTGCAAAAGCAGAAAGTTTAGAGGGTAAATGCTCCAAATCACAAGCGGTTACAAGACGAAAAGTTTCACAACAACTGGTTCATCCTTAAATCATACGAGGTGACCAAAATCCGCTTAGGCCAACTCATTTCCCGGTGACGGAAAACAAGATTGAACTGAGGCAGTCAAACAAGTCTTTAAATGAACTGCCAGACACTTGAGACAGTATTTCACTTCTTCTTCACACCACTTGAATCCTCCAATAATACATTTTGAGACTCTGCTCCGCTCAACATGCAAGGAAAGTTGTTTGATGATGACCGTACTGTAACTGAAGTCTTCGAAATGATTGTGATCAGTGTGAGAGGACCATTAAATACACCAGGCTACATACGTAATACTAGTAATCAGAGAGGGACAGTAGATCTATAACTGGGATCAGCGGGTTTAATTGCTGTTGAGGAAAAGCTACAATGCTATCTTAGCGGTAACAGATTGACTCATGTAGATGTTTTGTTGTGGGAGAATTCATGTTTTTCAGGTCTCTGGTGACCCGTATGTTAAAGGAGGCATGCTGGATTGACTTGGTCAGTGTGTTCTAAGAGTTTTAACTTTCCTTTCACACTTGCTGTCAGACAAGCCGATGATCAATGTGTTGGATCGAAAATGTTGTGCAGACATTCATGAGTCTCAGATGATGAATGCCAGATATTCTGGCGATCCCCTGACTTCTCATCTATCACCACCAACAGGCTCAGTTTTAACTACCAGGAAAATAAATGAAAAGTAAAAGGAAAAAGAAAAAAATGCAGAGCCGGATCAGCGGCTAAAAACGTCAGGGAGTTTTAGTTCAATGTGTTTTTATTGCAAAGATGTAGTTATACTTACAGAGTGACCTTAAAAAAGGAGCAATTTGCAAGATAAGACAAGAATTTTATCCTACTGTTTTGCAGAGAAGTCATGAAACCCAGATTTAAATTAACGTTTCTGCACTTCTGGTTTCCTCGTCTCAAAGTTGATGAATGTCTTGTGAGTGAGCGGCTTAATGAGACTATGGAGGTCGTCACGGACGTCAAACATCGTCACGCCGAACACAGAGACTCATCTACTCACTAGTCCAACAATTCCAACTTTACAACTAATGTATTTTCAATTCAATGTGTATACTATAGTGTAGTAGGAAGCTGAGTGTTGGTTGAAGTCATGCGACTTTGGTGTAGTTAATTAAAAGCCTGACGTCAGCTGAGGTTTAACATTTTAACCGTTCTTGCAATATATCCACACCAACTCTTTTTCTTTTAATCCTGTGCCTGCACATGGTGCATTAAACACGCATATAGTCATACTTGTCTTTTCCTCATGAGTTGTAAACGTCCTGAGAAGAGTTCGATTTTTCTTTTTGGTTCTCATTCCAAGCCAAATTCACCTAATATATATTCCTGAGAAGCATCCGTGAGTGCCCGAGATTCACAAACACCCCTCTGCAATTTTACTCAGTTTTGTTCCCATATGACATCACGCTTTGCTACAAACCTTGGAAGCAAGATTAACAATTTGGAAAGAAAACCGGCCACGTTATGTAACTCTGCACGAAGGTTTTCCCCAGACAGCGGTGTAAATCCCATGTGGTCGTTTAATTCAATTCCTGATCAACAACTTTTGTTGCTTGTAGTAGAGAAGATAGAAAACGACGTTCAACAAATGACATATTTCACATTCTCAGCACAACTTTCATTTTGTATCACGTTAAGGAGCCTTTCCGACATGCTGCGTCGCGGAGATGTGTTTTCCGTGTGAAAAATGTCTTTCTGGAACAAGGTAATGAGTTCTGCTCTGTAAGAAAAAGTTGGATGACAGGGGGTAAAAGGTTTTGTCACACACTCGTAGCCCTGCACGATGATGTGTGGGGTCCCTCGAGGATATACATGAGAGGAGGTAAAAAGGCAGACAGCGCCGTGTGATGAGAAATATGCCCTCTGTGAACGCTAACGGCATAGAGGTCTCAAATTCATGTTCAAAGACAGCCCTGCAGAAAATCCTGAAACTGAAACGGTCACAAGTCATCTCAGTCCTGCTTGGCGTGACTTGTTTGAGTTTAATTTGATTTCTAATTCGACAGTAATCTAATTTGAGAAACCAATCAGAGTAAAAAAAAATAAGGTTTAATGCCAGAAACATAACAAGCACAAAGGATAATGAAGTTGAACCTGTAATATAAGAAGCCATGCATGCAGTGCTTGGTCTTTGTCACCTTCCACAGCAATGCATTTAAACTCCAGAGGCGTTCCCACTCGAGATAAGATATATAATCCCCCGGAAGCGGGTTCTGGGTCTGCCCCTGTGGTTTACTCTCAGTTGGTCGTGCCCTGTGAACTTCTAACGGGAAGCGCCCTGGAGGCATCCTAACGAGATTCCCCAATCACCTCAGGTGCAGGAGCAGCGGCTCTACGCTGAGCTCCCCGCCGAGCTCCCCGCAGATGTCTGACCTCCTCACCCTCATCTCTAAGGCTGAGCCCAGCCACCCTACAGGAGACAGACATTACGCCTGCTTGTAACCACGATCGCGTTCTTTCAGTCGCTACCCACGGCTCGTGACCAGAGGTGTTGCTGGACTGGTAAATTGAGTCACAGCGGTCCGGTGCAGCACCCCGCAGTACTGCCCTCGTGCTCCATATTCCCATCACAGAAAATATGTTCATGTGCATGTGAAAGATCTTGAAAATTAAAAAAGTCAAAGTCCGCACCAACAGATGCTCCTCTGTCCCGCAAAACACACAGCTCCTGAAACGCCTCATCAGTAGCCCCGCCTTTAATCACGTGACTTTATGACATCACACTGTCACAGAGTCACATATTTGCATAATTTATTATGTTTTTATCACATTATTTCAACAAATTCTCAAATTTATTTACAGCTATCGCCAGTTTATTTACCACCAAATCAAATGAATAAATAAAAATCCCAGTTTATACCTGCCAAAATATCCTTTTTGTAAAATAACTGATTTACATTTGTTCTTTGTTCATCACCCAACCCACTCCACAAGGCCACCCCACAGACTTTAATACATAAACTTAGTTGCACAAACACATTTTTACCCTCCTCCCTTTCACAAAACATTTTTTGAAGGTCGCCCAGAAGTGAGTTGTTTCTTGCTTTAAACAGATCTACTGATTTCAATGCTTTAAAAACCTCCACGTCATGTACTATCCTGACTGCTCTCTTTTGAATGCATAATGGTTGCAAGTTGCTTTCGTAAGAGTTCTAAGTTCATCTAGATTCAGCAAAACTCACAAAACTCCTGATTTTGCCATAAATTACAGAGATCAGACGTCAGAGAGGATGAAGAGAATGCTTTTAGAAATACAAGGTGTGAAAGCACGCAAAGACAAGATTGGATCATTTCCTATCTTGATGAGGTATCCAGATACTGATCCCTTAAAAGATGCCAGGTGTAATGGGGGTGTAAGTCTGCACCCAAAATGAACTCTCTGGGAGTCTGCAGAAGGTCCACTTGAGGTCCTGCATGGACTGGACGAACTGTGGGTCAGGACAGCACCAAGCACCCACTAATTTCCAAGGAACACACATTTGGATTCAGCCGAAGAGAGGCGGACTGAACCAGACGGCGCTCAGGCAAAGAGTCAAAGGTCTAAAGTTCAGGCAGATCGTCATGCTGGCATGTGAGGCAGTCAGGTATATAGACTCCCAGGCTGATGAGTGAAGCGGGAACAGGTGAGCAGGTTGATGAGGCAGTCAGGTGAGCTGGAGGTCAGGAGGGAGTGACAGGCTCTGAAGTGACTGGAGAGATTAGTATTTGTGGGAAACGAGCACACTGGGAGAAAAATAATGACACCCTGAGACACACCCGGCTGATGTATAAATCATTTGATTTGCATTCCTGGGAAATAATCTTGGATGCAACAGTTTGAAGATAAGAAAAGAGAACGCTCTGCCTGTAAATTAACAGTCGGGCCGACTCCCTCCTGCATGACTGCCATATTGATTGTCTCATTAAGTGCAGTCACAATTTTAATTCTAAGCCATTCTTTGGATGCTCATACATTGGGTCTATTATTTGATAATGTATTCTTTCTTCTGTGGGAATAATTATGATATCATTTCCTATATTTGAAGTATTTACAGCCAATCTTTAACTCTGTTATGGCTTTTCCCCGGCACTATCTTAGAAGATTAAAACTTGACTAAACTCTAGAGTAGAACTGCAGTGTTGCATTCTCTTCTCGGGTTGTGTGGGTTCAACAGCTAACTGCACTAACTGCTTATTTATTTATTTATTTATTTATTTATTTATTTATTTATTTATTTATTTATGTTGTTTATTTCGGGCATGTCAATTCATCATCATCACATTTCATTATTGTTCAAATAATACAATACACATGGCCGAAAGGGAAAAGCGGGAGAAGCCAAAGCTTATCTAGTCCCGCCCCCATTACCCACAGGATAAAATCTTCATCCTAATTTAACCTCGGGTTAAACATGTCACTTTCCTCTAAATTTAAATTGACTCTTAACACACACTACTCGATTTTCCTCCCACACAACAGGACGCTGATGTAACTTTGACTCACTATCGTGAAACAGCCGCCACATACAGGAGGAACTTATTCTCACATTAATTAGGATGCCAGCTTGCGTCAGCTGTGTCACTCAGGATTTAACGGATGTGTGTAGTTCTTCTCTCACACATTCACAAGACCAGATGTTTAATATCTACTGTATCTCCCAGTGAGTGAAAGCCTCTCCTCTTCATGCGCTCCTCGCCTGAAGGCAAAGTTACGGAAGCCAAACACTTCACTTTTATGTGATTAAAATCACATATAATCTGAAATACACGTCATGTTAGCAGAGTTGCACCTTAGTAAGATGGCTGTAATCAGAGGCTGCAATTCGACATTTACCCAGTGTTTTTTTTTGTAACTTAGAAAATCAAACCTAAAGGAATGAAAAGTGACAGTGTGAGGAAATTATGGGTGGCTATCTGCTACTTTATGAATGTTTGTTCAGCTGCTGGAGTCTTTTTGAGATGATACACAGTTCACTCCAAAAACTACCAGTTTTATCGTGCACCTTAACATTTTGAGCGCACTTGTTTGAGCACAAAGGTCCAGATAAGCTTTATGATCCCCCCCGAGGTATAAGTCACGTGGTTCTGAAATATCCTGAGCGACTCTGGTGCTGAAAGATGTATGTCATGTACAATTCAATGCACACAAACAGGATACTCTCAGTCAGCACACCGTATACACAATCCAGATAACCAGATGATAAAGCGCACAAATGTCTCCTGGTTAGTAACGTAAGTGCTGTAGATACTGGCAGTCTCGTCACAGCTGAACCCAAGGTGAATCATTACAGCCTTCTTTCACCTTCTCTTCTTCTTCTAATTATACTTCTACTCATGACAGAGTACATACTGTACACTTAGAGCCTTCGTCTTTTCATCTGCATAACGAAAGGTGTTGACTGGCACCGGAGCAGAACATTCTTCATGCCTTTGTATCGCGCACATTTAATATTGATTTCTGAGGAAGAAAGTATTCGCAGTGTAGTAGTAGTGAATACAGAGCGGTACATGGCAGCGTACATCAGACTGGACACTTTTTTTGTCATTTGAAACAGCGGGGTGCTCTGTCCTGCATTCATTTCCCTCATTTTAACAGCGTCAGTGTGTTTAATAAGATGTTCGGCGAGCCCGAATTGTTCAAATAACTCTCGAAAGCAACCTGGTTTGGGAGGGTTACTTTAAAAATGTGTTCAGATACAGTTACTAATTACCTGTTAAAGAAACCTTGTCAGTAACATGATCCAAGTATCACAATATTAATGTAATGTAACTTTACTGTAACTGTAACTAATGTGACTACTTTCCTGTTATAGACTAGTATCATTCTTCGTTTAAAATTTAAAAAATGTACAGATTACGTAACATGTATTGAGTCACTCCGCAAGCTCGGCTGTTTTTCATTGTAAGATTTACATTATCCTAAATATCCAGCAATGTTCAAACCCAAATCCATAAGTCTACTCAAGTCTAATGATGGATTTAATGAGGTTGCCTGATGTTATTTCTGGGACAGGGAAGTTGTAGAACGAGACTAAACTTAACGTGAATAATTAGATTTGTGAGTCACATCAGATGGATTTCCATCAGCAGTGGTGGTTGTTTTATTGGTTCATACATCAACAGCAAAGCGAGTTCAATGGCAGGAACGTCTGCGTGTATTTGTGTACTCATGCAGTATTTCCCCGTCACCAGACAGCCTGACTTTAAAACGGAGGTCAGCTCCGCGGATCGCTGCTGCAGTCGGGTTGATTAACAGGAGTGAGGATAAATCCAGTTTTTATCCCAAACGTTTAAAAGTAATCTCTGAGCTGAGACATGGTTGAATCAAATGTTTAAATAAAAAGTATTGTGATCTCCTCTGAAATGTTGTGAATAAGAAGGACAACTGGATTCCAAAAAATAGAATAAAAACAGAATTCAATCATTTTCAGACAAACTGTGTTTACCGACAACGGTTTTACAAAATGTTCCCGAGCCCACGAAGTGATATCAGTCATACAAGTGGTGAACTTCAGCCCATCCTCACATGTGAACGACTTCATCTTTTATGCCCTTTCTGTTCTGTTTGTGTTTTGTCATGTTGCTTCTCATCTGTTACCATTTCTAAGAACCCATTCTGCTTATTCGCTCTGTGATTGTGTTCGTTGTTTCGGTATATTATCGCATTTTTGCTCCAGTTCCGTTTTTTATTTGTGCTCTCGACATCATTGAAAGTGACACAACTTCCCCAGTCCTTTCGCGTTCCCTGTCCCAACATGTTTGAAACACGTTGCTGCCACGAAAAAGCATATATTTACAAAAACCAAAGAAGTTGATGAGGTCAGACAGTGAACAGCTTGTCATGCACACATACTAGAACACACTGTACAATATGATGCAGACACAAAGATAGATAAGTAATAAAGGAAAGGAGTAAATGAATGTATAATAAATAGATGATGTTAATAAATAGAATAAAGATAGAATTTAAAAGACGAATCACAGAGGTAATAAAAGATTTTGAGTAGCGGTTAGTTGTACAACAGGTGAAGCATAACAAATATCACATTGTGTTTTATTTCTGTTTTTTTCATTGTTAGAATTGGTCTTGCATTGCATGAAAATGGAAATACATCTGCCACTGCTCTGTTTGAGAGGGACAACTGATTGGAGTGAAATGGCTTCAACAGTTGTAAGAAAGACAGACAAGATATGACGAAGAAAAATAAAACCTTTCAGAAGCAATTTCTATGCAAATCGTGTTATTTTGCGTTCTGTACAAAACTATAATCACAGTATAGAGTTATTATATAAAGATTCCAACAAAGGCTTCATCATTGTAACAGTATGTGATCTCTTTTTTTCATACTCGCTGTATAGAAACATAAAAGATTCCCCTCGTCTCATGAATACAAACGCTCTTCCTGTGGTAAAAGTTGTAAATGATTACCTTCCTTCATTCCGACATGTGAATGTTTTGTTGCAATCCAAGCGGGGGATGACTGGCAGCCCAAATATTGTATTTCACAATATTTTCATTAAAACAACGTAATGAAAAATGCATTCATGCCAACAATGTTCATGCCCTGGGCAGCGAGTCCTCACAAAATGTGCCGGTTTTCCGAAGTCCCAGTGTGAGACTTGAGTTACCCGATCTGCGAAGTTTAACAACAGCTGTGAGGATGATACGGTATTTCTATAAAAAGGAGAGAGTATCAGAAAATTAGTCCAAAAAGCACGTCACAGAATAGTCAGATTCTCATTGGCATTAACCATCTCATCCCTGCCTCAATGTCATCTTCTACATCAGAATAATTCCTCTGGGTTTAGTCTGACCTCACAGTGCTTTCAGTTCTGCACTCTTACTGAATACTTTTGTGTTATGAGTTACGTAAGTGAAAGTCAAGGAGGAAACAAAAGATGAAACTATTCAAGTATCTCTGTGTCTAACAGTTCTACATATTCTCAGTCTCAGCTCGTCAAATGCTGCAGCTGCAGCTTTAACCCTCAAGATGTGACGTCATATCAAGGCACTATAGCGTCGGTTTTGCATTTGAATGGCTCTGTTTAAGAATTTGGCACATATAATGACGTATTATGACTTTTGAACTATAGTGAAATGGTCACGATGGGTTTGTTTGGGTTTAGGCAACAAAACTACTCGATTTGTGAAAAGATCATATTTTAAGGCCCCTACACACACCGCCCAGACTCAAACCAACGGCCAACTGCCTTTATCCGACCACCCCGTTGCCTCTCGTCTGACCCGTGACCCGACCCGTTCAGCAGAAAAGTTGCATTGAACATTCCTTCATGCTTCAACGGCTGCCAACTCCACAGTCGCGTGTACGTTCTGCGCTTGCACGAGATGCAATAAGTCTCCTTAACATCGGGTGGCGCTAGTCTCATGCCAGTAATCCAAAACATGAAAACAGGAAATGACTTAACGGAGTGCATAGAAAAACAAAGCGCACCGTATAGAGTTCAGTGGTGCACACAGTATTCTGCCCAACGTTCTCAGACTTCGCAAGTTGAATCGGAGCAGACGCTGTCCACAAGGTTCCAAAAGCTTCCAGCGCAGATAAACACACTGAACACTGAACTCGCCCGAGTCTCCCCAAACGCTCCAAATGGCCAACGGTTGGCCCGGTGTGTTTCACGCTTTTGGTTGAAGTAACTACGTTCTGTCACGTCTCTTGCATTATATGATTTATGCAAGGTAACTTACTTACACAAAACCTGGTAACGTAGGAACGCTTGTCTCAGCGAGGAAAGCCCTGTGTATGACCCTTCGAACCACCCTGATCACCCCTGATTTATATGTTGCTGCACTCCAGAAATGAAGCGAGAGGACTCAGCGTCAAACTTAGACATATAGGTCCACTGACCAGCAGGCTGCTGTATTGGATGCGTTTGGAGTGAGAACTTTCTGGTCAGTAATCTACAAAGATAGGACAATTTCAATTTCTTTTGCATTTTAGGACTATAACCACTTTAATTAGTACAGTAAGTAAGGAGAAGCTGGTGGCAGAATGTTAAAAAGTCCATGCAAAGATGCAAATAGACCACCACATTCTGCTCCGAACCAGATCCGTTTTCTGAGGGGGATAAGGATCAAGGATTAATTCTAAAATACTGCAATTAAAAAGTGGATTTATCTTCATTCCCATTTATCAATCTGACTGCAGCAACGATCCACAGAGGTGACTTCCGTTGTCGGCTGTTTTATGTACTGTAATGTTGACTGCAGCTAAACACAAATAATCCCCCGATCAAAGTAACCAAGGCAAAAATGTGCTCTACGTTCGGTGCAGCTACAACAAACATTAGTACACATGAAGGAATTTTCCTTTCCTCAGGATCACTTTTTGGGTTTCCATGAGCAAAAGCCCTAACCCTATCAAAAGAAGTTAGTTGACTATTGACAGATAGTTTATATAGATAGATATGTTCTCAAGTCTCATACAAATGGTGAAATAAAGAAATAAATAACGAAGTCATTAAGTATTTTTTTTTTATGTAATCATACATTAATTTATACATATTTTTTCGGCATCCCTTCTGGCATTGCCCAACTTGCCAGTTGGTTCATCAGAGTGACATTCGTACGAGGAGGCTGGCCTGATTGAATCAATGGCAAAATTGAGTATATTCCTCCATCAAAAAACTATGACCAGAGGGTTCTAGATGATTTATGGAACCTCTTTTATGTGTAACATGCTTTTACAAGGTTGTTTACGCTGCACTTGTCCTTCAAAAAACACTTTATGTTGCTTTATTCCTGTCAAGGTCCCTTTCAGAATTAAACTACGTTCCCTGAACATGCAGTACATGCAGCTTCTTGTTTTTATGTCCTTGAAAAGATATATGCCTCCTGTGTGCCTTCATATCTCCCTTTCAACCGATGGAAACAGTCATGCAATATACATGTTTTACAGTACGTGTGCTTTTTGGTAATATACAGACATGTATCTGAAAATGTACATAGTTTTACATTGTGCTGCACGCTGCCTAGCACATTTACATTAACAGTACAGAGGGCGTCATCTTCGTTATGTGTCAGATCAAACTAAAGTGCGTCAACGTACGTAGGGATAAAAGGAAATCTACAAAGGCATCTGAAACCAATTATAATGACGAGCACATCTGATGAAAACATTTTTTTCAATTACGTATGCATGATCAACAAAGGTTATTTCATCTAAAGGTCTGAGGCGAGCCGGTTGTGGCATGTGTTTCTCCACCTTTACTCTCAAGTGAACGGTGAAATCTCAAACACAGCGATCAAAGTGTTAAATAAAGACAGAGAGGTTTTCAGAATGGTTTACACAACAGATGTCACAACTGTGAGAACAAACGGAAGAGCGCAGTTGAGTGTGGCTCATTTCAATCATCACAGCTTCATCAAACGCCATGCTGAGCAGTGAGTTGGCAGGACTTAATGCACTCTGCCTCAATCAGCTGTCTCATCTCAGACACTCAGAAGTGAAGAAGCAGAGCAGTCGCACTCTCTGGCTCTCTGTCTGGTCTGGAGTACCAGTTCAATGGTGGCAAAACACGAGGTTGCTGAAGAGCTTTTCCATCGTATTTGTACTGAGTGGCCGGACGTGGAGCTTTCTGAGCGGGCAGGGGCTACAAAGAAATGAAAAAAGGATACGAGCCGCATGCAGCAAGGCATCAGCACGCGGACAATTGCGATGCATTCATGCTGAAACAGTTCCAAAAAGATGAAAATGGTTCTATTGCATGACTCAGATTCAAAGTGTTGCTACACCTCCACCACACAACTACCAAAGGGGAAATATTATGCTTTTCTTTAATAAGATTAACATATGTAAGGTTTACGACTGCCCTGAGTACTCTGTTCCTAGCGGTGCCATCTACTTTCACTATGAGATGAAGCTGTTCTCCACCAAGCTCCGCCCAGGACCATGATCGGGTTTTCTCCACTGATGTCCCACAGCGACTCTGCCTGAATGGAGTCCTGAGTTTTCTGATGGTTGCACAAATAAACTGCTAACTGCTGCTAATTACAATGTCAGCTGCTGTTACCTTGTTAGCTCAGTAAACTCCTCTCTCAATCTGAGAAGCTAGCGAATAGAACCGGAGCGGTACCTTCTAATTTACTAAAAAGTTCCTTATCGTGGTTGAGGGGTATGAGTACCCGAATGATCCTAGGAGCTATGTTGTCCGGGGCTTAATTCCCCTGGTAGGGTCTCCTAAGGCAAACAGGTCCTAGCTGACGGGTCAGACTAAGAGCGGTTCCAAAGCCCCTAATGAATAAGATAGGGAGGAAGTGTACGTCGCCCGGAATGGCGTCACCAGGGCCCCACCCTGGAGCCAGGCCTGGGGTTCGGGCTCGCCGGCGAGCGCCCGGTGGCCGGGTCTTTGCCCACAGGACCTGGCCAGGCGCAGCCCGAACGAGAGACGTGGGCCCTCCAGTATGCTCACCATCTGCAGGACGGTTCAGAAGGTGCCGGTGCGGTGTGATTTGGGTGGCAGTCGTGGGCGGGGGCCCCGATGACCTAATCCACGGGCGGTGACTCTAGCCATGGGGACATGGAATGTCACCTTGCTGGGGTGGAAAGAGCCTGAGCTAGTGCGGGAGGTTCGGTGGCTTTTTTTGAACGGTACCGGCTAGAGATAGTCGGGCTCACCTCCACGCACAGTCTGGGCTGTGGAACCCAACTCGTTGAGAGAGGCTGGACTCTCTTCTACTCTTCAGCTGCCTGTGGTGAGAGGCGGCGAGCTGGTGTGGGCTTGCTTGCAGCTCGCCAACTCAGACATGACACGTGTTGGAGTTCACCCCGGTGAACGAGAGGGTCATCAACCTGAGCCTTCGGGTCAGGGATAGGTCTCTCACTGTTGTTTCGGCTTATGAGCCGAACAGCAGTGCAGAGTACCCGACCTTCTTGGAGGCCCCGGGAGGGATACTGGAGAGTGCTCCAACCGGGGACTCCGTTGTTCTACTGGGGGACTTCAACGCTCTCGTGGGCAGCGACAGTGTTACCTGGAGGGGTGTGATTGGGAGGAACGGCCTCCCTGATCTGAACCCGAGTGGTGTTTTGTTACCGGACTTTTGTGCTAGTCACAGTTTGTCCATAACAAACACCATGTTCAAGCATAAGGGCATCCATATGTGCACTTGGCACCAGGATGCCCAAGGACGGAGGTCAATGATCGACTTTGTCGTGTAATCTGACCTCCGACTGAATGTCGTGGACACTCGGGTGAAGAGATGGGCTGAGCTGTCAACTGATCACCACATGGTGGTGAGTTGGATCGGCTGGCAGGGGAGGAAGCTGGACAGAGCTGGCGGACCCAAACGCATTGTGAGGGCCTGTTGGGAACGTCTTTAACTCCCACCTCCGGGACAGCTTTGACCAAATCTCGAGGGAGGCTGGAGGCACTAAGTACAAATGGACCGTGTTCTCCACTTCCGTTGTTGACGGGGCTGTCCGGAGCTGTGGCCGTACGGTCTGTGGTGCCGGTTGTGTCCCCGAACAGAATGTGACAGTAGTATTCCAAGCTGTCAGGATGCGTTCCCCCTGTTTTATATGGTCAAATTGAATGATTTCAGCCTGAAAATCACAGGACTTATCTGTTGTGAGGAAAGAAGTCTGGAGTATGAATTTGAAAGATGTGTGAGCCTCCTTTCATATAAAACAGAGGGGGAACAGTATCTGACAGTAGTAATACAAGCTGTCAGGATGCGTTCCCCCTGTTTTAAATCGTCAAATTGAGTGATATCAGTCTGAAAATCACAGAACTTATCTGTTGTGGTGAAACAAATCTGGAGTATGAATTTGAAAGATGTGTGAGCCTCCTTTTATATAAAACAGAGGGGGAACAGTATCTGACAGTAGTAATACAAGCTGTCAGGATGCGTTCCCCCTGTTTTAAATCGTCAAATTGAGTGATATCAGTCTGAAAATAATATGACTTATCTGATGTGGGGAAACAAATCTGGAGTATGAATTTGAAAGATGTGTGAGCCTCCTTTCATATAAAACAGAGGGGGAACAGTATCTGACAGCAGTATTCCAAGCTGTCAGGATGCGTTCCCCCTGTTTTAAATGTTCGAATTGAACGATATCAGTATGAAAATCACAGGACTTATCTGATGTGGGGAAACATATCTGGAGTATGAATTTAAAAGATGTGTGAGCCTCCTTTCATATAAAACAGAGGGGGAACAGTTTCTGACAGTAGTATTCCAAGCTGTCAGGATACGTTCCCCCTGTTTTAAATGGTCAAATTGAATGATGTCAGCCTGAAAATCACAGGACTTATCTGTTGTGGGGAGACAAATCTGGAGTGTGAATTTAAAAGATGTGTGAGCCTCCTTTCATATTGAACAGAGGGGGAACAGTATCTGACAGTAGTAATACAAGCTGTCAGGATGCGTTCCCCCTGTTTTATATGGTCGAAAGGAACAATATCAGTCTGAAAATCACAGGACTTATCTGTTGTGGGGAAACAAATCTGGAATATGAATTTAAAAGATGTGTGAGCTTCGTTTCATATTGAACAGAGGGGGAACAGTATCTGACAGTAGTATTCCAAGCTGTCAGGATGCGTTCCCCCTGTTTTATATGGTCGAATTGAAGGATATCAGCCTGAAAATAATATGACTTATCTGTTGTGAGGAAAGAAGTCTGGAGTATGAATTTGAAAGATGTGTGAGCCTCCTTTCATATAAAACAGAGGGAGACAGTATCTGACAGTACTATTCCAAGCTGTCAGGATGCGTTCCCCCTGTTTTAAATCATCAAATTGAATGATATCAGTCTGAAAATCACAGGACTTGTCTGTTGTGGGGAAACAAATCTGGAGTATGAATTTAAAAGATGTGTGAGCCTCCTTTCATATAAAACAGAGGGGGAACAGAATCTGACAGTACTATTCCAAGCTGTCAGGATGCGTTCCCCCTGTTTTATATGGTCGAATTGAATGATATCAGTCTGAAAATCACAGGACTTATCTGATGTGGGGAAAGAAGTCTGGAGTATGAATTTGAAAGATGTGTGAGCTTCGTTTCAAATTGAACAGAGGGGGAACAGTATCTGACAGTAGTATTCCAAGCTGTCAGGATGCGTTCCCCCTGTTTTAAATGGTCGAATTGAATGATATCAGCCTGAAAATCACAGGACTTGTCTGTTGTGAGGAAAGAAGTCTGGAGTATGAATTTGAAAGATGTGTGAGCCTCCTTTCATATAAAACAGAGGGGGAACAGTTTCTGACAGTAGTATTCCAAGCTGTCAGGATGCGTTCCCCCTGTTTTAAATGGTCAAATTGAATGATGTCAGCCTGAAAATCACAGGACTTATCTGTTGTGGGGAAACAAATCTGGAGTATGAATTTGAAAGATGTGTGAGCCTCCTTTCATATTGAACAGAGGGGGAACAGTATCTGACAGTAGTATTCCAAGCTGTCAGGATGCGTTCCCCCTGTTTTATATGGTCGAATTGAACGATATCAGCCTGAAAATCACAGGACTTATCTGTTGTGGGGAAAGAAGTCTGGAGTATGAATTTGAAAGATGTGTGAGCCTCCTTTCATATAAAACAGAGGGGGAACAGTATCTGACAGTAGTATTCCAAGCTGTCAGGATGCGTTCCCCCTGTTTTAAATGGTCAAATTGAATGATATCAGCCTGAAAATCACAGGACTTATCTGTTGTGGGGAAACAAATCTGGAGTATGAATTTGAAAGATGTGTGAGCCTCCTTTCATATAAAACAGAGGGGGAACAGTATCTGACAGTAGTAATACAAGCTGTCAGGATGCGTTCCCCCTGTTTTAAATGGTCAAATTGAATGATATCAGTCTGAAAATCACAGGACTTATCTGTTGTGGGGAAACAAATCTGGAGTATGAATTTGAAAGATGTGTGAGCCTCCTTTCATATTGAACAGAGGGGGAACAGTATCTGACAGTAGTATTCCAAGCTGTCAGGATGCGTTCCCCCTGTTTTATATGGTCGAATTGAACGATATCAGCCTGAAAATCACAGGACTTATCTGTTGTGGGGAAACAAATCTGGAGTATGAATTTGAAAGATGTGTGAGCCTCCTTTCATATAAAACAGAGGGGGAACAGTATCTGACAGTACTATTCCAAGCTGTCAGGATGCGTTCCCCCTGTTTTAAATGGTCAAATTGAATGATGTCAGCCTGAAAATCACAGGACTTATCTGTTGTGGGGAAACAAATCTGGAGTGTGAATTTGAAAGATGTGTGAGCCTCCTTTCATATAAAACAGAGGGGGAACAGTATCTGACAGTAGTATTCCAAGCTGTCAGGATGCGTTCCCCCTGTTTTATATGGTCGAATTGAATGATATCAGTCTGAAAATCACAGGACTTATCTGTTGTGGGGAAACAAATCTGGAGTATGAATTTGAAAGATGTGTGAGCCTCCTTTCATATAAAACAGAGGGGGAACAGTATCTGACAGTAGTATTCCAAGCTGTCAGGATGCGTTCCCCCTGTTTTAAATGGTCAAATTGAATGATATCAGTCTGAAAATCACAGGACTTATCTGTTGTGGGGAAACAAATCTGGAGTATGAATTTGAAAGATGTGTGAGCCTCCTTTCATATAAAACAGAGGGGGAACAGTATCTGACAGTAGTAATACAAGCTGTCAGGATGCGTTCCCCCTGTTTTAAATGGTCAAATTGAATGATATCAGTCTGAAAATAATATGACTTATCTGATGTGGGGAAACAAATCTGGAGTATGAATTTGAAAGATGTGTGAGCCTCCTTTCATATAAAACAGAGGGGGAACAGTATCTGACAGCAGTATTCCAAGCTGTCAGGATGCGTTCCCCCTGTTTTAAATGTTCGAAAAGAACGATATCAGTATGAAAATCACAGGACTTATCTGATGTGGGGAAACATATCTGGAGTATGAATTTAAAAGATGTGTGAGCCTCCTTTCATATAAAACAGAGGGGGAACAGTTTCTGACAGTAGTAATACAAGCTGTCAGGATACGTTCCCCCTGTTTTAAATGGTCAAATTGAATGATGTCAGCCTGAAAATCACAGGACTTGTCTGTTGTGAGGAAAGAAGTCTGGAGTATGAATTTGAAAGATGTGTGAGCCTCCTTTCATACTGAACAGAGGGGGAACAGTATCTGACAGCAGTATTCCAAGCTGTCAGGATGCGTTCCCCCTGTTTTATATGGTCGAATTGAACGACATCAGCCTGAAAATCACAGGACTTATCTGTTGTGAGGAAAGAAGTCTGGAGTATGAATTTGAAAGATGTGTGAGCCTCCTTTCATATAAAACAGAGGGGGAACAGTATCTGACAGTACTATTCCAAGCTGTCAGGATGCGTTCCCCCTGTTTTAAATCGTCAAATTGAATGATATCAGTCTGAAAATCACAGAACTTATCTGTTGTGGTGAAACAAATCTGGAGTATGAATTTGAAAGATGTGTGAGCCTCCTTTTATATAAAACAGAGGGGGAACAGTATCTGACAGTAGTAATACAAGCTGTCAGGATACGTTCCCCCTGTTTTAAATCGTCAAATTGAGTGATATCAGTCTGAAAATAATATGACTTATCTGATGTGGGGAAACAAATCTGGAGTATGAATTTGAAAGATGTGTGAGCCTCCTTTCATATAAAACAGAGGGGGAACAGTATCTGACAGCAGTATTCCAAGCTGTCAGGATGCGTTCCCCCTGTTTTAAATGTTCGAAAAGAACGATATCAGTATGAAAATCACAGGACTTATCTGATGTGGGGAAACATATCTGGAGTATGAATTTAAAAGATGTGTGAGCCTCCTTTCATATAAAACAGAGGGGGAACAGTTTCTGACAGTAGTAATACAAGCTGTCAGGATACGTTCCCCCTGTTTTAAATGGTCAAATTGAATGATGTCAGCCTGAAAATCACAGGACTTATCTGTTGTGGGGAGACAAATCTGGAGTGTGAATTTAAAAGATGTGTGAGCCTCCTTTCATATTGAACAGAGGGGGAACAGTATCTGACAGTAGTATTCCAAGCTGTCAAGATGCGTTCCCCCTGTTTTATATGGTCGAAAGGAACAATATCAGTCTGAAAATCACAGGACTTATCTGTTGTGGGGAAACAAATCTGGAATATGAATTTAAAAGATGTGTGAGCTTCGTTTCATATTGAACAGAGGGGGAACAGTTTCTGACAGTAGTATTCCAAGCTGTCAGGATGCGTTCCCCCTGTTTTAAATGGTCAAATTGAATGATATCAGTCTGAAAATCACAGGACTTATCTGTTGTGGGGAAACAAATCTGGAGTATGAATTTGAAAGATGTGTGAGCCTCCTTTCATATAAAACAGAGGGGGAACAGTATCTGACAGTAGTAATACAAGCTGTCAGGATACGTTCCCCCTGTTTTAAATGGTCAAATTGAATGATGTCAGCCTGAAAATCACAGGACTTGTCTGTTGTGAGGAAAGAAGTCTGGAGTATGAATTTGAAAGATGTGTGAGCCTCCTTTCATACTGAACAGAGGGGGAACAGTATCTGACAGCAGTATTCCAAGCTGTCAGGATGCGTTCCCCCTGTTTTATATGGTCGAATTGAACGACATCAGCCTGAAAATCACAGGACTTATCTGTTGTGAGGAAAGAAGTCTGGAGTATGAATTTGAAAGATGTGTGAGCCTCCTTTCATATAAAACAGAGGGGGAACAGTATCTGACAGTACTATTCCAAGCTGTCAGGATGCGTTCCCCCTGTTTTAAATCATCAAATTGAATGACATCAGTCTGAAAATCACAGGACTTATCTGTTGTGGTGAAAGAAGTCTGGAGTATGAATTTGAAAGATGTGTGAGCCTCCTTTCATATAAAACAGAGGGGGAACAGTATCTGACAGTAGTAATACAAGCTGTCAGGATACGTTCCCCCTGTTTTAAATCGTCAAATTGAGTGATATCAGTCTGAAAATAATATGACTTATCTGATGTGGGGAAACAAATCTGGAGTATGAATTTGAAAGATGTGTGAGCCTCCTTTCATATAAAACAGAGGGGGAACAGTATCTGACAGCAGTATTCCAAGCTGTCAGGATGCGTTCCCCCTGTTTTAAATGTTCGAAAAGAACGATATCAGTATGAAAATCACAGGACTTATCTGATGTGGGGAAACATATCTGGAGTATGAATTTAAAAGATGTGTGAGCCTCCTTTCATATAAAACAGAGGGGGAACAGTTTCTGACAGTAGTAATACAAGCTGTCAGGATACGTTCCCCCTGTTTTAAATGGTCAAATTGAATGATGTCAGCCTGAAAATCACAGGACTTATCTGTTGTGGGGAAACAAATCTGGAATATGAATTTGAAAGATGTGTGAGCTTCGTTTCATATTGAACAGAGGGGGAACAGTTTCTGACAGTAGTATTCCAAGCTGTCAGGATGCGTTCCCCCTGTTTTAAATGTTCGAATTGAACGATATCAGTATGAAAATCACACGACTTATCTGTTGTGAGGAAAGAAGTCTGGAGTATGAATTTGAAAGATGTGTGAGCCTCCTTTCATATAAAACAGAGGGGGAACAGTATCTGACAGTAGTATTCCAAGCTGTCAGGATGCGTTCCCCCTGTTTTATATGGTCAAATTGAATGATATCAGCCTGAAAATCACAGGACTTATCTGTTGTGGGGAAACAAATCTGGAGTATGAATTTGAAAGATGTGTGAGCCTCTTTTCATATAAAACAGAGGGGGAACAGTATCTGACAGTAGTATTCCAAGCTGTCAGGATGCGTTCCCCCTGTTTAAAATGGTCGAATTGAATGATATCAGTCTGAAAATAATATGACTTATCTGTTGTGGGGAAACAAATCTGGAGGATGAATTTGAAAGATGTGTGAGCCTCCTTTCATATAAAACAGAGGGGGAACAGAATCTGACATTAGTAATACAAGCTGTCAGGATGCGTTCCCCCTGTTTTATATGGTCAAATTGAATGATATCAGTCTGAAAATCACAAGACTTATCTGTTGTGGGGAAACAAATCAGGAGTATGAATTTGAAAGATGTGTGAGCCTCCTTTCATATTGAACAGAGGGGGAACAGTATCTGACATTAGTAATACAAGCTGTCAGGATGCGTTCCCCCTGTTTAAATCGTCAAATTGAATGATATCAGTCTGAAAATCACAGGACTTATCTGTTGTGGGGAAACAAATCTGGATTATGAATTTGAAAGATGTGTGAGCCTCCTTTCATATAAAACAGAGGGGGAACAGTATCTGACATTAGTAATACAAGCTGTCAGGATGCGTTCCCCCTGTTTTAAATGGTCAAATTGAATGAGATCAGTCTGAAAATAACATGACTTATCTGATGTGGGGAAACAAATCTGGAGTATGAATTTAAAAGATGTGTGAGGCTCTTTTCATCTTGAACAGAGGGGGAACAGTATCTGACAGTAATATTGCAAGCTGTCAGGATGTGTTCCCCCTGTTTTATATGGTCGAATTGAACGATATCAGTCTGAAAATCACAGGACTTATCTGTTGTGGGGAAACAAATCTGGAACATGAATTTGAAAGATGTGTGAGCCTCCTTTCATATAAAACAGAGGGGGAACAGTATCCGACATTAGTATTCCAAGCTGTCAGGATGCGTTCCCCCTGTTTTAAATGGTCAAATTGAATGATATCAGTCTGAAAATCACAGGACTTATCTGTTGTGAGGAAAGAAGTCTGGAGTATGAATTTGAAAGAAGTGTCAGCCTCCTTTCATAGTGAACAGAGGGGGAACAGTATCTGACAGTAATATTCCAAGCTGTCAGGATGCGTTCCCCCTGTTTTAAATGGTCAAATTGAATGATATCAGTCTGAAAATCACAGGACTTATCTGTTGTGGGGAAACAAATCTGGAATATGAATTTAAAAGATGTGTGAGCTTCGTTTCATATTGAACAGAGGGGGAACAGTATCTGACAGCAGTATTCCAAGCTGTCAGGATGTGCTTTACCTGCTATAAAGGAGCTGGATTTAAGACAAATATGATAAAATAGCGATTTATATTTAGCCCATATATGAATGAGCACATTTTCTTCCAAAAGTCGTTAATATTCAAAAAATGAAAAGTCTCTCACAAATATAACATTTTTTATTGCTAGAAATAACAGTCGTTGGTTGTGTTAATAAAGACATGAAACAAGAACATATGTACTGGTGTCCCAGTTTAAAAATATAAACCAGACAGTCATGAAATTTGGATTTCACTTCTACAACATCTTCAGATAAAACTTGCTAAAAAAAAGTCAGTTTTGAACCTCAGCTCTCTCCACAGTGCCTCCGTGGTACAATCACAGCAGCTTGGGGGTGAGCTTTTTGTGAACGCGCGCTTCTTTTGCCCTTCGGATCATTTCGGATGGGGGTGGGACCAGGGGAAACAGAGCTCGATAAAACACCGGCACTGTGTCTGCTGCTGGGTCCGTGTCTTCACTGGCAGTGCTGACTGTAGCCGCGCTGACTGTAGCCCCTCCACCACTAAAAGCTCTATTAATTTGGCGCATTTGGCTGCATCCTGTATTAACCGTTTTTTCTTTTTTGCCCTTAATTTTTTGCTCCACCCATCTCTTTCTCTGGCTTCTTTCTTTTTAGCATGTTTGCTAATTTGAATTTATCCTGCTCCACTTTCTGTTTTGTTAAACAGGTAAACAACAGTTTAATGACTGACTGAGCGGCTGAGCCAATCACATTTCAATAGAAACAAGGACCAGCTCAAGTTGGGAGGGGCCGCTTGTGTCCCCCCTTAATATGCAAAATATTAAACTGACCCACTCTGTGCCACCTTTATGGGTTAAAAAAATGTTCCAACCACCGGCCGGTTCGACCTGGAACAGACCGGCCGTTCGGGAATACTACTGAACCTCCCTATGCCCGGCCCGCCCCTGCTCCCCACAGTTAGTTTGGACCATGATGCAGGTCATATTTTTTGATCCAATAGTTTTTGGTTCTTTCTCTGATGTTAGCTGCTCTTCGATAATTAGCTCAATTAGCAGTGCAGTTAGCAATCCTATTGGTTGACTCCCATCACCAGATACCCCCACCCTGGGCCTTTAAACACCTCTCCCAGTCCAAGGAGAAGACTGGGAGAGGTGTTAGAGCTAGCTAACAGGACCACTAGCTGTTACTTAGTTACTGACGTAACTAACTGCGTGGCTAACTGCAGTTAGCTAGGACCATGATGGGGTCATACTAGGAGGAATTATTTTCATGTGATGCTGTTCCTGTGATAGCTGCTCTTACTGAACAGATTTGAACGAGAACCTAATGGACTAGCTGCTGTTAGATAGTTAGCACAGTTAACAGTGCAGTTTTTTTTTTTGTTTTTACCATCAAGGGTCATTACTTTTAAATACACGGCGATGAGTAAACACTTTGTTCAGCTCTGACATTTAATTTACAGAAAGAAAAAAATGAGGCACTGGATTTTCCTCTGCAGCAGTCTGAACAGGGGAGAAATAAGCCACTTTTCTATTTGACAAATGCATTCAAGCAAGTTATGTTTGACACTCCAGTGTATTTCTGTATAATACATCACCAGACGCAGGTTGCATAAGCTAATGTAAATATAACTTTTCAGAAAGAAGCTGTTTCGTAACACAACGTTTCCCTGTTGGGTTACAGCAGTGACAGCTTGTGAAACGCGAGCAATACACCGATTCCCTAAAAAAAGCAGGGACGCCGAGTGAGAAGTTAATCAACACACAATGCTTAATGTGCTCTTAAATTTTGAAAGTGAAAATTACATTCCCATTCTAGCTTGTTACACAACGTTCACAGCTCAACAATCTGGGGCCTCCGTTTGTTGTACTTTTCCTTTCATAATGCACCACACGTTTGAAGGCCGACAGGTCTAGTGCCTGTACTCTTGTACCACGAGGCCACTTTGTAGTCATATGATTCAGATTCATAAGCAGGAATGTCCCTGAAAATGAAGCTTTCACTGATGTGAATTTCATGGACACAAACACCCCCCTCACACATCACAGAGACTGAAGCTGGTGACAATCTGAATGGAGCTTATCCTCTTTAGCCCACACAACAGAAAGATTCTATGAAGTTTTTGATGTTATGGAAACCAAGGGCGTCACTTTGTGTTGAAAAGTTGTGGGGACATAAAAGCTCAGATGAAAAAAAAATCGTATAAACGGCCTTTAACATATTCAATTTTAGGCAACGTGATGATGAGACCATATTAGGTGAGAATATATATTTATTTTGGGGTAGAATTTTTTGCACAATGGCACATGGAAATTAATTTAATTATGAACGTGTCTTTGTGCAAGCTTCTTTTTTACAACATTTTTAACACATGATGCTCTTAAAAAGTGATACAGACAAAGTGTCCCCAGTGTAAATGACACCTTCGCCTGAAATGTGCACATGTTGAATTGAGCCGCCAAACTTGACTGGATCTGGGATTGTGCATTACAGGTAATACATTTTCAGCAACACCTTAGAGACACAATATATAATCGAAAAATACAAACCAATGTTGATTTTGAAGTAAAATGCTTATTATCTCTCAAACTGAACTTTGGTACTTTGAATGCAATTTTAGATAAAACATTGATTTTGTGTGACTATTTCAAGTAGGAAAACACTATTTTCTATCTTTTTTAAAAAAACAAAAAAAAAACAAATAAAACTTACTTTGCATAGATTGAAGTGCTTTACTTTGGCATATCAATGCGGCAATAAATTTGTCTGACCACAAACCCCAGCCTTCAGTTTTGAAAGAGCTAAATTGGAAGTGATGAATCTTTCCTCTTAAGCTCCACTGAGAAAACCGTGAACCACTTTATTTTAAATACAATAGCCTTGACAGGTGAAGCTCGAGCCGAAAAGGAAAGGAAGTGAAAGAGCGAATCGGTGGGAAGAGCAGAACAAGACACCAGAGCAGCTTTGTGAAAATGAAACAGTTTCAATGCAGCGGCAATAAGGAGACGCTGACCATGATGTGAGCTCCACACTGAAAAAAGTAAATCTTTGAATATGTAATTGTAACATAATTAAGCCTGTGATAATAACAATAAAAAACAACGTTTGTCTCTTGACATGAATATATCAAGTTGTGGATTAGTCTACATTTGCTCAAAACACAAATCATTTAGATTTTTTCCCCTAACAAGCTGTATGTAAGTGGCTCAACAAATCTTCTTATGCAGAACCACACAACACACAATTTGCTCGTTGTATTTAGTTTCCTCCAACTCCAATTTACTCTTTTCGGCCGCGTGTGTCTGGGTGTGGATGGACGGTTTTTGGTCGCAGCGGTGGCTGTAGGCTGGTAAGTTAGCCCTGCCTGAGCCCCGCCGCAGGTGATAGACAGCGCCGACTTCAGAGTTCCCAAATACGAGGCCACTGAACAGGTGGCAGCGTGAGATGCGTGCTGCGTAGACGACCTCTGTGCTTGCTAGGAAGCACCACTCACAACATGTAGCATACCAACATGACGGGGAGAAACTCAGCTAAATGCCCATTCCAAGCATTGCCACCCAAACGAAACACAAAGAATATATTCCAGATAAAACACTGCTACACTGACAAAAATAAGCCATAGATACTTAAAAAAGTAAGGCAATTTTTGGCATCATTTTATCACGTAGATCAAAAAAGAGTTGTCTTTGTATGTACAGCACTTCATTTTGCAAGTCACGTTAACATACTTTTGCTAGTAAAGTCAACATTAATTTTGCTGGTAAAGTCAACTTACATCTACAATTTAAGGCAACTTACTTTTGCAAGTGAAGTCAACTTAACACAATTGAGTTGACTTTGTAAAAGTAAGTTGACGTCACCTGAAAAAGTAAGTTGACTTTACTTGAAAAATTAATGTTGTGCTGTTAATGTTGACTTCTCTTGTTTGATCTACGGGATAAAATGATGCAAAAAGTTGCCTTACTTATTTTAAGTAGATCAAGCCTCGTATTTTTATCAGTGCACCAACGAAAAATCACATTTCTTCTTCCACTGAGAGACAGAAAGCGTTCTGTGAGATGCCTTGAGACTGAAACTACTAAGAGAAGTGAAGACAGTGACCAAATGACTGCGTAGCATATGGTACGATATATTTCTGTATTTAGACAAGAGACGCTACGATCGGCACAGGGAAGGGGGGAGGAAAAAAGGCTGTTTAGTTTCCATTTGCATCGGCTTGTTCAGCAAACAGCTTAGCAGACAGGCTAAGGGGCAAAGTGTGCAATCAATTGTGATTAGGTTCATGCAAACCATTCCAAGGTAAAACAACACCCGGCAGGTACAACTAACCAACAAACAAGCAAACCACCTGGCCAACAAATAAGCATGTACGAAATTTTGGCAGCGCACCGACGGAGCGTCTGGGTGTGTCAGCAGTGGAGAAAGGTTTGGTACACAGGAAGTCAGCCAACGAGGGCAAAGGCACACAGCTGGCCAAACTGAAGCAGAGTTTAATCAAAAAACAGGGTCATAAACACGAGGGAGTCCATACATGAGAGGAAAATGCTGGAATGCTTTCTGCAAAGGGGCGAAGCCGAAACTGGTGGACAGAGAGGGCAGCACACAGACTGAATACACGAGGGAGGTAGAGATGATTGGACGAGCATCAGTGAAGGGCAGACAATCACAGTGGTGGGAAACAAACAAGGGCAGGAAGGGGATCTGAAATGAGAGGAGAGTTGAGACACCAAAATAAAACAGGACGCAGCTCTGAAAAAAAAAACCCCTGAGTTGCACAAAAACACGACCTTAAGTCCAGACGAGACATGTCTTGGATCCATTTCATTAGCATACGTTGTCCAACACGCCGTATCAAATGTGAAAACAACAGCGAAATTCCACTTTTTTAATAAATGTACTATACTGAGTTACCTCAGATGGCTGCTGACCTACAGCTGAGCTATTGATTTACAGCTCACTTGACCAATTAGGAGCTTCTATACCCGCCCCGCCTGCAACAGACCCACTCCTTGTTCCTTCCCCCGTCTCTCCTGAGCCACTCACAATAGATTCTTGATGATTGATGCATCGTGTAGTTAATGAGATTTAAACAGTTTCTAAAGGCCTAATCTGGGAATTATGCAAGTTTGCGTCATTTAACGCAATATTCTCTGGAAAAATACAGAGTCAGTGTTAATAAGGAAATAAAGAACTATAATGAGTTCAATGCTCTTGTGAGTTTTGAGCAGGGGTATTTTGCGGTCACATAAGAGCAGTTTTTTGGCAGGCGCCTGAATATTTTCTCATGAAAGTGTGTCAAGTTTCCATTTTCTGTAATATTATTATAATAATGTGAACTTGGATCATGTCAGACTACATTCTGTGGACCTTTTATGTTTTCAATTGTGTTCAAAAATCCTGGAGACTAATGCTCAGAGCCCTTTCAGAGCTTCAAGAAGCCCTAATCATGACTGTAATTAACTTTTTCATTTACTAGCGGGCGGTTTTGGCTGCTGATGCTTGATTGAGAATGATAGCCCGCTATGGAAACATATTGGCTGCAACTCGCAAATTGCCCTTTTGCTCTCGGTCCAAAGAGCCTTTTCTACACGGCGCAAGTGTTTCCAGAGAAATGTGTAAGCGCCTGGTGGGAGAGAACAACCTACGAGGAGCATCACACTTTTGATTTTGAGCCAAATGAGCTGTCGAGAGGTTTTAGGTTTGCACACGGGGGGGTGGTGGTTACGTAAGAGGACTCTCTCTCAACACTCAAGGCGTCATGAAGGTGGATAGACAGAACCCGCCCAGGCCATGGCTTCAACACTGTAAGTGGATGACCTTTCCCACTCATTGAGCGGAGGAATAATAAGCGCCTGGGTGTGAAATCAGACTGTAATCACTGCTTATTCAAGAGAGAGAGGGTGCGTGCTCCCCAGATCTCTCTCTGTGAGTAACAAACCATTTTTCTGGCTCTGTTTCGCCAGTCCTCTTCCATTGTCACAGCACAGACATACGGCTGTTAAGTGGTTTATTTTACAGCCATTACGTGCTGTTAAAATGCGTGCACACAAATGTCAAAGTGACAGCTGCGCGCCATCAACAGTCACCATCTGAGAACAGGATGCTGAACCTAGCGTGAAGTCCACGACGTGTGGAATAAGTGGATTAGCTCATTAATGAGTCAGCAGTCACGCTCTGCCACCGTGTGCATTGTGCTGCGAGCTGAGCAGCAAGTCCAGCTTCATGCCCAATAAACAGTCGCAGGGCTTCCAGCGAAGGCGAACAGGGACGAAGAGTTACTTTTTATACAGCATGACAATAATTTGTGCTAATAAGTGAGGGGCCACCTGCTCACCTGCCTTCTTCTCATCTGATTAACGCAAAAAACAATGTGATGCTGTGAAATAAACGCTGGCAGGTTTGTGTCCCAGCAGTGCTCTGAGTTACTTTGGCCCGCCTTGTCAGCACCACGGACAGATCCTTCAGCAGCACACTGCAACTTGACTCCAGTGCAAATAGTTTGGTCAAAGCAAACAGGTCGATCGATTCCAATACAAGTGTTTAATAAAGATGCTGGTGTGGCGCCAGTCTTGAAATTCAGCACAACAGCTGACATATCCTCGTTCTTCGTTTCAAGCTTCACTGAAAAACACTGCACTTCAAAACTAAAATGTAATAACACAATTAATTGTGTCAAAGGTGCATTATGTAAGAGTTTTAAGGCCCCCACACAGCGCCCAGACGTCCAACTGCCACTCTCCGACCACTCTGTTGCCTCTCGTCTCACCCGTTCGGCACAAAAGTTGCACTGAAACACACCACTTCGACGTGCTGCCTACTCCACAGCAGCGTGTACGTTCTGCGCTTGCGCAAATGCAATAAGCGGCTGGCGCTTGTGTTATGAGTTGTAAACGAGAGGCTTATGCACGCAACTCTCTTTACTTTCGATCAAAATGAAACTCAACTATTTCAGATAAAAACAGCTGCATACTAAACATGCAGCGAGGCATTACCAAACGACCACAAATTAGTTCGTCCTGAACGGACATTATAACAGCCAGTCGCGTGCCAGTACTGCAAAGCATGAAAACAAGGAATGATGGAACGGAGTGCATAGAAAAACAAAGCGCACACAATATTCCGCCCTCCCACACACCGCGCTGATTCACTAGCACACCGCCAATCAGAACGGCCATTCAGCTGGCACACAACCAATCAGAGAATCCAACGGCTCAGACGTCCGACAGCCCTCCTCCTCAGACTTCGCATGCTGAGTCGGAGCAGACAGCATCCAAACGGCTCCGAAAGCTTCCGGCGCAGCAGAACACACCGAACAGAAATGTTCCCGACCTCGTCCGAGTCTCTCCAAACGCTTCAGACGTCCAACGGTTGGGCCAGTGTGTTACTGCCTTTAGCTGAAAACATTGACAAAAAATTAACAAGAAGTATAAAAAAATGTGAAGAAATAACAATTTCTAATGACATCTGTGTACCATGTTGAGCTCCTGTCTCCTGCCTGAACCATCAGATCCAACATTAACTGAGCTCGTTAGCCAATATCACAGGAGAATATGCTAGTTAGCATATACGTATAGATTTGACAGCGTAGCCATATTTGTGTGTACTTTATTGTCAGTGTTGTGATTCAGCTCCCAAGAGACATCCTTTATTTCAGGTTTAAGTTGTCGTATCATACATTTAGTTGGCTTTAAAGATGCAAGGAAGAAAGAGGTTCAGTTGAAAATATTCAAAAGTCAGAGATATCTATTAAGGTTAGCATGCTAGCCGGCTAGCTCCTGTGCTAGCTGTGCTAACTGACCTTACTAGCCAATGGCAGATACAGTTAGCGGTTAGCGGTTCTGCTGACCATATGCTGCCACCTTTGGTTTCAGTAGGTGAAGCATTCTTTTATGAGTTTTATAACAGTTTATTGTCCCATAAAGAAATGCAGTCAGCTCAAATTCATATAATATATGGAATGTTTCTATAATATCATATAATAACTGGAATATTATTTCTCTGTGTTGATTTAGCTGGTCGTAGAGGTTTTACAGTGTAGCAACCAGGGACATAAAATAACATCTTCAGTGTGTCCTATAGGCCACAAAAAACACTCCCGTGCGTCAACAAACGCAGCGTCCTCTTTGCCAACAGTGCGTGCCATCAATGCGCACAGGGAGAGAGCACCTCAGCCCAAACCTCTCGGCAGGTACAGGCGGCTTTTACGCGCCGTCCAACTCTGTGGCACAGAGCGCGCACTGGCTTGCTTCATTGTGACATCTCTGACACGTGGAGCGCGCTTTAACGCGCCCCTGTCGCGCGTCATTTGTTGCTGTCACAGCGAAACACATCCCAGACGGCCGGGGATCTCCTGCGCTACGGTGGATCCAGGACTCTCCCTCCTGCAGCAGAGGGGAAGCGATCACACGGCTGCTGCTGCTCTCTCGGATGGAAACAACACGTGGGCTTTGTGATCGGATGACCGCCGCGTCCTTCCTGCGGCTCAGTTTTGGAGCACAGAAACTTTCCGGGAATGTGGAGCTGCTACTCATGGAGATATTCCCCTCGAGTATGAGGCTGCTTGAACTCAAATAAAAAGGTGCCGCTGGAGATGAAGGCACACCAACGAACTATGAACTTGTTCATGTGGATTTTAGTCTTTAACTTTTTCTCATGCTGGACTTCGGTTGACGCGCAGGTAAGAAACATTATGCACCGTCGCTGCTGAATTTACATTTTGTGCGTAACAGAAGATTAGAGACGCACGATGTAAATATGACAGATAAATTATCAGCTCGATAATGGAACATCCACATTATCGGTTATCAGCAGATAAAGAAAATTATAGTTGATATCTCGCCGATCACAGGAAGCCAAATTGATTTGACTTTAGGAGTGCAGCATCTGCACACAGTAGGTGGCGGTTTGCACCCTTAAAGTGGTTTTGTAAGCAGCCAATAAACACAGAAAAGAAGAACAAACATGCTGATCATCAGTTGTCAAATGTAGACAAAAGCCACTGAGTCATCATCGGTGTGGACGTTTTTCTTACAAGAGGAACACAACAGGAGGGGAAAGGTCATCACATATTCATCACACTAATGGAATATCAAGTAAACAATCTTTGCAAGAAAAAAAAAAAACCCAACAACATTGAGATGTTGGTTTCTGTTATCGGTTGTTTTATCGGTATCGTCCACGAGAGTCAGGTAATTATCGGTTGTTGTATCGGCTGAAAAAAATTAATATACTTCCTTACTGGTTTGTCTCTTTACTCTAAAGTGACCAAAAAAGGCAACACAGCCCCAAAATTAGGACTAGACCTTTTTGAATTGATGAACAAACGATGTCGGGAGCAATCCTGAGGCGCTGCCGGTGAAAGGCTCCGCCTGATCGTGCATGAAGAAGTAATTGCATCCACAATGTACGCTTGTAAAAAAACAGACATGCTTTTGACTCATCTCTGATTCTCAGCTCATAAACCATCTCAGCCCTTTTCTTGCACCCAGGTGTGCATTAAGGAAAGCGTAGAAAATGTCTGTGTCAGGTGATTATCGGTTGTTGTATTGGCTGAAAAAAATCATGCATCCCTTTAATGAAAAATCACCTCCTGCCTGCTGACTGAGATGGACTGAAACACAAGCAGCCTGATATCACTTTTGAAGGATCCCCAGCAGGAAAGCTCGCTGTTCTCTCCAGGTAGAAGCTCTCCATCCCTTTTTCTCTCCTCAACACTACGGTGTCGCTCAGCATATTTGCCCTCTTGATACGAGCACAGGAAAATGACAGTCATCTGCTCTGTAGTATTTTCTGACAGCAGGAAACTGTCCGTCTGTGTCTGCAGCTGTCACAGCTGAACCTGTTGAGTCGTCTCTGTGGTTCTTGACTTTCCAGGAGCTGTTTTGTTCCTGATTTGAGCAGCTGAGTCACTATAGTTCACACCCTATGGTTTCTAATTCAGTTAACAAGTGAAATGACATCTGGTGCCAGCCCCCTCAGAAGAGCTCATCTGAAAGACAGAACCTCACATTGCAAAATTGTAGGCTTTTGAGTGACAGCAGTGCTGAGCTGCAGCTCAACGTGAGCCAGTAAGAACCTGGCGAGTGAATCAGGCGGCTGACAGGGTTGTTAGCGCCTGACTGGTGAATGACTCAGTTGTTAAGAATAGAGTGAAAGGACTCCGCCTGTGTTATCAGCACCGCGGACAGCGCCTTCAGCTCCGGGACCGCTAAAAACATGAATGAATGGGATTCAGTGCGAATAAAAAACCCTCTGCAAAGACCGACAACAACTGTATCTGCTGCCATGCAACCGCAGAGCATGGAATAATGAGTGGTTTGGAAAAAGCTCCGGCAACGTGGTGTTTTTCTATTTTTTTCTGGTCAGTTAAACCTTAAGTAAAAATGGCTATGGAAATGTCTCACTAGAGTGAGACAGTCTGATTCTGTACTTTAATCGAATCTAAAGACAAACTTGGTTCACATCCCTCCGGTGAGGCGGGCTTTATCCTCATGATCACACTGAACTCTGATTCGATTCATGTTTCCTTTGATGGACGAGGCTTCTTTATTTCATTCCGCCCTGCTGATCAGTGTCTGTTCTTGCAATGTCCCTTTAGGAGCCGCTTGGGCACCCTTACGTAACGTTTGTTCCACGCTGATTGAAACATTTGGCCTTTATAAATTGGTCTCTGTAACAGCCAGCAGCCATTGCTGGTTTGCTGTTATAATCTTTTAAACGGTAACTCCACCAAATTTATGCTTTAAGGTGCGTTTACAGGTCTTGGGGGAGTAAAACTGCATATGTGGGAGAAAGATATGGGTATAAAGCCTTTTGTGGCTGCGGAGGATGCTGCATGTAATCAGAGGAATTGCCACCACTGATGTCTCACAGTGGCTAAGTCACACTGCATGTAGGCACCGGGTTTTGAAAAGCAGTGAGTCTCAACCAAAACCAGAGATCTACTTCTTATTCCACACGTTCTTCTTCCTTTTCAAAGACCTGTCGCCTCATTAAAGGCTCCTCCTGATCCTGCGGGAAGAAGAGTTGCCTCCAGAATGTACATGTGCACATGAATCACACATGGTCAAACGTAGCGCCCTATCTGCTTTCTTCTGTCGTATCATATCTGAGGTTTGCCTGCAGGCGTCTTAAATATATGCGTATGAAAAGATCCTGGAACTCTCAGTGAGAGAGAAGGAACAAGCTTTTAAGTCGTTTCCACTGACATTTTTTGTGGAGGCACAAATGTTCTTTTTTATCCATATTGTATAATGTTTGAAGGAAGAGTATTTTTTTAATGACCCTAAAGGGAATCAGTACATGTATAAGAGGCAGGCATGTGTGGAGCGAACAAAGTCAGTGTGACCCTTTAATTACAGTCCAGTTTGATCCGTTTTCTCTAAGTTTGATCTTAGTTTTCTCGAAGTGTGATGTAAATTTTCTCCAAGTATGATCTAAGTTTTCTCTGAGTTTGATCTTAGTTTTCTCTAAGTATGATCTAAGTTTTCTCCAAGTGTGATCTAAGTTTTCTCTGAGTTTGATCTAAGTTTTCTCCAAGTATGATCTAAGTTTGATCTAAGTTTTCTCTAAGTTTGATCTTAGTTTTCTCCAAGTTTGATCTTAGTTTTCTCCAAGTCTAATCTAAGTTTTCTGTAAGTCTGATCTAAGTTTTCTGAGTTTGATCTGTTTCCTTCAAGTCTGATCTAAGTTTTCTCGAAGTCTGATCTAATTATCTCACCTGTGTTTATAACTTGATGACTGGTGAGAAATAAGTTTTGCCATGATAATCTTTCTAAGCTCCTCATTCTTTCATCTGTCAAAACAGAAAATTAGAAAATTTGAAATTTCTCAGGAGAAAACCATTTATTTTTTTAGGCTCATTTTTCAAAGTGTTTTTTTTTTTTTGTCCTACTCATTGTGACCACAAGAGGCTGCAGTGCACAGCTTCCTCATGTTTTAACAGGGATTCATGTTTTCTTCCAGGGGAGTTTTACGTGTATCATCCGCTTTAACCAGACAAGACACGTCTAATGTGTGCGGGTGCAATTTCCTGTTTTATCAGCACGTCAGATGAAGCAGTAACACTCAACGGCTGTATTCTGATATGTGAGCATTCTCATGTTACATCACAGTTAATGGTTGTAATGGTTACCTTCAGTTGCAGCAATTAGAGTAAAGTACTTTTGTGTTTTCTTATGTTGTTTTTCTTCACAGTGCTGTTATAACACCAACAGTAGTAATTGCCAGAGAACTGGAGAACTGGCTTTATCTCTTGAATCATTACACACACGATCTGAAGATTCGTCCCTGCATCTTTCGTTCAAACACTCCCCCTTTACAAGTCACATCTTCTTTCGCAGCTTGACCTCTCGATGGAAAGAACACAGGCGAGAAAACAGTTTCAGACTTAGAAAATGGAAACCTAAGCAGTGAAAAGTGGCCAGCTCATCATCTATGACAAATGGAGACAGCTTGTTAACATTAATGTGGACTTGTCAGGTAATTTAAACGGCTCACTTAACAAATGTGGTTTCATGATTGGTAAGCAAGGGCTGGTGAACTACTGCAGGAAAAAATCTGAGCACCTTTGTTTTCCGTGACTGCACATTATGGGTAACTGTAACAAAGCACTAGCTGTTTATCTCTGTAATTAAAACTTTATTCCTAGTTTTTTCTTCACCTCCTCCTCTTCTAATTATCTCATTAGGCGAGACCATCTCTTAAGAAATAACTCTATGTTGCTTTGCTCATAGTTTCGGGAGGAACGTGCTGCCCAGATTGTGTTCACCTGCCGCAGTTTTCTCCAGTCGATTAAGCGCTGTGTTTGGCTGCGCGGGGAGACGGTTCGGGTTGATGGTGGGCGTTCAGAGCGCTCGCTTTGATCGTGGAGAGCGGTGTGTGTTCAGTGTGTCCCATGTGTGATGAGCTGCAGACTACAGCTCATGAAAAACTTACAGTCTGCCTGATTCATGTGCATAATGATCCATCAGAAATTTAATTTCACATGGCTCTCAGAACTTCCCTTGCTACTATAAATACACCGCTAACGCAAACAGGTTACTTTTAAGTACAGGCATAGAAGTGAAATAAGCGGAATGATTGCTGTCTCGACGAACAAGAATAAGAGATATTGAAAAGGTTTAGCCTGCACCTGAGAGACAAATATCAAGTCTGAATGTGGTAATAAATAGAAAGCTGCTTTCTCTTGTTTGTTAACGTGTCTTCAGCTGTTAAATGAGCTGATGGTACAGATCTGGCGGCGGTGGTTCTCTCAGCAGTGGCAGCAAGGGAGAGTCGTGAGAAAAATGACCTGGTTTTTACCAGTTAGCTAACACTCAACGCCAAATAGGTCAGAGAGAAAAGCAAACAAAAAAGCAATCAACAGTAAAAAAGATAAATAGAAATCACTCAAGTATTAGTGGTGGTTAGAAAACCAAGGGTACAACTTAGACATGTCATTACCTTTCCCCCTAAAAAAACCCTTCAGGTCTTAAATTGCTTCTCTAGATAAGAAACGAGCCTTCACATCTAATAATTGAATCTCAGGGTTTTTTCCACAGTTGACGGGTTTCCACAACAGTTTTCACCAAGAAGTTTTGAGAGTAGAGAAAAAAACAGACATGGATCTTGCTGTTGCCAAGACTTCAAATGAAAGATGAACACTGACAGAAGGAGTTACTCAGCACTTCAATAAGGGAAAGGACAACTTAAAATCATTCCTAAAAGGACGCGTGAGGCTGCTATAGTGGGATAATTCGCCAGAAATTTAGTGAATATGTTGTACCAAGATCAGTGATTAGTGATGAGCCCCACCTGGTGGAACGCAAGAGCCTCGCTGAAACTGATCTCCAACGTGGCGCACAGACCATAAACTGTTAATTTCACTTCATTACAGGGAAAAGTTATTTATTATTATTTATGCACATCGTTTAAAATGTTGCTATGTTTAGCCAGGAATCGAAATCGGCATCGAATCACGAGACTGCCAAAGATTCAGACCCCTTTTCGCAGTTGGTGGTACTTTGGAAATATAGTCAGTTTAGTCTGAAAAGTTTGGACATCTGTCCCATGACGGTGGTGATCCCTGATTTTCTCCCTCAAGGGTAAAATTTAACTTTGTACTTTGGTTTCCGGATAAAATACCTGCAAAACTAATGACATTCCCTCCTAATGAGGAAAACTAAGAATTCAAATAAGATGCTGAAGTGATCTTGGACCCTGACTTCAATCACCTTAATCTATAATATAGACCTGACAGCAGATAGAAGGTCCAGTCCGACTGAATTTCCACTCAGCTTTCATTTTTTCCTCTGAGAATTCTTGGCAGACAAAATTACATGGTTGGATTGCACGGTGATAGCAACGTTTACAGGGGACCAATCTAAATGCAGATTATGTCATTATTCTGAAATCATAGTCTGGGTTAGGGTAATGACCAGTTTCATCCTGCCTTCCCATTCTGGCCTGTTGTTTGATAACAACATGTTGGTATTAAAGCTGATTTTATACAATTTTACTTCTATTGTGCAGTCTTTAAGTGCTAATGATGGTCACGGCAGTAATAAATACAATTGTGATAGGTTTGAGAAAGATGATTGAATTGAGAGGACAGTTTATTATATTGGTTGTGTGAAACTCTGGAGCTGCGTTTCTGCAGCTATAGATTGGACCTTGAGTCCTCGCATACAGGATGCATTTGTACATGGAGGTTCAGGGACGGGGAAATCCCAGGTTGTATAATCAGAGCTCTAATGCTGCTCTGGCTGCGACTATGAAAAGATACTGGCAAATTCTTTCAGCCTAATCTCAGGCTTTACGGTTTAGCCTGGAGGCGGGAATGATACCATTAACTACGGGACTTCTTCTATGGTTTCAACGACACAGTTTCTATACTCTCAAAAGGAAACAAAGATGAGAGCACTTGTTCAAAATCCAATATTATGATTTGCTCAAGAAATGTTTCTGGCTCCTCACAGTGTTTCAGACACAGCAGCACACTGTGTACCGAGTTGAATTTAAAATAAGGCAAAACAGATGCCCTTTCTCCTTTGCTTCTGTCACCTCGTTTGACAGATGACAGTGTTGCACAGTAGCTCCTCTCAGGCAATTTCGTGGCACTTCACACTTTGAGTCAAGTGATGCTAAGTGACTGCACAGTGACAGAAATGACTCCCGTCTGTGAACAGGTTTAAAATGGCAGAGACGATCCCAAGAGATCTTAACAAGTGAGGAAGCTTCTTGGATGAGTGGCAGACAGCGTCTCTAAAGTCTGCGAATGACAAAAAATCCCAACACGATGACCGGAATCCACGTGCTGCTTTTAGTGTCGCAGATATTGTTATTGCTGATTTGTGCGAGACAGTCTCGCATTTTGTCGTATTTCAATGTTGAATTTGCCCATTTGATGTCGGTGCAGTTGGTACCGCCCCGCTAATATCAGCACGGTTTGCGAATGTTAGCTTACAAAGCACCGCTAGTGACCTGGTGAGGACGCAGCGTTGTTTTTTATTTGCTTATTGATAGCAGAGCTGGGCAATATATACGATACGTATCATTATCAGGATATGAGACGATATAGCATGTGAGATTTTGGATATCGTTATATCGCGTTATGTTATAAGTGGTGTCTCTTCCTGGTTTTCTGGCCTTCATTACAGTAAAGTGATGTCATTTTCTTAACTCACCAGACCGTTTCATCATTTTATCCATATTACTGATGATTATTTGTCAAAGGTTTCATTGTGCTAATGTTCTGTGAAAAGTACTAGACAATATTTTTTGTTACATTAACATCAATATTGAAGCATTTAGTGAAAAATATTGTAATTTGATCATTGACTTTATGAAGTGCTTTGCACAATGGTAAATGTTGATATATTACATATCACGATAAAACCTAAGGGGCAAGGGTGCACTCGAAAACAAGGGGTAGTGGTAGAAATTTTGACAGTCGAGTCAGCCTTAGTAAGGCGTAGGATCAAGATCAAGATTTGGCTTCCAGGGTTCTGTCACCACAAACATGGTTAGAAAATGTCCCGATGTCTTGTTAAAAATACACCAAATATGCCATCTTGTTCAGCAGCCTCTTTGTTATGCCTGCGTCATCCCCTCCACCTCTGGACATGACAGTTATGTAATCTGAAAGTAATATGACGCGTATTAACGTGTGTAAAATGTACAAATTAAACGTATGAGTGGTTTGAAATGTACAATGCCCAAAAAGTTCTCTGGTCAACCTTGCAAAGGAAGCAAAACCAGCTAAAACTTTGTCAAACCTCAATAAACTGTTCAATCCTCTGCCTGAAATAACTCAGTGGAAAGATCCTGACTAGAGCTCAATTAAAAGAAAATCAATTTATACTGTGTGCCAGGGGAATTAAAAGTGTTCATAAAAAGTGTGGTCGTGTAGAAAAATGTGAATAAAGTTAGATTGTGTCAATGATAAATCGTCTGGGTCTTCAGCTCGTCCTGCTGTACTTCTGCATAAATAATTAATTAGGCTTCTCCTGATTGATCTGTAATGGATCAGGACTAAAGCCTATTGTCACACAAGCAACCCTGTGAGACTGTAATCCTCATTACACAGCAGAAAACAATATCACACACCAGAGGTCAGAATGTGCCAGACGTAGACGTGCTCTGAATGTAACTGAGCAAACATTAAGTGAATTCATCAGTAATCCTCTCTGTAATGGTAAAATATACAGACTTTGATATTTAGACCTGAATTTCTCCATATCCACGAGACAAAACACGTAAAAAAAAAAAAAAAATAATTGAAATATGTGCTTTGAAATGTTTCTGTCTGCTGGCTACAAAGCTTTCCTCCGCTTTGTAGCCAAAACAGATGGTACGAGGCACGATGTCCCAAATGTTCTTGAAAAGCACAAAACAAAGAGATTCACACGCGCGCGCACACACACACAGACACACGCACACACACACACACACACACACACACACACACACACACACACACACACACACACACACACACACACACACACACACACACACACAGCTCTGACCGATCTGATGTTGTTTGTTGTGCTCCACAGGTGGGGTTTGATGGTCCTCTCTCTGCACAGGAGCAGATGTACATCCTTTACGAAATCAAACTGCAGTGCTACGAGAACCTCTCCAACATTGACCCGGGGTCAACAGGTACCGAACGTTCACGCGCGACACTTCAATCATTTCCCCTGGCCCTCAAATTTAAAGTTTGCCAGGCTTGTGCAGCAATAGAAAGATCCCCCGATGCCTCCATGACTTTCAAAGTCGCCAGATCGCTGCACAACTTTCTGTCTTGTTACCAGGATTACCACAGCCGTTGCGGTTTGCACCCTACATGACGGATCAGCGGCGGAGGAGCACCCATTATAATATCACACTTGTGAGATGTGAAGAAGGAATAGAGGAAGGAAAAGAACATGTGTGAGAGAATTAATTCGGGTGAACAGGCAGCCCGGATTCCTTTTGCACTGAAGACATGACACTGCCTTCCTGAGTTGTGGTTTGTTTGCAGCATGTGTGTATTTGTTTCTGGTAGAAACTGAAGGTTATTACTGTACCCGCTCTGTACAAACAGAAGCATGATAACACTGGTTCAGCGAGCTACTGAGCATGATACTAGAGGAGAGGAGAGGAGAGAGGGAGAGAGGAAGGAACCCTGAACTGATGGTGACTCAACCACATATTTAGCCCACTGGATATCCAGCGGGTGTTGGCGACACGTCAGTGATTGTGTAACTGAACAGTCCACACGGGAGTGAGCGCTGATTTGACTCTGATCTTTGGCTTTTTTGCATGAACCCAAAATCTACCTTAAAGTTTATTTGAAAAACATGTTGAGTCATCTTGATCTCAGGGATGTTTATTTGAGAGTTTCTTGTTTAACAGAAACTCTGAGATCAACTGTGGCCAGTTTGTCGACAGGGAATTTGATTTCCAGCTGGCTTGTTTAGTCGTGGAGCTAACGTTTGCTGTCCTGCTCGCTGATTGCCACGAGCAAACCCCGGCAAGAAAAAAACAACGACTGCGCTACTGTTTTCCCTGTGGCCAAATCGGCGGCCTCGGGTCTCAGATGCTGCGTTAGGCCCTTCCTCCTGTTTGGCGAGCCCTCTGATCACATAATCCACTGTGTCCACTTGGAGCCCCTTATGATCCGGTTCAGATGGAGGTGGTTACTTTGACAGGCAGTTTCTTGGCGAGAGGCGGAACTCCTCTTTAGTGCTAACACCATTGGCAGACGCTTTTGTCCAAAGCGACTTACAGTAATTCATATATACATTCATACACTGATGGCGATGGATGCCATGCAAGGTGCCGACCAGCACATCAGGAGCAGTTTGACATGCAGACCAGGGGAATCGAACCAGCGTCTTGTTATAGGAAGGTCGCTGGTTCGACCCACAGCCACACTACAAAACCTACAAGTCTCTCCCCACCTGACATGTTACTGTAGGCTACTGTATAAGCAGGTCCCTCCCTCCCTCGCTGTTTCGGGGAAACTTTAAATGCTGCAGTGTGAAGTGTAAGCTGCGGATAGTCTTTGTGAGGGAGAAGTGTTCAGAGCCCAAAGTCACAAGAGAATCAACAGAAGTTGCGACAACTTACCGCCACAAAAACACATTAAGCCCGAATCTGTTCTCACTTTAACTGTTTTAGACTATAAACATCTAAAACGCAGCACGTTATTATCACAGCAGTGGGCAAGAGTCTGAACAATATCCCCCGTCTGATGGAGCCTTTGCGATGGATTGATATTTGTGTGTTTGAACGACGTGTTGTCTAGCGGTGACGTAAGGTGAAGTATGTGACTTTATTGAAAGGGAAGAGCGCCGGCTGTGAAAGTTGCACTTTAAAATGTTTTGCATATGCGAGTGCAGTCGTTTTGTGGCGAGAGCAGCGAGAGGATGAGTCAGTGTTGATTTAAAGTTGTTTTTTTGGGTTTGTATACATCCCACACAATACAGTCCTCTGACATCCATTGTGTTTTTTGTTAATAGCTGTTTCTGGCAGAGGGCAGAAAAACAAATAAAGTCAGAGTAGACTTAACTGCTCATTCTCTGTGCTCCGTTGATTCTTAAAGTCCACCTGAAACTCTCTAACATCTGATCAATGGATGTAAAAACAAGTGTTACAGAGCTAGTTTAGGAGAAAATTGGGTTATCTGGAGATTCACATCGAAGACAGCATGTCTAATATAAGACCATTACATTCAGCGTAGACGATAGTTGGCAATTGAAACCCGCAAAACTCTTTGGTGTGTTTGCCTGACAAACATTTACCAGAGTCACAGAACCCTAACATTTCTCTGCAATCTCAAATAGTTTCATAAACCAACGATCCCTGTCATTTCAGTAGGCAAACGGCAAAATTGCGCATCACACCGTTAACCTTGTGGACATGAGTGAGACGGTGCATCGATTCTCTCAGCTGGTAAAACAATTTAAACAGGCTGCGGATCAAATGGTTCCGGTGATTCCATGCTCTGTACGTTGACTTCCTCTTTTCTCTTCTGGCTGTAGATGAAGCGTGTCCTCCTGACTGGGACGGTCTTATTTGTTGGCCCCACGGCTCCCCCGGGCTCGTTACCAAGGTCCCCTGCCCGTCTTACATCTATGACTTCAATCACAAAGGTTAACTCTTGTTTCTCTCGTTTATTTATTTCTTTGTGCAGAATGCGCACGCTTTAACTGTGGTGATAGATTCATGAAGTTTGCGCTGTAACCCTTGTAGTAAAATGAATGAAGTAATTACTTCAACGAAAATGTTCTTGCGTTTTGTTGAATCCACTAAAACACGCTCGTTATTCGAATGTTTTCAATTATTCTTATTATTATAAAACGTTTTAGGCCAAAGGTGAGTGATGGAATTACAATGTCACTTCACTTCACACACTAATTGGTCGACTTCACTGATTGTTTCAAACATTTTTAGTATTGCTAATAACACTAATGAAGGCTCTGTCGTGTTCGAGTGTCTCAGTCAGCCATGAGAGTCTGACAGTGAGTGGACTTAATGACATTCAGGCATCAATGATTGTATCATTTATATCTTTGCCTCTCTTTCCCTGTTAGAAATGCCTGTAATGATGATAACGCCGTTGTTGAGGAGGTCTAATTAGCTAGAAATGATAAAATTCACATGTGTAGGTTTTTACCATCGAAGCTCAGGGTCTTAAAAATATCAAGGCTGCATGAAATGTTTTAATCATGGCCAAAGTTTAGTTTTAAGATATGATGTTAATCACGTAGGAGTGTGTGTTTCCAGGTCATGCTTACAGGAAGTGTGACGTGAACGGCTCCTGGGTGTTTGTGGACCGCTGGAACAAAACGTGGACCAACTACTCCGAGTGTCTGCGCTTCCTTCAGCCCAATGATGACGACGGGAGAGTGAGTCTGACCGTCGAATATTTACACAGCAGCAGCAGTTTATTTGGTTTTCCGGCTAATCCGGTATTTTTCCGAGCGTATGTACACACTACATTTGCAGTCAAAGGGATCGCTGTCATATCATGTCCGAACGCCTCGCGGACGCCACCGCTCTGCCATGTCCCGCTCAGCAGGCAGGTTATAAAAGCTGTGAAATAGATGCGCTCAAAACGAGGCACCAAACATTAGAAAGTCGCTCACCGACGAGCTGAGGAGCTTTCACAAAGAGACTCTCTGTAAACATTCATTAGTGCTTTGTTGGCTGTGGAGCAATGACACACTGTCATCTACATGAGTTGATTTGTTAGCAAACGTTGCTTGTTTGCACACCTATAAATACAGACACGATTTGATTTGAAGTCACGTTTCCTTCCATTTGGCGAAATGTAAGTCAAATATCTGCTGTTTTTAGTGCTCCTTTGGTCTCTATCAACCGGGAATTATCTGGCTATTTAGCTGCTCAGTGCTTCATAATATTGACTAACCCCTCTTGCCTGTTGTGGGTTTATCTGAGAAACAGCTGCCTGCTGCAGGATATTCATTTGATCCACACACTGCGAGGCGCGTTCTCCAGGGCTTCGAGGCGTCCCACTGTGGAATCCTGAGGGGCAACGAGGGGCTCCATCGCTCCTTGTTGCCCACCAAGCAGTCCGACTCAGATCAGAGTTGTTTTTGCATTTCCATCGTCCTGCTCGGTCTTTAGATACTGAAACGATACTTTGACATACATTTGTCTCCTTGACTTGAGAATGAATCATGTTCTTTTGAAATTCAAACCATTCATCCAAGGAACCAAATCACCTCAGAGGCTTTTTGTCCTCTGCTCTGTGTAAACTGAAAACGTACCAGTTATAGAGCCATCTTTTGTTTGCAGTATTACCTGAATCGTTTGGCTCCCCTGAGTGTGACTAATGCGTGGCTATACTTCGTCTTAGATACCAGACAAGTGTTTGTTAAAATCCCTGAAGTTATCTTCAGTTTGGAGGTATTCGTCAGAGATTAAGGGTGTAATCCTGCAAATTACCTGCTAAGACTTTATGAATCTACTTCCTCCTGTTCGGATTAACTTCAGATAAAAACCCACACCGACACAGTGAGATGTTCCGGGAGTGGAATTTTTCAGATCCAGTCTTTAATTTGGGACATGTGCAGGCTACACAGCGGCATTAACGTCAGTTTTGGACATTAATTACTGGTGCAGCTGTCATTTCTTCCTCAGCTTGTATCAACATGCAAATACTTAATAATTAGACCCCCGAAACATCAGCGGTGACGGCTGCTGTGTTCATTGTAGGCTCATTGTATCCTCCGATGTAGCCGAGCAGCTGGGAGTCATTGATGGGATTTTTCCTGAAATTTTTTTTTGTAGGCTGGATTCTTTGGAGAAATCAGCTGCAGAAGCTCAACTGCAGCACCTCCACAGAGTTTTTTCTGAGCACTGTTTTCTTTTCTACCAAACAACACCCACCAGCTACAAAGTCTGTGGATTATCTTGAGTAGCCGGGTGGTGACTCCTGACAGTTAGATATTAGTCATTAGTCATTGACACGGACATAACAGGAGGAACGTGGTCAGGGACTGCAAACGAAAACCAGCCTCTTGGCTAATTCTTTCATATTAACAGTGATAATGATTAACATACGCTGCCTCTGAGAGATAAACTGGATGGATAAACAAATAGATAAAAGCACCAGATGCATTGTGTTCAGAGTAAAATGTTAATATGCAGCAGCTGTCCACAGGAGGCTTTCTAACAATTAAAAGTAGAAAGAAGAAAAGAAAAACACAAAGGAGAAAACAAAGACAATACATGTGTGAAATCAGAAGGTTATAAGGGTACAGATACATCTGTGCAGCTGTTTGTAGGTGGGAGAACAGTGTCGTTTCTCTTTCAGCCTCGACCTAACACCTCTGATAAAAACATTAAATCTGTGCTGCGTTGTCAAGGACAGGTCCGCCTCTTTCTGGGGCTCTCTGCCCTGATTGGTTAAAGTGGGCAGGGATTCCAGAATCTCTTCTCTATCTGTCTTACTACATTCTGACCAAACACTCATTTATTACTGCTGGATTATAGAGATCTTACCTTCATTTGAAAAAAAACTCACTTGTAGCATCTTTAAAGGTGCATTGTGTAGTTTGGGGGAAGACATTTTAATCAGAACAGAAAGATCTTCATTTTTTTCTGTCTAAACAAAATAAAATAAACAAACTCTCTTCATTTTCATGACTGAATAAACCGAATAAACAAACTGACCTTAAAGGACGGCACAGTTTCAAACGGAGTTCTGGGGACCTTATTTTACTCTGACAACAGCTTGTTTATTCAGTTATGGGTATATTTCTGAGTTTGTATTATTACCTCATTAGTTTTGTAAATACTAACATTCAGAGTTTGAATTTCCTTTCTGAAACTCCACAGTGCACCTTTAATATCAAACATTTCTGTATGTCTGTCTGTGTTCACAGCAAGAATTCTTCGAGCGGCTGTACGTCATGTACACCGTCGGCTACGCCGTCTCCTTCAGCTCTCTGCTGGTGGCCATCTTCATCATCGGATACTTCAGGTATGAAAGCAGTTTGTAATTGCTTAAACGATGAGCTGTTTTTTTCCTCACAGCTTCAGTGTAACAAACACAAGCTGGGCACGTTTCATGTCATCAGGCGGGTTTAGGAACCCCCCCTCCCCCCCTTGACACACCTGCCGCATTTTGTGAAACCTGCTTCTCTTTTTCCAGCCTCTGCATTTGTGTTCTGACTGTCCTGCTGTGATCCAGCATCACAGGAAATGTTTTCTGCTCTGCTCACACTGACAGAATTGCTAAAATCGAGGATACTCGACAGCCATCAGGCTCATTATTCGATCGTTGAGTGCGGTGTTGACGGACACTGCCGCTGCGCACAGGATGGAAATGAAGGGATTTGCTCACAGCTGATACCTAAAAGGGAAATAAACTGTTGACGGTGCTTTGACACCAATGTAGACAGCTTGAAAAACAATATAGACTCAATAGATTATTGAGTTTTCGGATGGAGGTAATAACATAACAAATGCTCAACAATGTTTGATGTGTTACCTTGAATCGAGAGCTCTTCATACAACTTGTGAGCGGCACTGAAGCTCCTAAGTTAGCTGTGAGGCTGAACAGGCTGTATATGGTTAAAACACAGTACTTGTAGATCAATTTACATGTATTCCATGAAATGAAAGATGATTTATGTTCTTAGAATATAAACAAATTGTGCAAACAAAAGCTTGGAGGTAAAGGACAGCATTACCTCGCTGATGCAGGTAAACAGATGATTTTATGTCCGCACTTCACAATCCGCCTCCTCGGTGAAAAGATCAGAGGTCATTTTTTAACATTTTAAACTGCCCTTTAATGTTAAAATTCCACTCTCGAGCCTCGCTACCCTTTTTTTATTATGAAATGACGCAGGTGAAATCATCCCGTCAGCCCTTCAAAACCTTTTGGAAACACTTGAAACTGAAGTGTCCCCTGCTGCCATATTTTTTGACTCTACCATAGAACACGAAGTGGCAATAAATGATTGAGATTTCAATAAAAATGAACATATTTGGTTTATTTGCTACTTTTATTGTGATTGAAAACTGTGAGTGTTTTGATGCTGCACACCTCCTGTCGTCTCCTGTAAGCACAAAATGGCGGGCCTTATTTCTGAAGCACTTAAAGTAGAAGGTGTCCATTATGTTGTGTACTTTCGGTTGATTTCCAACTTTTCTTTCTCACTTTTTCTTCGTTTTTGTGTCCCTCGTGCTTTGTGAAATAATGATAAAAGTGTTGTAGCAGCACTAAAGTCCTCGGACAGAACAGCTGAGCGACAATTTTGCAGCCGAATGTCACTCGGGTTTATGTTCATGTTCCACCGTTGAGTGCCGATATGGTGCATGGAATGACAGAGCGAGAGTATGAAGTGGCAGGTGGAGGTGTCGTACGTTTGGAGACCCGGGTCATCGCGGTCCTTTCACTTTAGTTTGTGTGTTTTCTAGGTTTTTGGGTTTATTCTGTCCCAGCGTTCTGTTTTCCTCACCAGCCTCTCCACACCTGTCTTGTATTTGCTTCATTAGCCCTGTTACCTGAGTTCTCCCCCGATCTGCTCTCTCTTCACACCTGCACTTCACACCCCTAATAAGCCCTCCCTCTATTCCTGAGTCTCTCCAGCCTCGTCTCTGTTTCTAGTGTTTTTCCTTTCTCCCCCTCGCTCCACCTGCACCTCGCTCTCCTGTTTATTTAGTTTGCATTTGCGACCAGTCGTCTGTTCCGTCATCGTCGATTCACCCGTTTTTGTTTTTCATTTGCGTGATTAGTTTCCATTATTCCTGTTCCTGTTCCCCCGATGTTCTTTCGTCTTCGCCTGCTCCTTGTACATCTTAATATCCACATCCCTCCATGATTAATCCCAATTAATTGAAAGTTTAACACAGAGCGTCTGTCAGCACGTCAGAGCAGGAAATTAAATATTGTAAAAAGATAAAAAAAGTTTCCAACATCGTCGATTACTTTAGACGCTCTGTTCAAACCCGCGTTTACAAGGGAATAATTGAAAATGGAAATCCGTTTTTATCCTACGTTTAGTACCGAATTACAAAGTTATTTCCCAGAACCTTTACGGGAAATTATAAAGGAATTATAATGAAATCACAGACCGGTAAAACTATTACAGAAAGCAAAGGAGAAATCGGCTTTCATTTTCTGAGCTTTGTGTGGAAACTTGAGGGCAAAATAACATTTTCATCAACTTATGATGCATTACCTTGGATTCTTTTTTAATTTAATTAAAGGTTTTAAGTCAACTGTGAGGCTGTGAACACTATCTCTAGAGATCTTGTGCCTTAACAACCATATATGTGCTGTGTGTCATTGAAAAGTAATAATATACTTTAGAAATTATGCAAATAAAGGCTTTGAGGTTAAGGAAAGCATTAACCTCCCTCTGCTTCTACCTGGAGAGATGAAACTAATTGGAGCATTCAAGCAACAGTTTCTCTCCGTTGCCCTCTTGGTGAGAAGATCACAAATGTTAAACATATATATTTTAAACTGCCTTTAAGGCTCCTCAGGTTTATTCTGAAATAAAATCCACAGATGTAATCACCCAGTCAGTACTTCAAAAAACCTTTGAAATTCTCTCTCCACTTGAATCAATACCTATCTATCTGAGCGGCCCTGCCTCAATATTAGAGAAGACAGACGGAGAGAGCAGGACAGAAAACCCTTAAAAATATAATTTAGTTAATTTAATAACTTAAGTCTGAGGCGATGAAGAGTGCGATGACTTAAAAAGGCTTTATTATCTCCTGGCTGTTGAATCAGAACAGTAAAAAAAACATGTCTAAGTGTTTCATGACGAATGAAAGAATGATGTGTGACAAACTAGCAAAGACCTGATATACAAGGTACAGGCTTTGTTATTGGAAATGTTTTAAGACACATGGTTGCATAATGAAATTAAACTTCATGAACCGCTTCATGATACACAAAACACAGAAACTGCATACAGATATTTACATACAAATACACATAAACACGTATCTTTTGAATCTGAGTCAGTGTTATAAACAGCAGCAACGAGACGCTGAAGATGTGATAAATTGGGGCCTTGTAGATTAACAGAACAGTGTCTTTCACCCAAACTCTGAGTGCTCAGTGCAGTGATGGTGCTGTGACAGTGTGCTATAAACATCACCGGTTCTGAACCTGAAGGCAGAGTGCCAGACAGCATCCAGGGGCTTAAGAGTAGAGGCAGATGCATGCATATTAATCAAATCACCATAATCAACGAGAGAGAGGAAGAGAGAGTCAACTTCAGCAGTCCTCCTCCTGCAGCCGGGCTCTTTTCTTATTCCACAACATGAGGCTTTATTTATGAAGCTGCAGTTCATTAACCTTCTGCAAACGACAGTCAGCAACTACTGTAACTGTGAGACATCTAACCACATAATGTGATCCGCAGTGACTGTGTGTAGTATCGCCTTGACTGTTTTGAACTCAAAAACTTGATTAAACTTGACATACAATTGAAAGGTGAAGGCAAACCTTTGTAACACTTGACACCAAGACAGCTCCCACTCAACGCTAATTAATCTCTCCATTACAACCAATTAAAGATGGAACAATATAGTTTCTGTCAGGCTGTGTGGCTGAGCTGCTGAGTAAATAAGCTCGGAGTTTTCGCAGTAATTATGAGCAGCCACAACAATAAACACAAACGTTCATCAGAATGAGAGCGGTGCTGTATATTTATACACGTGGAGCATCAACGACTGCACACTCACAAATGCAATTTCTAATACGTGTGCAGCCGCGGAGGAGAACAGAATACGTGTCAGGTCTCATGAAAGAGGAGGATAAATGCAGAAGTGCTGTTCTGGCTTCTGTTATTAAATTCGGCAACGACCACAAAGTGTCTCTCTGCCAGAGAGAACAGAGTGACGGCTCCCAGAAAACAAATTAACAGCATCACAGTCGGAGACCAGTGGAAATGTAGAAATGTAACCGAAAAAACGAGCGAGACTCTGGAGTTAAACACCCTGTTTGAAGCTCTCTGCGCCGGTTTGAACAACATTTTATTATGCTGTTAATTATTAATCCATAACTCTGAATGCTTTTCCTGGCAGACGTCTTCACTGCACCAGAAACTACATCCACATGCACCTGTTTGTTTCCTTCATGTTACGGGCCGTCAGCATCTTTGTGAAGGACAAAGTCGTCCACTCCAGCGCCGGACTCCAGGACTTCGACTCGGCGCTGTTGGACAACCTGAAAACGGTCAGCATGGCTCCGCTGGACAAGTCTCAGTATGTAAGTACCGCGTCTCCTCGACTCTTATCTGAGGCCTGTGACAAGAGCGCTCTGACCACAGAAAAGTTGTTTTGGAACATCTTACAGTGATAACTTTGGGTTTTAAGCCTCTTACAACAGCCATGCAAGCAGAGTAAGGTCCTTGCTGCACTGTTGAACCGCACCTGGTTTTCTACAGTATGTGCGTCGATTTAATAGCACAGCTTTTGTCTCGTTGTTCTCTCGACACTTGACGTGATCCGAGCAGCTGTGTTTATTCTGGGAAAATAACACAAGGAGCCCCAGATAGCAAAGAGGAGCACCATCACTCCACGCCGTGTGTGGGTTGGATGAATGGTGCCGGGCGTGGGCCACATCTGGGCGACGACAATTTTGCCATCATGGATTTAGTCCATTGGCCGGAACAAAATGTTGGCAGTTTACATTAAAAACACTGATATTTTCATGTTTGTGCATGTCATATAGGGCTGCACGATTCAGGAAAAAATGTGAATCACGATTTTTTTGCTTAGAATTGAGATCACGATTCTCTGGCACGATTTTTTTTCACAGCAAAACAAAACAAACATTGTAGTATGGCAGAGGCATACTACTATGGCTCTGTCAAAGCAATGTTTTGTTTTTGTTCAAGTTCTATCATTGGATGAGAAATTATTTTCACAAAAGTAAAAAAAAAAAATCTCCAAGATGAGAGGGCATCCTTTAATACCTCATGTTGTAGAGTGTTTATTGGGGCCGTATCTTTGGCTAGGTGTAATATGATAGCTGCTGTGATCGGCTTTCTAAAACGGAGGCGTAATATTCCTCCTTTTCCAAAAGCCGCCTCTGAGGTAGGCGTAAACATGTGACGTGACGTGAAGCTCGAAGTTGGCCTGTGAACAGTGACAATGAATTTGCCTTCAAAATAAGAGCTTTACATTGCACCACATTGGATTTAGAACTGGGTTCTTAGCGGGGGGCTTTTAATTTGAAAGTAGCGACCGTTCCTGGCTTGTTGCTACAAGCGGACACAACCAAACAGCTAACGTTAGTGATCCAGGAGACGCTAGCATCTCCTGTGTAGCTAAGTGTAGCTTCCGAAACAGACCAAAACAGACCCCCAGTTTGCCGCCCTCTGTCTAAAACTGCAGGCCGAGCCGCCAAGCGGACGGGCAGATTGGCGGCTTGCAGCCCTGTATAAAAACAGCTTCTCACTCACTCCTTCCAAACACTCAACTGCAGGCGGGCTTCCTCCATTGAATGACGTGTTGGAATGACGCTTTACCATAAGTTGAGGGAGGAGGCAGCGGCAGTGCTGCGTTTGGGGGTTTCCGGGAGGAAAATAGGAGCATTTGTTTGAGCTGCAGCTCGAGATATAAAATGCTTCAGAATCGCTGTGTGTAGAAATGAGATCATTGGTATGTGTGAATCGAGATCGCGATTTTTTAACGATTTTTTGTGCAGCCCTAATGCCATACGTACCATACTGACATTTCCATATCATGTTCATTTGGGGTGTGAATCTTTTGTAATCTCTCTATTCGATTCGACCTGAGTTGATTTCAGTTTTTGGGTATCCGGTAGTCTGTCTGTGCTTTGCTGTGTTTTTACCGTTATAAATCCAGCAGTGAGAGGTCCATAGCTGTACAAGACTCTGGGCAGAGGTGTTTTCCTCACCACAGGGTTTGTTTAACGTGTTGAACACTGCGGTGTTTGTTTGTCAGCTTGTTAGCGGTTGTCAGTCTTTTTACGCCGACCGCTCCGTCGACATTACGCTATAACGTCTTGTGAAGGCGAAAAAAGGTGTTCACAAACATGCCGCCTGGTTTGTGTTTGTCCTGCAAAAGGTAATCATCCAGTCATTATACACCTTTTTCATTCCCTCAACATCGTGCGCCGTGGTTTGTGGGAACTTTTAAATGTTTATATACTGAACTTACATCTGTCTAACTCTCACTGCTCAAGCTTCATCCTTGTGATTCATGTTCATCCATGTATTTTTACACACAGCCAGGACTGCGGATTTTGTCCTTCATCTTTTAAAAATTGTGTGTCTTGTGTGTGGGCGGTGGTGTACATCCAGATGGATTCTGGCCTGCTGTTCTGGTTCAAAAGTCCAGGCGGTTGTTTTATTCCCAGCTGATCCCTGCCCTTGGGTACAGAACTGTACTTAGGGTTTAAATCTGAAATGTGGCATTCTTGTGGCAAGAATAGTTTGATGGGATTGCAATTCTTTATTTTTCTCATGTTTTTAATAATTGATAGATGAGTCTTTCTTTTACAAATGTCTCTTAATTGCCTTATTTAATCCTGGCCACACAGCACGTAGCCTTGATCGTTCTCTTTAGAAAACGCCATGTTTTATGCACTGCAGGAAGAGTGGCCAACTATTTTAATGGATTTCCGGATTGGAAATAGTTCTCTAATTCAATGAGAATCTCATGAAACAGTTTTCCAAGGCCAATCACCCGATCGGCTTTCTGTGGCAGAAACATCTGCGCACAAAGAGCTTTGCATGTTAAAGAGTCGCCCTGAGGCTGCGTTCAGCAGCGTGTATCCACATGAACCAGCCTGAGGGAATTGAGAGTAAAAGGGTTGATGAGGGGTTTTGTAAAAGACAAAACTTGCAAGAAGGAGAGCTGACAGGGGATGTTTTCGCCTTGAACCATTTCATTTAAAAAAGGCTAATGTGTTGTTTTGTTTTGCTGTGTTTGTAAGCGCTGTGGAATTAAGCTAATGCTTTTCGTTTCCTTAGTGTGTCTTTTCTAAGGAGAAACGTGTGCATTAGGATCAACAGCTACACTGTTTAGGAGAAGATTATTTCATTTAATTGATATTTTTCAGTGTTTCAAAAGTAAAGGAAAATTCTGTAAAATAAACAGGCAAACAATCCTTAAAAATTACATTAAAAAGCTATAATTGCTTTATAATGTTGCACACATGAGACAAGCTTTACACATGTATATAATGCCATTGATGTGTTCATGTATTCCAAAAATAATGCAAAATTATATAAAAAACAGAATAAAACCTTCAAATTACAGATTATGTTTTACAGTGTAATTGCTTTTAAAAGTTGCACATGTGAGACACTATGCTCGTAGTGATACAAATATCTGTGAGGACCACTATTTCTATTTTCGTCCAAATGATGAAACGATGAAAGAGATACACCCCCATCATGCACTGACAGATACTGATATAAAAAAAAAAATGCCCGTGGTGTCTGATAAAGTATCTACTGGTTTGGCGTTGTCATGGTTGCATCAGGAAAGAGACGAGACAAAGAAATCTTAAAACTGGCTGCTTTGCCACAAAAATACTCTAATCACTAAATCTCTGCAGGTGAAAGCTTGTCCTCGACACCCCCACAACAAACTCCCATGGAGACTTTTTTCAAAGTAGCACACATCTAAATGTCTTGCTTCTGTCCTTTTATTTAGTTAACAACTAATTTAATCAGTGACTCAGCTCCAGTCATGTGTCATTGATCATGAATGAATGGAGGAATTACCCAGCCATTCATCAGTTTTTTGTTTTTGTATCGTTGAGTTCAGAGAGGAATCAATTATTTGATCAAAAAGGGTCAGGATTGTTTCAGTCGGGTGATTTATAAAAGATATCAAAGATAATTGTGTCACGTTACAAAGCGAGAGTGCAGCCCTGACAGAGAGAAAGGAATTATTTTACACTGAATCATGCAGCTTAATCCTGGTGAGATAAATCTGACAGTAAGTCTGCTCAAGTCACAAACACTTTTAAGACATTCTTAGTTATTTTTTATATTGACGTACATCATTTTAAGGGACTTGTGTTTTTCTGGACCAATATGCTCAGTGAGAACTCATGATGGGGTTATGTTACGAGCTCCAAGTGTTTGTCGTCTTACTTTCAGCACATGCAGGCAGTAACCATTTAGTACGTATGTGTGCATGTTAACATCCACATCAAAAATGCGGTTGTTCTCTACCTCTAGAAATTAAAAATACTTGGTCTTAACAGTCTATTTATTATTTAGCTTTATTAAAATGTATTTGATTTTTAAGATCCACTGCTGACATGATCTAAGACATTGCTCTGAATACTAACTTGTGTCTGATAATAGTTTTTCAACTTTTAACTTAAAGTAAAGTTAAATTTTCTTGTTAAAAAATAACACCTGCTTCTTTTCCGTCAATACCAGATGTCTTCTACTTCACCAAAGTCAATTCTCACACATATGTGTGCTAAAGGTTTCAAGTTTCCAAATCACACTTGCTGAGATTTAAGGTGAGCTCAAGGAAAGTTTCCTCCCTTCAGCTGAAGATCATACTTCTATTTCAAAACATGGCATGAGTGAACGAATAAATGTAGGCATTATAAGTTTCTGCAAACTACATATATATTTTAACTCTACCTGTCTTTATGTTGCACCTTTGCATAACTTTAGGCTCAATTTTTTAGGGTGCTTACTCTCTGTTAGGTTCAGGCATTATAACATACTTGTTTCAGGTTAGAGAAAGATCATGATTGTCACCTCAATACATGGCATGAAATTGGCCTGAAATCCCTCAGGCAGGATCATGTCCTCTATTTGTCAGAGTGAAACTTTCCCCGAGTCCAATTGAGACTCCTGAGGGCAGTTTAACCCTCAGGCCAGGCTCAGGCGTCATCAGCAGAGCATCCATCCCATCCTCGTCGCCAGATTGGAAATACTCCTCCTTGAAGTTTGAGAGTTGCTGATTCTCTAAAGAATTACAGACTCAGTGTGATGAATCAGATCTCTTTCATACATAAAGCATGGAAAAAAGGTTCTCTGTTGACTTTCAGATTTTCTTCACTTATAAGCTGTCAGGTATCAATGGGACAACAGATGCAGATCTCATGACAGATGTTAAACATGCTTTCCTCAGGACAATGAACCTTTGACGTTTGCAAGACAGTGAGTGTCACCTCAGACAAAACAATTGCCCCTCATCTGACTTCCTGACACCATCCAACACCTCAGGTGAAGAGAACCGTCCCTTATCTGAATTCCTGACACATTCTCATTCATACATTGATTTCTGAATTAAAAAAGAGATGGAATTCCCACAGATCTCCTTAAAAATATTAAATGAAACTCCTTCTTGAGCAGAATTCACTGATTTGCCAGCTGTCTTGCCTGTAACTCAACCACCATCCTCTCCATGATATGACATGTCAGATCACACTGGGCTGACTCAACTAGTTGAGAACCAATTCAGAAAATCCTCCACTAATAAATGACTAATAGAGGTGGAGGATCATCTTACGACAGAATCAGTAACATTCAATGAGATTTTGGCAATAAGGGGATTTCTGAAAAAAAAACTGGCTGACCTTGCCAAAGGCTGACCTTATTAACAGCAGTCTGGAAGTTGATGATGACTACTTAGGATGCTAAAGGAGACTGGTAATATACTGGCTGCCCAGGGACAATTTCACGTTTTTTTCTTGAAAGCCTGAGCTTTTACTATTGAGCCATAGAATAGGGCTTTTCATTCTGGTCTCGAAAGGTCTCTTCAAGGATAGAGACAGGGATATTGTTGAAAGAATTAGCTTGTGCACCTGTAACTGTTTCTGAATGAATGAGCTTGAGGCTGAAGTATTCTGAGGATTCAAAGAAATTGCACTTCTACACTCTAAAGGCCAAACCTCCGACTGGCAAACCTTGTACCACTGTCCTGCACGTGTTCTTAAACTAAAAGGCTCAATAAGATCCGAGAAATCACAGGGAGGACAGTTAGAAGGACAACTTTTATCAATACTGAACCCAACAAGGAGGAGTACTGGACCATATTTGGGTATAACAAGAGAGAGAAGCTCGGAAAGTATACATGTCAAACTCAAGGATCTGTTCTGAGTATCATCAGAATAGATTTGTACCTTTATATATCTGCAGCGTGTTGGAGGATATCACAGCAGTTTTCATCTTTTTTTGTGTACGTTTGCAGCAGTTGTTTATCTGGCCTGCAAATTCATTTGAATTTTTATAGGGTGGCCCCATCAGTGATTGACTGTGATGCCACTGCTCTGGGCTGTATAACGGGGCTTACCACTTGCACTTTCGACCTGCTGAGTCAAACCAAGCAGCGCTGATTTGCTTTTCAATTACCAGTTTTACTGCACTGTGTTGAGCCAAAGATGGACCCTTTCTGGAGTGGGGCCAAAGAGTGCCCGGCCCGCCTCCAAGCAGGCAGCAGTGAGGTCTCATGACTGTGGCAGACCACCAGACGAGCCCAGTCTCCCCCTCAAACAAGCCTGCTGCAATTCTCAACTCACGTCGATGCAGGAAACATGAGAGGGAAGCGTTTTCAAAAGTCTCTAATGAGTTCCTGTTTGTTATTTACTGTTTCGTTGTGTTGACTTTCAGCTGTTTCATGAGTCAAGTTAAATTACAGCTGGTGAAAAACCTGACATTTCCTGATTGTGACTGAACAACTCGGGACTTTTCATTATGAAGAATGTTTATCTCCAGATTGGCAGATCTTTGTTAGCGGCAATTCTTCAATAATACTGAAGGGGTGTGAACGTATTTACAGCTACTGTTTTGATCATTATTGATCAAGACATGAATGTCCTCTGTGAGACCTTCAAACAGGTAGCCATGTTGAAATGGTGATGCATGACGAGTCAAACCAAGCCAGCACATGTGGACCAGAAATTAATAAACCAAAACACAGGAAAGAGCAAAGACTTCTGCGGATGACTTCATTCATTTAACTACAGCCACACTGGTTTTATTCTTGACTACATCCTCATTTTCAAGTGACAACGTTATTTTAAAATGATCTTTAATCATAGAGATTAAAAATAATGGTTGTCAGTCAAATACGTGGAGCCAAAAGTCTGTAACAAAAGAGGACCGAGTGAAACAATAAGCAAGCTTCAATGAGCTGATATCCAGGGAAATCTAAAATCCAAAAAGCAAGTAACAAAAGACAGGAAAGGGAAGTCCAAGGAAGAAATTAAGAGAAATACAAAACTGAAAAGAATCTAACACAGGGAACACATGAGGACTGGGGAACAGACACAGGACCACAGGAGCAACGAAGAGTGAGGGAACAACACAGGCTTAAATACAAATTAAACTAACGAGTGGACGAGGTGCAGGTGCGAGCGTCAATGCTAACGAGAAGATCAGGCTGGGGAGGAACACAGGAGGGAAACAGGTGAGCAGGAAGTCGAAAGTGACAACAAGATACAAGAGAATATAACTCCAAAATAAAAGTGGGTGTCCACACTTATATACATAGATTTGATGACCTTTATTAACATGAACTTTTTGGTCCACTGCTCCTGTTTTTATGTTCCCTCACTGCGCCTCAAAATGCAATCACATCATTGACTCTCTGAGCTGCACCAGTGATGGGAGAATATTTGTTTGTGAAATGCTGCGTTCGGAAAAATGTGTCAACGCAAAGGCACACAAATAAAGAGGTACGAGCACGATGTGATGAAAGCTTTGATGTTTTTTTTTTTTTTTGTCGTCAGATCGGCTGCAAGGTGACAGTGCTGCTCTTCATCTATTTCTTGGCCACAAACTACTACTGGATCCTGGTCGAGGGCCTCTACCTCCACAGCCTCATCTTCATGGCCTTCAGATCAGACTCCAAATACCTCTGGGGCTTCATACTCATCGGATGGGGTGAGTGGAAAGAATATATATATATATATATATATATAGATACGAACGTTTTATACAATCCTCCAGTTGCTTTGGAAAAAACATGAAGCTGAAAGTTTTACTGCAGAGCTCAAACTCACAATCCAGTTGCGGTTGCCCTGTCAGCCATGATTAAATATACAGACAATACAGTGCTTTAATTAATTCTACATCAATTGTTCTGCTGCAGCAAACCACATTTTAGGGAAAATTTCTTATACAGCAGTGACAACAGCTCATATATAATAGCCCACTGGTCATTAATATTGTGTGCTTTGGTGCATACAAAGTGTGAGACCTGATTATCATAGTAACTCGAGCAAGTAAACCGTCTTTATCCCACCATTTTGAATGAAACTGTGCAGTTCTGAAACAGATGTATCAAAATCAATTATCAGTTTATCAAAAATAAATAGACAAATTAGAGACGGACCAAACCTTCTGATATTTAATCTGAAACAGTACTGTTGGAAGCATTTCTTGTGTTTGTTCTTTCCTTGAGTACAAATATGCGAGAGTGTTCCAACATGAAGATGAAAGTGTTGAAAATCTGCTCTTTTCTTTGAAGTCATGTTAGCAAAAAGGGGAGATTTTTGTCTCATCAGAAGCCGGGTCTCTTTTTTGTTTGGACCTTCTGCAGACTTGGCCAGAATTTAAATGGCTGATTAGACTCGGTTTGATAAAAACAGCATCATTAAAAGTGCTCTAAACAATTAGTTGGAATTTACATGTGCTAATCACTTTATTATTGGCCATATGTCAGCGGATTGTAACATAACGTGAACCAAAATTAGACCCCCCTCGTGTTTCTCTGCTGCCTGTGCAAGCTTGTAGATGATTTGTTTAAGTTGTTTTATGCAGCTCGACTGTTGATTTCTTTGTGAAGGATCCAGGTCAGATTTTCTACGGCAGTCCAATGGGTGTGACTTGCAAACTTCTTGAATGCCGCTGCAGAGTGCAACAGAAGCTAACGTTAGTTTAGAAATGGAGCCCGCTAGCGTAAACTAACAACCGGCTTCCAGCACAACACAGAAGCCACATAGAGCCCCTTTAAGCAGAGGCCTGGTTCTGTTAAGCCCCTGACAAACCAGATGGCCACTGTCATGACTGATGTGTGCAAAAGAGAGGGAAAACACATTTGATCTGCATTTCTGTAGCTTATCAAGCTATCTGATCACAAATCGGGCAATGAAAACCCACACATATGGACAAAGGGACACCGATAACTCTGCAGCAAGCACAGGTTTGGAGCGGTGACCACCACAAGTTATCACAACAAGGTCTCAGGCAGACACAACATTTAAGCTATTTGGACATCGGTTGAAGTCTTTGTGGTGTGTTCGACTGCAGTTTTATTTTGGCGGGGACATCAGTTGTTTCATTATTGATGCGCTCTTACATCTACTCATCTGAATGTTTGCTGGCCTGCCTGCTGATTTTGGGAAACCAGTGGGGCTTGACCAAAAAATAAAAGCTGATTCTATGAGCTGGTCAGAAGGCGAGAACACGCACACACAACAACATGCTGCCGTAAGAAATAACACATGTATGAGCCACAGTTGAGGACTTTGAGCTTGTGTTTTGAATGGTTATAAAAGTAGAATATCAAGAGTGAAAGAGGTGCAGCGTGACATTAATGTGTTTCCAGTGTCAGCTTTGGAAATTGTTGGCTTCTTGTGAACCTTTCTTATGAACAAGCTTCCCTCAGTGTGACTTGCCACAGTGCATTGTGGTCCAACAAACCTCTTGAATGCATGAATCACCGGGAGGACTTTGTGTCACCCATAGAGTATGTGCACATGTGAGTGAGTGCACATGCAGGAGAGAACACAAACTGGAGCCCCTCTCGTAGTGTAAAAGCAACGCTCTGTGGTTTTACTCCACAGGGTACCTTCAAATTGCCTCAGAGCCATCGTCTCCTTCTCACTGGAACCCCTTAATTTTCCCCGCCGACGCCAAAAGACCCTATTATTGTTGTAGCTCACATTTTGTGTTACTTTGACTCGGTGGTGTGAATTCCATTCCGAGATAAGAAAGTAATAATTTCCTAGTGGGTAAAAAACTATTTTTAAGAGAGGACATGTTTTACAGATTTCACTGTATGTTTACAACATATGTGTAGTGTTCAGCTTGATGGTGGCTACTGATGGAAATGAGAGCATTTTCATCCATTTTACCTGCTCGGAGTGGGATTGGCATCACAGCTATAGCATTGCTTTCTTTCAAACCTTTGTGCTTCTGCTATCCATGTTGACAAAAAGTACGTGAATGTGTTGAAGAGGTCATATTATGCTTTTAGGGTTTTGTGTTATGTATTATTTGTTGTGCATGTAAAAGTTCTGCAAAGGGAAAAAGCACAAAATCCACACTGAAGGGAATTATGCTGCTCCTGTACTGCCTGAAATGCCTGGTTTGGATTCCAGGCTTTCACTGTATGTTTAAAAACCGACACTTACATCCGTCCTCTGTTGCCCTTTCTGTGGTTTCTTCTATATTTTCCCGCTGAAGAGTTTTTTTTAGGGAACATTGTACATCATCTGAATCAAGAAACTGAGTACATATGATGTACAGATTTCCTCCAGGCAATGTGATATTTGGCTGCACAAAAAACTTTACTTGAATTGATATTGATTAAATAATTTATAAATAGCTGCCTTCATTTTGACTTTGAAATATTTCCAATTTATTAAAGAGATCATATTATGCACATTTTCAGGATCATACTTTAATTGAGGGTCCTAGTAGAATAGGTTTACATACTTCAACTTTCAAAAAACACACTATTTTTCTCATGTGTTTTTTTTGCTGCACCCTTTACACACCCAAGCTCCAAGAAAATGCTCTCATTTTCATCAGTAGCCACCATCAAGTTGAACAGTAAATATATCTCTTTATGATATCCCTGCATTCTCCGCCACTCTCACGCTCCCATCATGCTCTCTCAGCCTCGGATGAGATACAGTATTAATTTAGATTCTGTCCATCATTGTGATGTTAAAATATGGGGGAAGACTTGTCAGCTACTTTAAGATCCATGATAACAGTAATAAAGCTGCCATATCTAGATTATGGTGCTTACAGAGAGGTGAAGTGAACTTTTCTTTGAGCCAAGTCGGTCTTGCACAACCACAATCCAGTGCAACCACCTCTGGTCTAAAAGCTCGACTCATGAGGGCACAAACAGTAATTTACCATTCAAGTATTCAAGTTTGCAACTCAGCTTCCTGCTGCAAAAGTAGCAGACAAAATATTTTTTTCTGGATTTTAATGTATTTACAGCACTATTTGAATACTTATACCACACTTAAATCGCCAAGGGGTACCATTTGCATTTTGGATTTTCTAAACTGCAAATAGGCTGAGGTAAGCATATCTTACCATAGTCTTAAGCCGTTCAGAAGTGTCAGGAAAGGCCTCGTGGAGTTTCTGAAGCTCCACTAATAAGTTAAGATGGTTTGAAAATAAAGGAAAGAATAAGTTCACCAAAAAATGTAAATTTAGTCATCATTATCTACTGACCCTAATGCCGATGGAAAGTCAGGTGAATTGTCTTGCAATTTCGGCTTCATAGAAAATCAGCATTGCAGCGTTCTCCTAGACAACTGAAGTAGATCAGGACTTTACAAACGTACAGAAACAACCAAAAATTAAAACAAAACACAAAATGGCTCATCCAAAAAAGCTCTACTCAGGCTCTGCGTGAATAACGCCAGTTAGGAGGTTAACGCAGTATGCTGCAAAGCTGTTGTGCTATGAAGCCCCAGAAGTGTTTAGTGGCCTAAGGAATATCACCCGATTTTCCCAGTGGTCTTGACTCTTTATATGGATTTCTGGAAGTCTAGACACTTCTTTTGTGTGATATGACAGTAAGGGTGAATTATACGTTTTTCCACAGGCTAGCAGAGCAGATTTGTCAAGTAGCTTAGTGTCAATTTACACCAGTGGGACAACAAGAATGTATCCAACTGACAGAAGAAATAGTCAAGATACAATAGCTGGAGCCTGATCACTGTTCTGGGGAGTGAAAGATATGAGATTGCTGCTTTTGTGGAGTGATGACGCCTGTTAGTATGCCAGCAGTGTGCTAGACTACATACTAAACACAGAGTGCATTCGGGGATACCTCTGCTTCTGAAATTGATCATAAATGGGATTATGAAATGTGACTCATACAAAGAATTAGACAAAGAAAGCACAAGACATCAGCACAGCTCATTGTCTTCTTTTGTGTGATTTCAGGTGTTCCTGCTCTTTTCGTGGCAGTGTGGGCGATTGTCAGGGCAACGCTAGCAGACGCAAGGTGAGAGAACAAACCATGCTGTGTCTTTAAGCTTTCACGTCAAAAAAATAAAAGAAAATACAAGGAAGTCAGCGACTCTAAAGGCCAAACCTGAATAAAAACTTAAAAAAAAACGAAATTGCATGATGCCATAATTAGAACTTAATTATGGTGACATTTGAATCATCAGCGACATCCAATTAAATATGCACCATTTAATTAGCACAACACATCTGAATAAATCAACAGTTGCTGTCATGTCAGGTAGACTCTAAGACACCGAACAATACACCTAAATATTACATGTGACTGTCGAACCTCTCTATCTGAAACCATAGGGTGTTATCTGCTGCTGTAACTGCCTCCACTTTGCTTTGAAGGCTTTTGGAGCCTGGCTGCGGGGTTGAGTAAGTTCAGCTGCATTAAGTCGACTTCCTCAGAGGTGTTGTACTGGGTTTGAGGTCAGGGTTCTGTGCAGGCCAGTCACGCTCTTCCACACGAAACTCAAACAACCGTTTCTTTACAGAGCTGACTTTGTGCACATGAGTAATATCATGCTGGAAAAAAGAGGAAAGGAAGTTCCCTAGAAAGGGAAGACATTGGATGAACAATCTGTCCATTTGGGCTTTTTTGTCAATTGACCTCCGGGCAGGCTGCTGTGCCATCTCTCCCTACTGCTCCTCAATGAAGCATGTGGTGCAATTGCAACCAGAGAAAGATAATTTAAAAAAAAAATGTCTGTGGGTTCAGCTCAGTGCTTTCTATCCAAGTCTCTCTATGTTCTCTCCTGTGTTTCTGTTTCATCACTTTGGCTGAGGTGTGAATCATTTTAAGAAGATTAAACGTGTTTAACTCCAAATCAATGGATATTTTCCAATAATCCAGCAGGGGGAGGAAAAGTATTTACAGCTGCTCATTTGACCAAGTCCGGAAAGTGACGAAGAACAAATACTTTGTTACTGTACTTGAGTAGATTTTTCAGGTATCCCTATTTTATTGGAGTATTTTTTTTTCCGACAACTTTTACTTGCTACATTTGAACACAAACTACTCCTTACATTTTCAAAGCCCCTCATCATTTAAGTTTTAATGCATTCGTTAGGGTAGGTAATAAACCTAAGCATGAAAAACAGACCAAATGTACACAAAGAGTATGTACATATTGGGCATAAAGTGGATTGCAGGGTAAAATTGTTGATCCAGCAATCAACTGTAGCTCAACATCTGCTATAGCAATGATTCACCTTCATCAGAATATAATACAACATCAGAGGTCTTGACTGCATTGAGTGAGTTGTGTGCTGGTTTTCATATATTCTGAAGTAATGATATCTCCTACTCAGTGTGACCTCCCTCTGCCTCTCAGACGCCTGATTACATTCAATATTTGTTTCACCGCTATTCAGAAAAAAGCCTTTTCATACTGAGTGTCACAGGCTGAGTAAGAATTCCTGCAGAATGTTCGCAGCATATCTGCCTATTCTTTACATTTCAGAGGTGTTATGAGGCATTGATTGCACTGATTCAGTAGAATCGACCTGTTAATGCACTGCCCTCCCTCTGAGCTTTAACGTCCCCCCAGACAGGGTCACAGACAATCGGCAATTATGAATACACATACAATTTTTTTTTAAATAATATTTTTCACCTTTGTTAACATCACAATCTGACCTTTCACTTAATGTTCATTATGTGACTGATGCTAAGGATCTGTTCCCTGGTGATGGATCTGTGACTACCACAGAGAGTAAGTGGTTCATGTAAATCACATTAATTTAGTTAAGTGCAGGCTTTATTTCTGTTTCAACTGAAGATAGTATTACCGCAATTTCAGCTTCATACCCAACGATGACACTACCACCTGTTACCTGTTAAGCTCTTTACCCGGATTCAACAACTTTTCCAGTCTTTTGTTGTTCCTTTCCCAACTTTTTTTGAAACACGCTGCTGCATTCAACATTTTTCTTCATTTAACAGGTATATCAAATGACTATTAAAAATGTATGGCAGTAAGATTGGTTCAGATGTTGAAACTGCGTCAGATGTCTGTAGATGCCCAAAAAGGTTCCTGGCTCGTTGCAAGATATTTAGCTTTCTTGAACATTGACAGGCAAGCTAAAAAGAGTGTGGTCCCAGTCAGACATTCAAATATTTAAGCCGTTGCACACGACCAAAAGGGGTCCCAGTTTGGGCCATGGGGTTATCTAGCAAGACGTTTAAATACTTGACCCGTGTTGTTCGTGAACAGATCCCCAAAAGGACTCCAAGTGAGACGTCCAAATATTTAACCTGTTTCAATGTCCACTGCAAAAGTGGGTCTCTACTGACGGGCGTTAAACAGATGTCATTGACATTGCGACATAGATAATGTCATTGTCAGAGATCCTTGATTGATTAGTTTGAGAAGAGGGTTTACTCAGGACATATTTGAGAAACGAAACTTTATGACAATTGAATTTCTATCTTATGTTGTTCATTGTTGAATCCCTGAAGGCTGTATTTTTCGTTGAACTCTGGAATCTTTATTTTTGGACTTGCCTTACCCTACCCTGCAAAAAGCCACCAGGATACAGTCAAACTGTTGTTGTACAAAAATAAAAAAGGAACCTTAAAAAACAATTGAATGATGGACTTGGAAAATCGTTACATGCCCTAAGTTTGTACTGCTATATGTTAAAAAGGATTAGCAAATCATTAGTTTTAATAATGCTCTACACAGCATCCATTGCAGATTGTAGAATTTTATTATAAAGACTTTCAAAGAGGAGTCAAAATTCAATAGTCTCACCGGCCTCAGGAACCAGACTTATTTTGATACTCCAATTCAAAACAAAGCTAGTTGAACAACCTCAAGGCGTTTTTTTTTTTTTTTTTTTACTTCAAAGAGATGTTTGGTGAGAATCATTCCCACAATATTCAAAGCCTTTTGGTGAAAGCTGAACTTTTTAAATTGGAGAAAAGAAAAGTGGCCAGTAGTTCTGACACAAGTTTCTCTTGAACCTTACACTGACTATGTCTATCAACAGTAGTGAGTCACAGCAAGAACATTGTGGGCTGGAAATCTATAACGTTGTGCTTTCCAAGTTTCGCTAAATTGCCCATTGTTGTGACCTTCTGTCCATCTGCCGATGCTGTAAGCTGTCTTGGTTGTTTCTTCTGAGCTCTGACTGACCGTGACCCTGAAAACAATATTCAGGTGCGAAAAAATCGCTCCAGAGGTCCAGAGGATTAATTAAGTTCATTTGTATTCTTCACAGACTGCAGACCTTGGAGGGAAGAAGCTGCGAGTACGGTCTTTATAGTAAGGGCGATACGTAGGTGTAGCATATTACTAGCATAACCAACAACTGCTGCTCTTTGTTAGCTGTGGAGCAGGTGTCCCCGCAGGCGATGGGGTTCAGCTCAACCCAATTGGCAGCCTGAGAGTGAACATAGCAGGACACTGAACTGGAACTGAACACAGACTGAGGTCAGTTTGACAACAGGGGCGACAGTAAGGAGGCGATTTACAGACCAAGACTCTGACATTAGGGATGACAAAACAAAATATAAAAACAAAATATTGTCGCAACTAACTCGTGTCAAAAGACAAACCAAGTCTGTTTCGGTGAGTTTTATTAAGTTTGTGTTAAGTGTAACTTGCAGTTAAGCTTGTCATAGTTGGGTAAAAGAAATAAACTTGAATTCAGAAGGTATGGTTGTATTTTTTCTGTTTAGTAAGTTCGAGTCAAGTTTATTAAGTTTATTTATCATTTTCTCTATAATGGTGAAATAGCATGCTGTTGCTCTCCTGTCAGTACAAAAGGGGTCAGGCTACACTCAGCGACCTGAAAAAGACTGTACAGTTATAACACCTATCCATCTATTGTGCTGTTAATTGAATAAACTCTTGGTTCTTGTTGAGGTCATGGTTACCGTTGATGTATTATATTGCCCAGTGCTTGACATTTCGAATTGATGGATGACGTAGTTTGGTCATAACATTTGACATTCAATAGGTAAAAGGTAAAGTTGTTAAAGCTGACAAAGTTTCACTCTCTAAACTACAACTCCTAACCTGAACCTTCACAGAGTGTAGCACCCATCAAAAGTTTAGATAATCCTGCATGTTCTTCATCTATACTCTCATGCAGTTTCCATCACATTAGATTGGAGATGGAAAATAAACTCACAGGCAGGCTTTGCATCTCCATAATGTGTGTGATACAATTGCATAATCATGTTTGCATAATCGCCTGGGAAATACGCAATATGGAAATCTATATGTTTGCATAATGATGCAAGGTTTCCTTTGAAGTAAAAAAGAAAAATCCAAACTTCATGGTTGACATACGGAGAGAATGCCAGGCTGAACTCCCTCACACTTATTTTGTACATGAAGTATTCCCAAAAGAGTTTTGCTCTCAGGATTAGTACATGGCATGAAGTGTGTGCGATGTAATGTACTATAAAGTATTGGGGAATTTAAAACACAGCACAGTAAAAGAAAGCACACATAATATGAGAAAAAGGGTAAAGAATTTTACTTGTCCAGGTCATTAGAACGACTATAAATTCAGTCACAACTTTAACATTTACTCAGAAAGCCCATGTCTATAGTGCATTATAACACATTATGATGATAATGATGCCTTAAAAACATATTAATAATGCATAATATTATTCATAACTTTACTTAAAGGAGCCACTGTCCATTTTTTTGTTGACTTACAACCAGCTTGTAATGTAGAGCTTTCTGCCCATAATACAGGAATTTCATTAAACAAAGATAAACGTGCAACAGCACACAAAACACTGTAAAATTCAACAGGTGTTAATATACAATTAATGGATCTTTAATTCCATTATACTCATGTGGATAATACATTGGTGTAATAATGAGTTTTGGTCATTGTTGTAAAGGATTGTGGAAATTCATGAACACTGATTATACAGCACCATAGATGCTTTATAAAGATATGTTCATAATGTGCTAAAATGCATCACAGACTTGGTCTTAATATAAAAACTGTTACTGCCTATTGGTTACAGAATATCATGGTTCTGTATTTAGTTCTGCTGATATCTTGTTTTATGTTGGAAGTTTATGCTCATGTTGTATACAAATGAAATTGTGAATTTAAATGATTCAGACACACTGATGACATTGCTTGAGTGGGTCTTTTCCATAGAACAATGGTGCTCATTAATGTTGGAAAAACAAAGGAACTGATTTTAAACCAAGCGGACTCTCATCACAGAGATTTTGCAACCTAACTGTGGAATTTGTCAACTGTTTTAAGAATTTGAGTATATATTTATACCTCACACTGAGTTTTACAGACGGTGTTGTTTTAATATGTAAGAAAGCCAGTCAGAGACTGTTTTTAGTTCGGAAACTGAAGAGGTTTTTGGTCAGTGCTGACATCCTGGAAAGGGTGAATGTCAGTCCTAAAGGGAGCGTACTTGTTTTTAATATTTCTGTTTGGTATCTGGTGTCAGTAAACAGAAATGAGCTAAATAGGATTCTTAAGATAGCAGGGAATATAATAGAAGCAGAAGCAGCTGGGTGATCTGTACAGCACAGGAAAGCCCTGTCAATCATGGATGATAAAACACTCAACACCAAGTTTGAGCTACTGAATATCTCTGGGAAAAAAAGATCTACAAGGGCTGGTTTATCCCCAATGGAATTAATGTAGTCAACCAATTACAGTAAACTTAAATATGAGAATGTGAGCTGAACACTATGGGTATGAACGCACTGACAGTTATAAGTTGAGAGGTCTTTGTTTCATTGATGTGATGTGTCTGGTTCCTTGTTTTTAATCCTGTGGACATGTTCGTGTTTGTATTTTCTTGGGTGAGACCAGAGACAATTTCCCTGCTCCGGCTTGAGAATCGAGTAATTCTATACTATTCTCATCTTGCGTTTTTGAATCTTGGACTTCAGTTGCTTGCAAAAATCAAAGCTTGCTTCTGGTTGTTGAACCTGCCTGCCTCTGTGTCCTGCGACACTGAAAGTGAAAAAAAAAATTTAGAAACACTACACAGCATGAAAGGGGTACAGTATAGAGTGGAAATGTAAAAAAAGCCCTCTTGTTATTTTTCCTCATTTTTTTTGTGCTCCATCTTTACCTTCTATATTTCTGCCTGTTTGCATCAGTTGTTTTTATCCCTACATAAACTGTCTTCTGCCTCATTATTCCTGATTCCTTGACTGCGTCTCCTCCTCTGTGTTTGCATCCACAACAGGTGTTGGGAATTAAGTGCTGGGAACATCAAGTGGATCTACCAGGTTCCCATCCTGACAGCCATTGGGGTAAGACTGTGAGTGTGAAATACACAGTTTCAGTGTCGCTTGAGAAGTTTTCAGCGCCTACTGTTGGCTTCAAAGTAAGACTGGGCTCTTATAAACATGGCCAGGATTCCCAGATTTGGGGCTTTTTTTGTACATGTGTCTTAATTAAGGGATGAATCAAATATAATTGTTTTCAGACTGGGTGCAAACGTTCCTTCCTCACTCCAGCAGGTGAAATCCCATTTAATGATAGAGTTCTGAAGATTTCTGCTGTGATAATAATATTTAGAAATTGTCGTGTTTATAGCTAATTAGTTGAGTCATTTTCTTCTCCTTTCAGCTCTCATGTCTCCTGCAGTGATTTGTACTAGTGTCCGACAGGTTTTTCAACGACTGTGTAATTACAAACGGCTTCCTGCCTGCTGACCTCATTGTTCAGCGTATTATAATGAAGCCTCATGTTGAATCATCTTCAAAACTAATTAAATCTGACTTGGATGACTGAAGAGTCTTAATGTTCTCCATGCCAGGCCTTGTTCTGCGACTGGCACCATACAAACACAATCTGGTGATTCTGCGGGTCTGACGTGGAGGACGGCAAAACCTCTGATTACCTTGATATGCTTCCTTTGGTTCTGTCCATCACTGTATTACAGCTGGAGTGAGAGATTTCTAGCAGTGTTATAAAGGAACACACAGATCTATGATTTGATTCAGCCTAGATGTCCCAGTTTGTTATTTTATTCTACCAAACTGTTACTGTTCTGAAAAGCTGGGCTTTGTCCCAATGTTTGCACGGTTTCTGAACTTGGTGAAACTCAATTATATTTTATATTGCTCTTAAGTGCAGCAGTGTATCAACCTTTTCACTGCAACACCTAGTGATTTTTTTGGCAGTGTTTATCAAAAAAAAAAGACACAACAAATGAAACACGGGTGGTTGTCTTCTTTATGTATTGACTGTTTTTATTGACTTTGATAAGTGTCTTTGGGCGACTTGTTTGAATATAAAGATTTGGTACTCAAACATAAGAAAAAGGCAGGCAGGTAGAAAATAAAAGGTTTTCATAAAACGCTGATCAAAAATCCAAAGTCCAAACTCAAACAATACAAAATCCCCCCAAAATCCAAAATAGACGATACAAAAGGAATTAAAAAAAAAAAAACAGGAAGAAAAAACAATAACATTTACAAAAACCAACATGTTACTAACCGATGCACAGCTGGACACACAAGGAACCAACAAACTGTCGAATATGGAGGAGAAGATGAGGACTTAAATACAAAGGGAGTGATTAACTGACAGGACAAGGGTGAACACAGAAAAAGGGCAGGAAAACAGACAAAGGGAGGAAATGAAAAGCAAAACTTGACACATGGACACAGACCGTCAAAATAAAACAGGAAATAACAAAACCAACAACTGAAACTATGAGCGGACTATGAAGAGCAATACATGAAGTAATCAAACCTTGCTCCACCTTTAGCTGCAACATTAGACGTGATATACACACTCATGCATCATTTATTATAATCCAGTGTTAATTATTCGAAAATTGGCCATTGTGCATAATGAGCGCTGGTACTTTAGGTATATTTTGATGCTAACTACTTTGTTCTTTTACTACAAACGACTTTGAATGCGTGACTTTGACTTGTAAGAGAGTATTTTTACTTCAGTAAGATATGTGAATACTCTTCTTCCTAGCTGTTCGTAGCACAAGAGAAGTTGGCATTTGAAGCTCTCAGAATCTTGTTTATTTGTTTAGTGTTGATTATCCTTCCTGACCTCAACCAGAAAACTTTTGAGATCTTATTAAACACTGATGCACTGAGCAATTTAGCACATGTGTAATCCCCCAAAAATGTTTTTTTTTTTTGGGTACAAAACTTGTGTATTACTCTACTGGCACCGATACAGAGATTCTCAGCCCAAGCCTTGAACTGAACGTAGTAAATTCAATAACATCACCCACGCAGTGAAAGCAGCTCCACAGCAGCAACTGTAGTTCTCCATCAGTGTCTTTGTTCGGTCACAGTGCTGCTGGAGAGAGAAGCTTTGGTTTACAGCATCTTCTGGGTGTGAAATTAAGTGGCAATGATGAAAGGCGTGTTGATCAGGGTTTTTCAAAGCACCCGCTTCCCCATATTAGTCATGCTTTCAAAAATATAAAAGAAAAGGGAAAAAAAGGTAAAGAATACCTAATATAATTGATTGTGTCTCTCCTACAGGAGGAGGAAGTATAATGGATTCAGTGGTCTAAAACTTTTCCCATTCCATATTTGTTTACATTTTTGCACATTTGTAAACTTTTAAGCACTGTGATCTCGATAATGTCATCCACAGCAAGGGTAGCTCCTACTAAATCTAAAAAATAGGTGTATTATGGATTTCTCTGTGTTGTGATGTGTTATGTGGCTGTCCTTATTTGCCTCTGTGAGCTATCTGTCACAACAACTGCTGCTCTCCATATTTGTTCTTCTCTCGCCACCCTGTCAGACGCATGCACACACAACCAGCCGACCTTATCACTTGACAGCACATCAATATTGTATGAGTCTGCCAGACTTTGGGATTCTTTGGTACAATTTAAACACTGATGACAACATTTCTCTTTTTTCCTATAATACAACCCATTCAAAAAAAAGTCGGGACCCTCTGTAAAACATAAAAAAACCGAAAACAGAATGCAGCCATTCTCAAACAAACTGTGTTTCTTGGCAACAGTTTTGGGAAGGGTTCCTGAGCCTGTGTGGTAAGATCCTTCATACAAACATGTGTTGAACCTAGCGCTTCTAATTTTTAAGTTACAGAAATCGTCCCAGCTGCAAATGAAAGCATGGAACCAGTAGCATCACCTGCACAGAATAGACAACTAATTACTGGCTAAAGCTAAAAAAAAAGGATGTTGTGTGGAAGTGCTGTATGTGTTTGCAAGAACCAATTACTGAAAAATCAACACCTGCCTCTGAAAAACACCCGAAGAATGACCGGAGCATGGTTAACTAACGTTAAATACACTCGCGTAGAAAGTAGCCTCGGAGTTGGTTGTGAATGTTTTTTTCAATGATCTGCGGGCTGTTCCCAAATCGAAGAAGCTCAGCACAGACGTGAGGTGAGAGATAAATTAAAAGAGAAACTGCGAGGAGTCAGGAAGGACAAATCATTATATAGTTTCACTTTCCTCCTGCCTGTTACTGCAGAAATTAGGTGATTAATTTCCCTCAACTAAACTAAGCACATATTCCAGTTTTTTCAGGCAAACTACAGCTTAATAAAGAGGTCGTTTGCTGTATAATGACGTCAATCAAGCTACTGAAATATCAACGTAAAGTGTCCTTTCATGTAATTCGTTATGGAGTAGTGATTAATAAGTGGAACATGACGTTTCCTCATCTCTCTCTCTACCTTCCTCCAATTCGAAATTCAAATATGCATCAAGGCATGAAGCAAAAGAACTTGTTGCCAACGCAAATCATAAGCAACAGTCTCTACCTCTGTGTTTACGCTCCGTACCGTGCAAAGCTCCTCTTTGTGATTTGGAGCTTATCATACGAAGGTGACACAAATTAAGGAGAGATGATCGAGAGAGTGCTCGGTCACGCAGCATCTCGCTGTGAGCGCCTCCTTAAAAGAAAAAAAACGACCTCTGAGTTAACGATCAAACCTCCGAAAAATTACACGTTTGTCGAAAGACATGTTCGGGAGCGAAGCTGCTGTCAAGCCGTGATTGGAAATAAACCTCCTGCAGATTCTAATCATACTCAGTGCTGCTCTGTCAGGACTAATACATTGCTCTAGCAGGAGCAGTTCCTGGGCACCTCCTGAAGAATAAGACCGCATGCCATAACGTAGACTCACCCAACTTATCCTTATGCACTAATAAATTAGACTGCCGATAATTAATTCTAATGTGTCAAAAGATTTTGAAAAGGCTTCACCTCAGGAAAGATATTATTTCTGTGTCCATGTAAAACATAGCTTGGAGAGAAAATAGGTGTCCTAATAACTCAGATTCTCAGATTGTATTTTAACAGCACGGCTCTGGGGATCAAAATGTCAGCCGGTAATTGGTCCACCTTTCTGAGGCTGACTGCCATGAAATTTTGTACGCACATCAGTGGCCCCCTGTCGATGGGTCCTCTCTTTGGTGATCCCCTAAATTTACATCTAACACCACCACAAGTTTGACTGAAAAGGTTGATTGTCATTGCCTCGAAAAATGACCCACGAGACGGTTCACAAAATAAGCTCTAAAGGCGAAGCAAGTTTCTCACACACAAATGAATCAAACGCATAGAAAAAAAATACGTAGTGGACGCAGGATGTTTTACAGTTAAACAAGAAACTATTGTTTTCTGTAAAATGTTAGATAAAGAACTCCTTATATCGATATCAGTAACGTGTGCGGATAGCGTTTTATCTGTGATTGGCCAACTGATATATTGCTAGGGCTGTAGTTTTTACACTCAATCAAGTTCTTGTTTTTTGTTTCTTTTCAGTTTTCTCTCTGTTCTGATTCGGTTAAGGCAACAAAAAAAGTCAGGAGACATTTAGGAGAACGTGATGTTGGTTAAAATAGATCATAAAAATGTGATTGGTCCTGGAGCAAACATTAGTTACTACCAACACACTGATATCAGACTCTCCACCAATAGAGCCTCCTACATCCTACACACTGGGTCTTTAAATAAAGGTCATAATCTACATTACTAAATTAAACTTTCATTAAAATTTGGTCAAGTTTTAACAGACAGCTAAAAGTCTTTCCTGGTTATCAGCTGCTCCAACAACAAATTGAGACTTCAGAGAATCACTTGTGTAAAAGCCACAAGCTGCTGCTGTTGCATCTCCAGTTCAGTTTGCCACCCGTCAAAAGGAACCTGCAAATGAAATGCCAAAACACCCGTCGCATGGTTTGTGTGAACACAGATTAGAAGAGACATCTCATAATCTGTTGTGTCAGGTGATGGTTTGAGTTTATTTACAAAGACACAATCATTCCGCACGAATGATGGCTTTGATTTTCATCACAGTCCCGCATGAGAAATGTTTTGGTGGAGGTAATAACATGTTGCTGTCTGCAGGTCCACTGTCAGTGATTACTTTTCCTCTCATCACTTATTGTTGGGGTTTTCAGGGTCAGACAGCAGCGTGTCATTAATATATAAACCAGTCACAAGTGAAGCATTCCTTCCTCAGAACTGCTGTGAATACTCATGTATGATCCTCTGTCTCCCCCCTCTTCCTTTGTCCTCTCCTACCCCTCCTCCTCCTCATTCTTCTTCTTCTTCTTCTTCTTCTTCTTCTTCTTCTTCTTCTTCTTCTTCTTCTTCTATCTCTGTGTACAGAGCGGTTAGCTCTGGCATGTTGTATTGTATTTTGGAGCCTTGTTTGTTATATTGTCAGGATGATACAGAATTAGGGCTCCAAGTCATCGGCTGTGGAAGAGTTAAGCCTCAATTTGCATCTTTCAAATTACTTTGCCTCAGTCTCATTTAAGTCTGTGAAAAGAAATCTCACAACTTGGCAGGAAAAATAAAATAGCTTTCTTTCTTTAGCTGCTATGAAAAATGGCTTTATTCCACAAAACAAAAGGTCACCAGAACACCATTGTTGAATGCAAAAATTAATCTGTAGCCCTTCAATACTTATTTAATCCTACAATTGTTGAGGCAAATGCACAGATGAGGTTTTCTCAGAAAGTCATATACAGTGGTGCAGCTGCAGTTTTACTTTAAAGCTGAAACCGTTCATGTTTTCATGGTTAACAGTCTGTAAGATGGAGGAATAGAAAGCGAGTTTCCCATCTCTGTTTTTCTGTTTCAGCTGAACTTCATCCTGTTTGTGAACATCGTACGAGTGTTGGCCACTAAAATTCGAGAGACCAACGCAGGGAGATACGACACAAGGAAACAGTACAGGTTTGTACTGACTGCATCTCTAATGAACCAGCAGTTCATTGTGTGTCCAGGGTCGTAAACTGTTTCCTGTACAATTGTCCAACCTTGATGAATGTCGATATGTAGATCTGTGCATGTTAATACTGCAGTTCACCTTGATTTACAGGCAATATTTATGAACCACAGTCCGACATCAGAACAGAAACAATATGTCAATTATAACCAAGGTAATTTTTTGTTAAAGGTGCTGAGTTTAATCAGAAACAAAGATCTTTATTGACTTTTTTTTCTTTTTAGTGTCCAAACAACCTAAGTGAATTAACTCTCTTTGTTTTCACAAGTGAATAAACTGAATAAACAAACTGACCTTAAAGAATAAAATAGTTTCATACTGTCTTACTTTGTTTAGATGTGGCGGACCCTGCCACCTTTTCTAGCTCAAGTGTTCCGGAGACCTTGTTTTCCTCTGGGAACAGCTTGTTTATTCACGTATGGAAAAACTAGATATGTCTGAGTTTGTTTTTTCACCTCATTAATAATGTAAATGTTAAAATTCTGAGTCCGAATTTCTTCTCCAAAAACTACATAGCGCCCCTTGTGGCGATTAGAGAAGGTGACAGATGAGAGGTTTGAGTGGAGCAAGTGGGTGTTATTTTCTTATTGTCCATATCACTTATTGTATTTAGTTCGTCGCTCAGTTATTTTCTGACTTCCCAAGCCCATTTTTTGCTACAGAGAAGGTGCGACTCTTTAATGTTCCCATGAAACTGCAGGTGGAGCATAGTTCGCTTCAGTGTAGCTGCCTGTTTCCTGTAAAAGGGACAGGGGAAAACAGTAGTGAAGTGATTTTACTTGCCGGGTTTGGCTCATTAACAGAACAGCTCCTTTCTGTACGTTGATCCCTTCGTCAAAGTCGATTATACACAGTGATGTTAAGGAAACTTGAAAGTCAATTCCCCGCAATGCGACTGTGTAAATAAATGTATGCCGACACACACACACTCATACATGCACACATACACGTGCACTTATATAATTTGTTCTAGCTTATTCTCACATCTGCAGTTCGCGCTGTTATTCTGCTGGAGCTGGAGCTGGCATCAGTCGGTCAGATCAGGACGATTTAATGACGGTGTATTTTTTCTTAGATTTGTATTGAAGGCTGCAAGCGAGGTTTGCTTTGTGTGGCAGAGCAGGCTGCTAGTCAGAGCAGATGATAGTGATCGGGAGATGAATGGAAGCCAAATACGCCACATTGCATGCAGATGGAAAAAATCTAAGTGAAGTCAGGGGACCTCAAAAAGAAAAGTAGAGAAGCAGGTAAATGAAAAAAAAAGCAGTTAAAAAAGTTATTTTGAATGAGTGCACCAATCAAACAGGACTCACGGACGGACAGAGAGCTTTTGTGTGGATTAAATCGAGACATTTATAATATGATGACTCCAGTAACAACTTGTGTTTTGTTTTCTCAGCTCTCAGTGAGAAACCAACAGTTGAGATAAACAGCTGTATTATTACATAAACAGCGTGAATGCGTTACTTAAATGGACGACTGTAAATAATCACGAGTGTTGGAATTGGATGTTGTGGAAGCGAGAAGAGAGAGGAAGACGAACAACAGCAGCCAAAAAGAGATTGGAATCAATTTTAAACTGAAGTCACGCAGTTAAAAATGTAATATCTGAAAAACACTGAAACTGACTGCAGATTGCTTCTTGGATTGCAGTACAATAATCCTGTTGTACCCCGTGTATTTGTCACTGTCTCAAAGGCAGAAATTCAAATAGGGTGAGATGGAGGAGCAGATCTTTTTGTCCTCTTGTTTGTTGTGGCAAGAACTTTATTATCAGCCCTGTACATAAAGATTATTCTGCCCAATCGGCAGAATAATGGTCTGAAAAGGTAAAACTTTTGGTTTCTTTGGGTTCAATACTCAATTTCTCTCTTGTCACAGTGCTGTGCGTATGCTCTTCTTAGGTTAAGGCACAATTGTTTAGGGACAGGCAAAGTGCGTACAAAGTGCGACCTAACAAGAGGGTAATCACAGGGTCGTGATAAGAAACAACAAAAGTTAAGTTGCAGCTAAAAGTAACATTCATTTTGAACTTATCTGTTGCTTTGCAGAAATGTACAGAGGTAACATTTATTCTGGCATTTGGTTTGAAACATAGCTGCAGATTCTTCGGCTTTCTGTCAAAAAATATTAGTTTTTTCTTGCCACAACCACAGCTGGAAGTTGACTCAAGGTCTTCCTAAAAATATCTGGTGGTTTGACGCTTACAAATGTTGAAACGCAGACATAAACTGCGGTCACTGGCTTGGCAGCCTGGTCTCCTGAAACACCCTCCGCTCAACTTCCTCACGTAAGAATAATAAACGCTTAATGTGAACGTTACAATGAACATCTGTGAGTCTGTGGTTTGCAGGAACATTAACTGCAAATATTAACTGAGATTATTATCATTAGTCTCTGTGTTGCAGCTTTCAGAATGTATTCGGGTATTTAACATTGTCTCCCGGCTAAAATAACGGTCTTATTTGAATAAATTAGAATGAGAATTAACTGATGACATGTATTATCCCAATTATGAATTGAAATTCAGATGCGTGCGACAATTTAGAGCTGCAACAGACTATTACTGTCACAGCTGCAGCTGAGAGTTATAGGCTGCAGGGAGTCGCTGAGATTCTCGACAGCGACCGGAGTCAACTGTGCTCCGTTCAGGTAGTTTCAAGGTCTTGATACAGATCTTGGTTGTGAAAGTTGTCGAAATTGCTGTGATAGAGAAGGAAGTCATTACATTTATACAGTTGTTGTTGCCCACAGGAATCTTTACACTCCCATCAGCGTTTGAATAGCTGCAAACCTTTAAATTGGTGTAGATATTTCAATCATATCTGCAGGAAAACAGCTTTTTCTTAGCAGGAATCTTCACCTCTGGCAGGTCTATTGCATACCCCGAGCTGCAGCGATCCATCCTCATGGTGTTCGTAGATCAAAAGGATGAAATGAAGCCTGTTTTGCTATTTCATCAGGAAGGCTGTCTGAGCTTCAGCTGTGTTTCATGGCTGTTTGTGACTTTTACTGAGATTACTTTGAACATGAGAGAAATGCATCGGATGCTCAAGGATCGCTGTTTATATCCAATATATTCTGGATGTTGGACTGCAGTTAAATGTAGTCTGCCGTGATTGGATTGTTTGAAAAATATTGAGAATGTATCCATGAAGGGCTATAAGATATTCTATACTGTACATATAAAATGTACAGTATGTGTTCTACATTATTCTGCTGTCAGAGCAAAAATATACCTGTCACCAGCAGGAACTAGTCCCTGAAGAAAGTTGTGTTACAGAATAGAATCTGTCGCTCCTTGATGTCGAAGTGCAGCGATGGGGATTCTGACTGAGGCGGGAAAAATATTATAAAGCAGTGTTGCAGTATATGCTTTGGGAAATAGAGACAATGAAGGTTCCTCTGACACTTAGCCTGAACAAAAAGCTGAGAAAAGTTCCCTTAGTGAGACTCCCTCACTGCGGCAGCTGCGGAAGTAATAAACGTATACTCCTTCAGGGGCGAGTTTGAAATGTGTTCATGTTCTTGCTTCTGTATCCGAGCCAGGAGGCTCTCCAACTGTGAGAGACAGTGAGCCTGCCGACTAAAAATATCATTACTGGTGTCAGTATCTAGAGTTGTGAGCTATTAACGTGCTGACAGTACAACTGATTAGCTGCTAATTTAACTCTGTTGATATGTAAAACTCATAATGAACGTTAACAAAGAAAGAAACCTGCTTTTGTTTTGCATTCACACACATGAAGCTGCCATGTTAATGCTGTGACATGTCTGCAGGCAGCTTTCAATAAATGTCCTCAAGAAATAAATACCAGTCCCGTAACCAAACACTGTATATACACTACTGTTAGAAATGTGTAATTTTCTACCACAAAGGGTGGATACAGTACAGGCTGTTATTTAATATGAAGAAAAAAGGAATGTTTTGTACAGGGCGAACAAAACACTGTACGTGGTTCAACCAGACTGAAAGTGAAGACTCGGTGAAAATGCAGAAGGAGACAAAGATATCTCTGTGCAGCAGAAATCACCAGCCATTGATAAAATGACTTAAAAGCTTAGCAACAAGGTCTGTGCAGAGTATCGGGATATTTTACAGAAGGAACACTTTGCTTGCACTTTATAAAAAAACCTTCTAAGGTGCAGATTTGTGAAGTGTGGAGGGGCAAAAAAAAGTCAAACTACTGGTTTGTTTACCTTAGGTAAGAAACCAAAATGAGTTCTTTGTTAGCACCTCCAGGTCTATTTACAAGTGAACAACAAGTGGTTTTGGGTCATTTTATTAAAACAGAGTAAGCTCCATATATCCTCAGTCTGTTCTTCTCTGCTGTTTGATGTATCATTCATGTAAACTTCATTTCAGGAGAGACTTTCGACAGAAACAAAACAAGTGAGAGGACGTTATATAGAATACATTCTTTATTGCGAACAGAAGGAAAAGACTTTGGCGCTTAAACCCAATCAGGAATTAGGTCACCATGGGAAGCAGCTGATGAATGAGGTGTTTCCAGTACGAGGGAGATCAAATTATTCATTCATTTATACTGTTTTCATTCGAGTTATAAGAGTCATCATTGATGGTGGTTTTAAGCGTTTGTACACAAGGTTATTTATGAGCAATTATACGACACAGGGCTGTATATAACTTCTTCATGCAACAAAAATCACAGAACACACTGTATATACAGTTTATAATCTTTTGAGTCTGCATCAGGGTGAATGTGAACAGCAGCAACAAGATGGTGAAGATTGTCGGTGACCTTCACAAGTTCCACTTCAGATAAAACTGTCCATCAGCTTTCACTGTGTGTGAGCACCAAGCAGCGATGTTCCAAACACAGAGTCCGCCTCCACTCTGTCGGATCAGAACACTTCTTCCAGTGATTTAAGAAAGATTGTCATGAAATGTTGTCACCGCAACTTATTGATGTGTATTTTATTATTGTTTTGAAGAAGAAAACCCTTATTGTCATTGTAGATGAAAAAGGTTCAGTGTACCACATGAATGAATGCTTATAAAATACAAAACGAAACTATGAGGATGAATATCGATGTAAACATGTATCAAATGTGAATATAAAGTAAGAGTGGCCGCCAGCTTAGATGCTTCTACTTCTTACTACTGTTTGTTGTGAATTTTGTCACATTGTAAATCAATCTACTATCTGATGGTTATTAGTCTTAAATACTGACATCAGTATTGTCCAAAGCAACTGGGCTCTGCTCTGTGTACATGTTTGTGTGTTTGTGTCCGTAGAAAACTGGCGAAGTCCACCCTCGTGTTGGTGCTGGTGTTCGGTATCCACTACATCGTCTTCGTCGGGATGCCTCACACATTTGAGGGGTCGAGCTGGGAGATCCGCATGTACTGTGAGCTGTTCTTCAACTCCTTTCAGGTACATTTCTGTCTTCCTGCGTGTAAGAAATGATGACATATTGAAAAATCTGCCCCGAAACTTAACTCGCTGTCAGTCACACGGGCACTTTGTGTCTTTTCACTGTAGTGTTTGAGTCATGCATGGTCATTAACAAACACACACACACACACACACACACACACACACACACACACACACACACACACACACACACACACACACACACACACACACACACACACACACACACACGCGCGCGCACACGCACACTTATGGTCAGCTCACCCTAACCTCACCGCAATTATCTACTTTAAATTACATGGCTGTCAGTTTCACAGTCAAGAGTCCACTTCATTATTAACTGAAGCAGCTCCATAATGAGACACACTCAGTGGTCGTCATTCAAAGTTTAAATGACCAATTTCAAACTACTTGTAAGTGTGGGATTGACTTTTCCTGTGTACTGTAATAACTCAATTACAGCTCAAATCTCGTCACAGTTTATTTTTTTAACCTCGCCATGGAGACCATGTTTAAGAGCGTCAAGGACATTATTCTGTCATAAAGTCGTGCGCTGTTTTAATGAAGTAATTCTCAGTTTGACCCAACTGTGTCTGTAATGAAAAAATCAGCAAATGAGCACTCACATGTGAAAATAATTAAAGTGGATTGAGCAAAATCCAATTAACTTACAGGGGAGCCAAGAAGAGTCACATTCTGTTAATGATGTTAATGACACATTTTCGTAGTTCATTCTGTCCATTGCAAAAAGTGTAAAACAGCAGTAAAACTAATATTACGGCTGCTGGCTTACAAACATTTGTCACAAACCAAACGCCATATTAATTGTTGGTTGTGTACATTTCTGCAATCCACGAATATGTTGCAACTTCAGTTTTCTGTTTTCTGTTGTGACAACACAGAGCTCATGCTCTCGCTAGGTTTAGGCACAAAGGTGTTGCCACCAGGGTCGGAGTAGTTACTAGAAGTAGTAGTAACACATTACACATTACTTTACTTATTTACTACCTGTAGAAAGAAACTCTTTACACTATTAGATAATTGACTGCAATGCCACTGAAGAATATACCATTTAGCCCTGCATATGCCACATATCAGCACTATTCTAGCAAGGATGACATACATCTGATCCGTTTTTTGTACTCTTTAATAACGTAATACCACCAAGCCGACAGAAAAGTTGGTGAAAGCCATATCACAGAAAAATGCCTTGTGCAGTAACGGCTTCAAAATAAAACTATATCATTATGTGCCAGAGGTTGGCTTTCCTTACGCTGCCTGGTACAATATTACTTGGGTCTAAATTATATATCAGGGAATAGAATAATAAAAGACTGAACTTCTTAAGCCCATTCGATGATGGTTATAGACTTGAAAGCAGTCTCTCGCTCGCCAAACAATGACTCACGGCTTTATATTACATACGTCCAGCTCATTTTCATCAATTAAGCAGTACACCTGATCCGGAAGTTTCTCTCAAGTCGCTTCCCGTTCCTCCTCAGAGTCAGCGCTGCCCAGGATGTTTTCAATCAGCCCAATATGCACGTAATTGTTGATCTTATGTAACCTTCTCGCTTGCAAGGATACATAAAGATATATAATACCAAGCATTAACTAGACATTGCGATTGATCTGTTTGAACAGTCTTAGATTGATTGGTTTGCTGTATGAGCTGGAAACAAAAACTTGGAAGACTGGAAACATCCTGTGACAGAAGCATAAAAACATTAATATTCTGTGCTTGAATAAAAACTGAGAAAATTAAACATCAAACACACTGATAAGCGTGGGCAAAAAATAAAGTATAAGATGACGTTGTTCAAATGCTGAAGCTTTAACCTGCATCGATCCCCATTAAAAGGCTGCGTTTCTCATTCATACAACATTCATGTGACATTCATATGCAACTAATTTGCATAAGCAAATGCATTTCATAGTGAACTTATTCCACCTGGACTACATTGTTTTGTTTTGATAAATAAACATATACATAATGAAAGAAACCGCCAAACAAATCAACAGAACCAATTTGTTTTCCATCATAATTAAAACTCAAGAGGCTTCAGATGCTCATTTGTATCCACACAGAGCATCACTGCTCATGATAACTGTTCTGGATGGAGATTAAATTAACTGGACAAAAATATAAAGATGTTTCAAGTTGAAGTCTTTTGAGTGTGCTCAGTCATCTTGAGACGCACTCAGAATTCATCAGGGGAAGCGCGAAATTAAACTGTTGAAATCTGAAGTGAAATTGTCCCTTCATCAGTCACTATTCATAAATATGCGCTGAAACGTGTTCACAAACAGGAAGAATGATTTAGATTGACTCAATCTTTATAGAATCATTTTATAAACAAAATGGGATGACTGTTTCTATTAGGGCTACTGTGTAACAATCATAAAATGTCATGTTCCTGTTTTGTTGAACGCCTGTGGGAGGAATGTACGCAAAACGTGCGACCCGACATCTTTATTTTTGATTTGTGTTTAAATGTGTACTAGTTAGAATAAGTTATTAGAATACGTTTTTAAGGGAGTTAGTATCAAAGTGGAAAAAGCTCATTTAACACCCATGAAAGGGTTTTTGGTCTGCTTGCACTTTCGCCAACTCGAGCCAAAAAAAATTCGGTCAGTGCCAAGGACACAACAAAAGCTTAAGTTGGTGCCAAAACTTGTACCAGAATTGCTCCGCACCACCCGCTGTGCCAACAAAAACATCAGCTGCATCACTCCGTCCCCCTCAGCATGAGGTTGCATATTAGTATGTATGTTACCAAACAGATTTAAAACACGAGATGTGCCTGATGAAAATGGCTTTCCATGTATGTGTTAAGGTTGTGTAATACCTACACATTTGGGTGATCAAATATGAGCAAAAGTAGGTAGAATAATTGGAATTTTACCTGGAAATATTATTACAGGTGTCCATTGCTTTGCACATCCTCTTTCAATAGCTACCACCTTCACAGATAATTCAAATGTAATACACAAATCATTTGGAGTGTGAAGTCAAATGTTAGAGAATCCACAACAATGTTCTGTAATACGATGGACTTTGGGAAGATGAAGAAGTAAAAAAAAAAGTTCGCATTTGGTTCTACCATCTGTTCTGTTGGCAGCTTCCAGCCCGTCAATTTACACCTGCCGATGAATGTGTCTCGATATGCGCCTCCACTGACCTCTTGTGATAGGCTCCCCTCGCCCCGAAAAATGTGGACAGATTTGACAGACATGATGGAAAAAGTAGTGACATGATGGAACCAGTTTGCAGAGAGAGATCATATTTGTGATGAATCCAAAGACACTAACGCTTCACGTCTTCACAAGCTTCTGTTTACACACATAACAGCCGAGTTTAGAGACTGTAATGAGTCCAAACAAAGGAGAGAGCTCAGTGTTTGGTATATTTTTCTGATGTCTCTCACTGAACACATTCAAAGCTCCAGTAGGTGAGAACCATATGTGCCTTCATGAAAAGATCATGATGCATGCACCCACTCAAATATGGGGCTCAGACAAACACAACTCATTTCTCGGAGGCATATTCTAATTAAAACAAAGGGTGTTGCTTTCTTGTGCAAGCAGAAAAAAAAGGCAACTTTTATAAAAGGAGAAGGAGAAAAATACAGAGTTTGGTAGGTTCAGTCAGCAGGTGTTAATATGCAGGGCCAGGTGAACCTGCTGGTTAGGCTTGGGGCTAAAAATCACCTACTGGGCCTCTAATAAACCCCAGTTGCTCCCACTCTTTTCTGTACTGAAGCATTACATGACCACACGTGTACTGTGTTTGTTAAATCATTGAAAATAATGTTAATTCACGAATTCACTGAACTAATGAAGGCTTTCAACCTGGGATTCTCTTCAGTAGAAGGGCTCACAGTAGATCATTAAGCAGGACCTTTAGTAGTGCACACGTCAATCACACGTTCTGTTTAATCGGAACAAAAGTTCCTTTTCATGCCAGGTACCTCACGGAGGAAAAAGTGTATATTCATAAGACCTGAGCCTTTTCATTTTAGACTCAAAGGGCCTCATTTGAAAGATCTGTAGTGCATCATCTAAAGTCGGTGGTGCATGTGCCTTTATGTCCAACTCCCTCTTTATTGTTAAACAGTAAATAATCTGGATGCAAATGGGTTGTATTTAGCATATTAATTAGTCATAGGCAGTGATGTGCACAAGGGGGGGTAGAGGGGGCAGTCGCCCCCCCTCGTGGCCCAATTGTTGAAAAACGCGCGCTAAAGTGCCCTCCTGGGAGCCAAAACGTGTGCTAAAGTGCCCTCTTGGGAGCCAAAAAAGCGTGCCAAAATGCCCTCTTGGTTGGCAAAACACACTAAACTGCCCCCTTGGCTGGTTAAAACATGATAAACTGCCCTCTTGGGAGCCAAAACACGCGCTAAAGTGCCCCCTGGGAGGCAAAACGCGCGCTAAAGTGCCCTCTTGGGAGCCAAAATGCGCGCTAAAGTGCCCTTCTTCTGCCCCTGCCCTTCAAAAAGTCTGTGCACGCCACTGGTCATAGGTGTGTTTTGGTTGTAGCATTAATTTAAAGGTAGTTAAGGCAAATCTGTAGAAAGATAGTGGATTGTTGAGACTCATTCACAAGTTGTCTAATGGCCCCAGGTATGAGCACCTGTGAGAAAACATCAACTCTTACATCACTAAACGGGGCAGACTGACTCAAAGATAGCCCAGTTATGTGATGTATTTTGAATGTCTGCAACAAAGATTTACACATGAACAGAAGTATCACTGTTTCATTCGGAGTGATATTTACATGTGAGTGAAATTTAACAGTCAGTAACTCCCTCATGAAGATGTCGGGGGCCCCCGGCCGTGTACGTCAGGCGCATTGAGGGTGCAGCACCTGTTTGCTTTCAGTCATTTTTAACATCAAATCTAAAAAGCTGTGGTTATAAACTTTAAGGGACAGAGGAAAATCTCCAGAGGAAACCGAATCAAGGCTGCGTTAACTTATTGTATGTAAACATCTGACTCACTGGAATTGTGATGTAGCGACTATAAGTGAAATAATCCGTGAATTTCCCCAGTGAGGGATCGATAAAGTCATATCGTATCACATCTGTTTAACCGACTCGCCAAAAGTATTCTTTTGTCAGCATGAAATCTGTGGAGTGGTTAAAAAGAATTGTTAAAAAAATGTATATAGATTTTGCAGTTTAGAACATAATCTACTTTTTTCGTGTTACACTGTTCTGGAGTACACTGCTTTCATTTAGATGTCTCTTACCAGCAGAGACTCACACATACATGAACACACATCTTCCCAGAATTCTCTCACTTTTAAAAAGACACCCTGTCCTTTTTTACTTCTTATCGTGGTGGGAACACAAGGTGGAAAAGGCCAGAACACAACCGGCAGAGTGACGTCTGTCTTTTCTTCAGCAGATAGCTCTTTTTCAGTCAGCTAGATAGTTTGTGAACTCACATCCTCGTCATGTTGATTAGAAAAAGATGACATTTTAAAAGTGATTGTGATCATCGCCGTCGGTATGTGACGTTTGTTCACACTTTGATTGGCTCACACTGTGATATGACTGACAGCTCATATATCCATCTCCTCCTTTCAGGGTTTCTTTGTGTCCATCATCTACTGCTACTGCAACGGAGAGGTGAGTGGATCGGTTGTGAGCGGAGCTATCGTAAGGTGGGATCAGAGCTTCCATGAAAACAGTAAAATAATACATATGTAGGGGTCAATAACAAATACCAATTGCTGTAATCACAAACAATGCATTTTTTAATGTGAGTGTTATTTATGTTAATTATACAAATTAGCTGAAAGAAAAATGTTTTCCCAAGCAACCAAACTCACCACCGCAAACTTGGGCAGTTCATAAGAGGAGGAAGATGTTATGGAATGACCATTTCCAACACAGGCAAAAAATTGATATAAAAGAAATAAATATATAATAAAAAACTGAGGATTTTGCCTCGATATGAGGGGAAAAAAAATTATGTGCAAAAATTTTAGGAGATTTGTCGAAATTAAGAAATAAAAAGTTTTTTTTTTTTTTATTTTATCTGGCAGAAATAGGCTTCCAGGATCATGTAGTCCTTTTCCCCTATTCTCTCTCTCCCATGGAAACCCATTAGGCTTTTATTTTATCATTAATTTGTCTCTGTCTCTAAGGTTAGTTATTTTTCAGACCCCCACAAAGTTAAGATAATAACTTGAACCCTGGTTTCAGATAAATCAAAGAGAAATAACTTCTCCAGTGTATCTTTTTCTTGCCCTCTTCAGTGAACTGATGATGAAAAGTGCAGCAGTGATATAATTCTCTCTCGGTCTCCCTCTGCTATCTCAGTACATCTCAACTGGAACTTTCATTTCTGCCAGTGTCACCCTCTCTATTCCTTATCTCCTTTCTCTCATGTCTTTTGTGATCTACATCGTATCCTCCTCTTATATTGTAAAGGAATGCAACTCCAAATTAAACAACGTATGTTTAATTTCAGTTTAAATGCAGCGCCACAGTGCATAATTCTGTCCTAAACAATGAATCAAATGACTCATGTAATGTAAAAGGGTCTCATCCAACAATAACCCCCGCTGCCCTGCAGCTCTAGGCAGCTTTAAGCTCCTCTTGATGCATCGCCTTAGTCATTCAACCCACACACAGAGGGTATAGTTTATCCTCACCATATAGAAAACTGTAGGCAGCTGCACCCAGTAAACCAGCTCAGACAGCTGAGTGTTTGCAGCTTGTTATAGCACTAAGTGGTAGAGATGGGAGAAACGCACGATGCTGCTGAAGATCAACATCTAGCAAGATTAAAACTTAGATGCAGTTTTCTCAGGAGCTTCTAGAGATCAAACCAGAGGCGGCACTTATAAAACAGATTCATAATCATTTGGATCTTAAAGAAAAAGTTTGCAAAAAAACAAAAATCCAGGCATTTAGTCAAACGGGAGATGTTAGAATTGGCCACCTGTCGAATTCATACTCTGAACCAATAGGGGCTGCTGTTAGCTAGTTAGCTCAGTTAGCTGTGCAGCTAGCAGTGCTATTAGCTGACTCGAGTCAACAGCCCACCTCAACAGGCATGAGCGATACTACCAGACAATTCTGTCTTGAGGTGCTGTGTAAGTGTATTAGATGACAGGTAAAGCTTGGCTAGCTTGTTAGCATGCTAACTCCAGTAGATATCTCTTTGACATGATGCTAAACTGTTTACTCTACACAGTGCATCTTTAAAAAAAGATGTTTTCATTCTCAACCAACTTTTAGAAATCAAAAGCAAGCCAACACACAAATCACACAAATATAACAATATATATATATAATTTTTTTTATAAATGAGGCCTGAGAGCTGGAGAGTCAGTCTACAGAGGACAAAGATGACTCAGGGATGCCTTTGTTGCTCTGTGTTTGTGAGGGGGAGAATGTTTGCCCACGTATTATGATTTGTCATGATAGAAATTGAATTCGCTGAATCATAGTTCCAACAAACATATCTACAGTGGCACAAGAGAAATGAAATAAACCAGAGTAAAACAGCTTTTGCATGAACCTGAAATGAAAAATGACCCTAATTAGAAAACAATTCCGTATATCAAATTAGGCTCTGTCAGATATTTGTATCTCAAAAAAAGACTCCTAACTGCACTCGGTGATAATATATAGCTTTTATCCCTTCTCATTCCCACAGGTCCAGACAGAGATCAAGAAAACATGGACGCGCTGGAACCTGGCCTTTGAGTGGGAGGGCCCGGTGGTCTGCGGCCGCTACCGCTACGGCTCCGTCGTCGTCGGCCTCAACAACAACAGCACCAGCAGCCAGTCCCACCTGGCAGGGGCTGGCCCGTCCACACGCTCCACCACGCTTGTTTCCAGCCGTGTTTATCGGAGCTCTGGCGCCCCCTCGATCAGCATGCATGCCACCCTCCCAGGATACGTGATCAGTAACTCAGACCCATCCATACCTGAGGAGCCTGAGGACAGCGGCCCCAAGCAGGTGGACGATATCTCGCTGAAGGAAAACCTGCCTGTTCCTAGTCCCAGTGCAACAGCCGAGGATGAGGAGGAGACATTGTAGCAGTCGGGGAAGTTTGTAGGTGGAGCTCTGTCAACCAAATCCAGTCTCATGTGACACTGAAAGTGTCTCAAACCTTCATAGGAACTTGTGATAAAACTGATTGGATTTCTGTGCCCAGACATCTTAGACTTGTCTGCATGGTTCACTGTGGAAACGAGAAATGAAGGTGGTCAAGTCGCGATGCAGAACTCTGACCTCTGGAAATGTATTCTTGTCTAGACGCTCCGCCTGTTCACATAAGGGAATTTCATGTGTCCGAGATCTAATCAGCATTACTAGAAAAATCATATTTCATGCATTTTTCTGCTGTCCAGACTTTTCTCAAATCAATCTGGAACGTGCAAAGAAACAGATTTGAGTTTGCAGTCCAGAAAAGCCCTCAAAGAAAACATGAAAAAGAATAAAAAATGAAAGCTTGCCACGGGTGATGAACCTTAGCTGCCTGTGTTGCAAGCAAATGTTTCATGTTTCTATCTCCTCGATATCCTCACCTCCACTTCTCACTCGCTATGTGAAAACAATTAACAGCTATTAACTTGGACGAAGATTGTTCGCAAATGGATGTATTTGTGGGAGGCAGAGTTGTGCGGTGCCAGGAGGTGAAACGCAACAAAACAAAACAACACGTCTTCATTTATATTCAGCCTCTGCAGCGACAGCTTCTGAAGACAATTATTTATCACCCTTCAGAAGCTTGGACAGATGTGAAACTTCAAAAAAAGTCTTTTAAAAAGTATTGATAAAACATGTATTGAGGGAGATTTATGCAATTTCCTCTCCATTTTCCTGCTGTCACCTTGATTGTATATAACAAGAGGACCACAGCTGAGCATAGAGAAGGAGAGCTGGAAAAAAAAAAAGCACAAAGAAAATTCCTGAGAAACATACCTTGAAATAAGAATAAACAGAGGAAAGCAGGTGGGAAGAAAAAAAGGTTGACGCTTTTTAAACGCTTCAAGCAGCTGTGGAAGAATCAAACCAGTCTCCTTGATGAGCCATTGTTCTTGCCGACAAGTGTTCAGTGAATTTGAACATACTGAATGTGATTTTTCTCCACGTGTGCCAAAGCTACATCATGCACTGCCGTTTACAGGAGTTTTTTCTAGCCCCTCCAGTTGGCAAGGTTACAGCTCCAGCTGTGAAGTGGAGGACGTCTCGATGACGCATCCTTTTCATGGACATGCCCAGTGTCTTGGTGGAATTAATGTGCTTGCTTGTACACTCACAGCCGCTTTGTGAAGACTCTGTCCTTTATGCGAGAAGACAGATGCAAATAGAAGTAAAGAGTTTGCCGATATTTTTGGAGTAGAGCTGAAATTTAAAGAAAAAAAACATATATCGCTTTTTTTAAAAAAAAAAAATATCGCTCACTTTTAAGGAGCTGTATTGACGCACGCGTGTACATGGACAGTTTTGACTTTTGTTGCCTTTAACTGCTGACATCTGTGGATTCACTCGGTGTGTTTACAAGTCCAAAACGACCGTCACAGTCTGTAGCACATATGATCGCATCACACGTGGCGTCATGATGAGATTAAAAATCATGACAATCAACTATTGTTCTGACTGTGAAGGGCTACACTTTTTGGCTGCTCAAGTTTTTTGAGTCTTTTTATGCATGCGTATCTGTCGGTGCATTCGAGTCTATATTGTACACGTGCCTGTTCTCTTAGAAAAAAAAAAAAAAAACGACTTGAAAGGATTCTTTGTAGTCTCGTCTGTTGCAAATGCATTTGGCGGTTTTTCTTTGTGATATTTGTCAGTGTCTCTCTCCCCGTCTTTCCTTGCCTTCCTGCTTTATTTGGCCCCCCTCCCCTTCCTACCTGTTACCTGCTGATAAATGTTACATGTTTTCAACAACCGCCTGTTGAGCTCCTCTTTGATATTCCAGCTGCCAATCAATTGGATGTGATGGACACTTTTTGTTTTGTTTTAAATGATTAAGCTAAAAACCACACGCCTACACAAACATCACACAGAATGTAATTATGGCAGAAAGATGTTGATTTAAAGTGACTTGTGCGTCATAAAACTCAAACTGAAGTTGTTTGTCGTCGCCTCCAACAGTATTTGACAGTCTGACTTCCAACACTTTGTGCAAAGCTTTTACAATAATGCAGTATTTTGTATGTTAACAACAAAGAAGGGTTGAGAAAAGATCATGTTTTGGCCAACCCAAATCACCAGAATAAATATATCGGCAATGTACGTTTCTGCAAACCATGCTACGGTGGAGTTTTTATCTAGACCCAAAATGCAGAGATCAGAGGCTGGAAATCAGGTTTAAAGAAAAGTATTTCAGGACAGAGTTCTTGAGGGAATAGTGGACGAGCTTCTGGACACGGGCCAAACAAAAAACCAGCATGAGACGAAGCCCACTCAAGGAAAAAAAACACTAAAGAGAAATCTGTGTTTTGGAGCCACAAACACAGACAGAAGTTGTTCTGGTGTCATGGTCGCACTCCTGAACTGCAAAATTCGACAGCCTTCTCGCCTGTAACTCCCCCAACATGGATTTCATGGATTAACATGTAATATTTGGTATTACAGAATGTAGAATGTCAATATGATGCGTAGGCCCATGACGCTAACAAATGTGTTCGTCTGAGTGGTTTGCAGTAACTTTTAACTGCCAACACAATCCTGTCTGGGCTGGTTTCTGCTCACCTGATGGTGTCGCCACAAACGGGGCTGGACATGGCTGATGTCTCGCTAAAAACATCCAGTGGGTTCACGCTTACAGAAATTGAAATGCTGTCTCGAACAGTGGTCTCTCACTTGGTAGTGTCTCACTGACTTTCACGTTGTTTCTCAGTACTGCGTATAGCAGCACCCACATCCTCGTTCCACTGTGCGACGCCATGGTTAAAGCTGTGCATGGAAGCAGATAGCTTTTGTTGGGATGTTTGAAAGGTCTCAGTTGTAAACCACTTTGTCACACTACATGCATTAGCTTGACGCGGGAGCTGGAGTTAAAGGAAGGCGGCTAAGTTTTTGCCAAAATTCACTCTGACGTTTAGGTTTGGCTGACGGAGGCTCGGCCGCTTTGATCAGCATGCTGCTCAGTAGGTCATAAGGGGCCCGAGGGTGTTTGCATAGATTGTCATAAATTCTGTTTTGTTTACGTGTGAGAGAGAGATGCGAGAAGCACGAGCAAGCTCATCGCATCAAAGCCGTTGGAGAAAAAGCATAATTTAACCTCTAATTATCTGTATGGCTCTCCTCTCCACGTTTTATTAGCATCGCTAAGTATTAGCAACAAAATAAAAGTGGCTGTTTGAAGACGATGGCTTTGAGTTTGAGTGGCCTGGTTGTATGTTTGAAACAGGCGGCCAAAATAACTGTGTGCCTTCTCTGTTGGTTGATGTGCTGTGTGCAATTACCTCTCCGCCTTCTCCCCCACTTCGTTGTTTATTTCAGAGACATACTCCTCCTTACTCATGATTTGTCATACAGGCTTTTGCTTAATTGCAGTCCAGCCATTTGCAAGAAATGCACAGAAACCACAAACAAACACACACATGCATACAAATAAGAACAGCTTTGGCTCAGCACAGCGGTGACTCATTAGCCGGTGTAAGGTACGACATGTGAGGCTTGTTAGCTGTTCTGATGTGCTGCATAAGAAAACAAAGCAGTATGGAGCTGTGGCTGTGTGTTTGTTTGGATAAAATAAGTCGGCTCATTTACTACTTCTTCTGGGAATACTAAAAAAAAACCACCAACAATCAATATAATTAGAAGTATTGTCATGAAAGGAACAGCCCCAGGAATCTGAAATAAGGACTCTAATTGTGGTGTGTGTCGTTATTTCTGCTGTTAATTGGAGTGGACAGTGCGACTGTGTGTGGGAGTCCCTTTTTAAACATGGAGAACACTTTATGACCTAATTAAGAGGCTGTAACAAGTTACACAAGTAGATGTAGTTTCTTTCTCTATAATTAAGCAGCTGAACTTGCTTCAGTGTCTTGAAGACATTTCACCTCTCATCATCCTTCAGTTCTAACTAACTGGAGGGGAGTTGACAGGATTTTAAACTCTGCGTGGGAGTGTCCGTACAGAGTCGTTAAGGACACGTGTGAGCTCTGAGTTTCAGAGTCGTTAGGGCCACTTGTGGGTCGTTGACCTTCATGTGTGTTGCTAAGGCTAGGTGAGCCCAGCTGTGAGTGGTTCTTAAGCTGTCTGGGGACTCTGTAAGGACTCTCTGGGACTGAACAGTGTCTGAATGAGTTGGCAGGCATGAAGGTTCCTCTTACAGATGGGTCAACATCAAGGTGACTGCGAAGCCAATGACCACAGTTCAAGACTGTGTTTCAGTCCCTGGATATTTTTAAGAAGATGTGGGGAAAACAAAAAAACATGTATTTTAAGACAAAACATGAATTTAAACCAGGTGTTTTTTGTGCCTGAACCTGACCTACGGTTTGCAGGAACATTCATTGCCAACATTTAGTCTGGTTACTTGGTTGATTTTAGGAAAAGATGGTGAGTTGGGTCAAAATAAGTATTTACTACTACAATACTAATGTATTGTAGCGAGTGGCAGCAATAAGAAGTAGGCTGGAGCTTTGACAAGCTCCAATTGGCACTTTGTGTTTATTAACAGTACACACATCAAACATTCAACAATTCAGCAACATAACTGGGGCGACCCACCACTCTCACTCACGGTGCGAGAACCACACATCAAACCACGCCAACCCTGATCCTGAATGTCGGTGGGCTTTCCCCGACCTGTTACAATATTTTAATCCACATATACGCATGTTAAGTTACATCATGTATATGATGTAAAAAAACTATGTTTTGTCAATTGAAATCATCGTTGACGTTTGGTTTTACATGACTAGATGTCTCCAGGGAGAAAGACCCATAAACATAAATGTTTCTTAATGAGCTGCTTTCACAGTCGACCTACAGCACATGGTCGTTAATCTGATGAGGACGGGCTGGATAATGAGAGTGCACCGCTGCGTTCCAGTCGACGTGCTTATGTGCTACAGCTAATTACTCCCACAGTATTCTGCACTGTCAAGATAATAATATGATGCAGCTCTGTCAAAGCTGAAACCATGCAGAAAGAAACTGTTCATTCTGGTTAAATACATGCACGGGAAAAGTGACGATTTGTCTGCACTTTAAATGTTATCCCTAGTTCCTGCTCGATTTGATAGCAGTGGGTTCTCCTGCTGGCCCTGTCTGATCACCTTGACCTCTGATACTGAGCCTCGCCAACAGAACCATTATAACCTGACACGCTGTTGGACTGGAGCAAAGGTTTAGACAACCATTTGCATGATAATACTGAAATCCAGTGCATATGCAGTCTCATGGTGACCCCAAAAAGGTCCCTGTAACTTTGCTTTCGCACAAATTCTTCTACATCCCATTTTTCCTATTTGAGTGACACCATTTCTCTGAGGAACCCCGTCCATCCAGCTAAAGTAAAGACAAACACTGCATTTTACGTTAGTCCTCATATCCTGCACAAAGAAAATGCTCTACCCATCTACCTTGGGCCATTTTGGAGATGCAATCTCTCAGTTACCTTTTAGAAATGAACATCGTAAAGTTCATTTGTGCACCCAGTAATGCACACCAATAACGCTCAGTTATATCTAATACAGTCTGAGTCGTGGCTTGCTATTCTGTCCTGTGTGTTGGCGACTAATTGAGTGTTTCCACACGTCTGCAGGCTTCAAAGAACTCACAAATAAACTGAACATAGATGAGAAGGATCCAGAAAGAAGTAGGTACATAAGTGCGTTAAAGAGGAGAGAATGAAGTAAGGCTAATATGTACAGCTTTTCCATGACTGAAATTTCTTTATCAAGGATGCACATAACCCAGACCCATTAAGAACCTAAACAACAGAGTGAGAACCTGCATTAGGTGGAAGAGCTTATCTTTAATTAGTTGATAAAGAGCTGTATTTAATTCATCCTTAATGAAATGTTCTTTTCATTCCGTTCCTCCATGAAGAGCTATTTCAGCAGGGTGAAAACAGCCGGTCGATGCTTCAGCTTTAGCATCTTCTGCTTGAGGAACACTCACTCGCTTTTGTTTTCCATAGAGTACAATTAATATAAACATAAAGAAAAGAAATGAGTCAGTAATTTAAACACCCATAGTCGGATTTGACTCCCTTTTGCTTTCCTCCAAGGAGTGGAGTCGAGTTTGCAACTGTTGGCCAGAGTTGCACTTATATACTTACAAGAAAAGTTGATTTTTAAGCCTCATTCCTAACTTTTGAATGAGACTCAAACGCAGGTATATGTCACATTTCTCCGGATTGCATTGTCAAAAACACACAATGTCGCTCTGAGATTTGTACAGAAAGTCTATCAAAAAAGCAGAGAAACCTAAACTATCTCAAAAGGTTTGTTTTCATTATATAAGCACCACAACAGAACACTTTCCCTGCAGCAATCCTTGACCTCAAACTAATACCAATGTTTTTTTCATTTGCATTCATCAGATAACTCACTTTTTATGTTGTTATGATACTGAATGGCCTCTAAATATTACTTTTTACGTTTTTTTCAGCTCTCCTCAGGAGACTTTTAGTGCTACAGGACCTTGTGGGACTTCGATAAACGGTCACTTTGGCCTCAGCTGCTGCCTCCCTGCTTTACCTGATCTCACGCTGGGCTTCACTTCAATTTAAGGCATTCAAATAAAGGAAATTACCGTTTACAACAGATGGTCACACAGATTTGAAAGAGGAAATGAATCGAAGCAGCGTTCAGGATTTCTACTAGGAGAGATGATGCTCCCATTAGATCCCTGAAACAGCAGAGGCACTGCAACCTGCCAATCTCAAATCTGTGCGAATAACGTTGCAATTTCCTTTGAATTCCAGCAAAGAATCCCTTTTCATCTGCAAGGTAGCTCAGGCTGCTCTCAGATAAAGTGAGGTATGGTAACGGCAAGTATACTCACAGACAGTAGAGATAAAAAACAAGCAAAACAAACAACAAAATATTAACATAAGAGTAACTACTGAAATAACAATTTGTATATAGGCCAGCACAAATGGTTTTCAATAGATGTGTCATGGTAGTAGCAAGAAAAGGGGACCTAAAGTGCAGAACCCAGCCAAATAAATGATGGAATAGAGCACAAACTTTAATGATGAGCTGATATATACATGCAAATACTTGAAGGACAAACTGAACAAGATTAAGAAAGAACTCGGAGTTGTGAATGCTGACTGTTGAAAAGCTGAAGCCAAATGTGCATTGCTGGCTGCTTGAGCGATGCCAAAAATATATGAAAAATTAAGATAATTTTAAGGTTTGTTTAAAAGCTAATGCTAAACTGAACTGTCTGGCTTTAACATACTTGAAGTCACATCTGAAGAGTATTAAGAGTCACAATAGTGAGGTGACAATGCAGGATTCAAAATATAGCATAAGCTATGAATCCCACAATCTTCTAATGTGGGATTTTTCCACCCATTTACTAGAAAAAAATGGCCAGAAAATGTGGAATATCGCGGAAATTATGAAAAATATCAGAATTCCAGATGTGTCCCCTAATTACAAGGTATTTACCCGGTAAATTCATGGTAACATAAAAGTGTTACTAGGTAATTACCAGTGGTAATAAGAAAGTAAATACAATGAAACTATGTTGTGTGTAGAAGAACATAGAACACAGAGTCTGCACAGACAAACTGACAATACTGGAGGCTAATCAGGGACAGGTGAATTTAATCGGGACAATCACAAGGTAGGGAAGGTTAGACAAGACAGGAAGTAACACACGGAGACGCGCGACCTTACACAATAAAACTATGAGACTAGAATCCCAACAACATGATGGTATGTTTCTGCAACCACAGCTGTGTTGAAACTTCACAAGTCTTTATTGTGCAATGTTGCATTTCTTTCAAAAGATCATGTTTTGGCTAAAGATACTTGTTTTTGAAGCTCTTTAGATTTTTCCCCCCCTCCTTCTCCGTGCACCTTGGAAACAGGTGACGTTGTGCCTTCCCTCCCTGATAAGTGGGCATAACAATGCCAAACCTGTTTTCACTCTCCCTGATTTGAGCAGCTTCTCTCACGTCCCACGCAGAATTAACAACACACAACAGGGTGAACCCCTCAAACAAATTAAAACCCAGCTTGTGTTATTTATACAGCCTAATAGATAATTTAGTGAATTAACTGAAGCACAAGCCACAAATGACTCTTTATATCGAGGAACGGAAGTAACAAATGTCAGAATTGGAAACACCGATAACAACAACACCAACAGAGTGAACTGAAGGAAGTAGCAGAGCAAATAACTTTCAAATTATGTAAGTTCGATGTAGTTATTTGAGTTTCATGAAATGACACAGTATTTCAAATTTCTCCTTTTGATGGGAGCGAAAGATAATATTGTAATTTCAATGTTTACAGCTGCAGTGATACCGAACGTCTCACACACACACACACACACACACACACACACACACACACACACACACACACACACACACACACACACACACACACACACACACACACACACACACACACACACACACACACACACACACACAAATTGGCTGGATAAATAAAAAGCACTGACGAGAAAGAAAAAAAGCTTTAAAGTCAACTTTTGATTTTCATTAAAAACGTCAGGAAGCGATCACATGAGCAGATGAGACTATTTGGAGTCAAACGGTGCACTTTGATAAAAGTTAGAAAAGGATTTTTATCAGTAAACAAAGAATTGGGAGGAAAACAGAACTGACGGTCTTGCGTCACTCGTTTTTGCTAACGTCACTTATTGTGGCTTTTGGGACAAATTACAGGCTGCATGAGAATAACCGCATCAAAAAAACGTGCCTCCAGGCAAGATCGGGTCATTGTCTGGAGTGTGTCGGGGTAACAAATGGGGAGTAAAACATTATGTAAATCACTTCTTGGATGTGGTAAATTTGTTAACAAATTCAGGTGCAGAAAAATAGGAAAACACCAGGGGAGCGGCTCACCAGGACAGAGCGAGGGCCGGTGACGGCAGCTGGAGACAACTGCTATTTGAAAGTTAGGAGTTCTTTAAAGCTTAAATAACAAGCTGACGGGTTGTCACTCAGCGTCGGCTTTAGAACAGGGTGCTGAGCCAGAACCTCTGGAGAATCATGTTGGATTCTGCTCTGATCCGGATGGTAGACGAGATAAAAAGTGGATTTACTGCTGTTATATGAACCTGACTGCATCAGTGATCAGCAGAAGTGACCTCCATTGATGGGTGTTAACGTGCTGTAATGTTGACGGCCGACTGGAGCTGCAGGGTAAATGTACTGAAAAGCAGAGAAGTCACCTTAAGCGGTGCGTGCCACTGCTTGCTAACGTTTAGCTCACGGCTAATGTACAGCAAAGCAATCTGGCTGTTTCGGGCAGATAAACAAGCAGTGGAGTAGAAACAACAACAACCAGTGTCGATGATGATAATCTACCTGGCATAAGTGTTTGCAGACGAGGTCATGTTTAAAAGCTTTACTCACTTTAACTTTAGTCTTGTTCACCAATTTCCCCATTCAGGAAGTAGAAACGGGCGACCAAATCAAACACCACACCGTTACTTGGGTAAACTTGTGGATTTCCCTGGGTTTTTTTTAATATTGTCGGAAACCTTGGGGATAAAGCCAGTACACAGCTCAACAAAATTTATATTGGATTCTTTAATATATGAATATGGCGCAACATGAAAATGAGACTCCCCTCTTCCAATCCCTCGAAGCACCACCGGCAGCAACACATTTTTAAAGGTTTCATTTAAAAACTCATCTATCACACAATGAAACAAACATGCTGGCATTCTGGCTGAGAGAGGAGAGCCTGCAGGAACTGGGAGGAGCTGGCCTTTAAACTTCTGGCTTTGAGGCAGGAACCAATCGGCTCCCTGGACAATCTACACTCACTCATACACGCCTGCAACCAATCACGCACACACTCAGGTGCCACAGAGGGGTAATCAAGCACAGAGGCAATTAAAGCACTCACACACCCATTAGAAATGTTTATACCACCTCTGGGGTCATAACAGCAACAACATGTAAAATAACAAAAGCTTTATGGAGAGAGACAGCTGATTGTTGAATCTCATCCCCGCAGCAGCGATACTGACACTTTGGGTCGGTGTTTCGGGTCCGGCGCCAACATAAAGAGGGGTCCGTAGTGAATGTGAGGTAATCGACAATGTCCACGATTGTGGCACGAGACAAGCGATACATGAAACTGATTAAATTGCAACCCAGTCGCCAGAATAAATGTTAGTTAAGTTCAAAAGAGCAAAACCACAGATGAGATAAAACTGAGCGGTTCCTTCATTTGTTTGTCAGGCTTTTGCTCCGGTTAGGCTAGGTACAAAAAAAACAAACAAACACTTGGTTAGGGTTATAAAATAAATAATTGTTTGGCTTAAAATGCCTGTTTTGGTCGCCACAATCACAGCTGGAGATGGTCCGACTTCCTTTGCAGGTTTTGGCCACCACAGAACCATCGGTCGATAACCCTGGGTGTCCTTTAAAATATCCCGTGCTGTGACTCGAGAAGCATGTGTCTGAAGATGGTGTTTCGCCGCTCAGTCACGTGCAGTGCAAGCATTCGGAGATCGCAGCGGCACAAAAACCCACCGCTGAGCGTGGCTCAATGTCCCTCCAAGTGCAACTGAACCCATTGACGTCAGTGTTTGTCTTCAGTCAACAGAACTGTGAGTCAATAACGATGCTCATTCTGTACTTTTAGTTCGCTTCCTTTCAGTTCACTCACTCAATTTCATCCGACCTTTTCCTTTCTGTCCCTGGAACGGTTTGCATATTGCTTTTCATGTAAGTTCCAGTTGAAATGAAATGAATAAAGAAAAGCTGCGTGGTAGGGTTAGAGCTGGGCTGGTTTCCTTCCAGATACTTGGTAACCCTGCTCTTCAGAAGCTCAATTAAATGAGCTTGAGGAAGAAAAACAGAAGCAGACAAAAATGTGTCTACTTTAATCTCTAATCATGCACAAACAAAATAATGAATTTCCAACATATTTACAGAACATTGTCATGGGACTGACAGCAGATGCAGCAGGTTGATACGTCTGTTCCTCACCGATCCAATAGAAATAGAAGAAGTGACAGACAAATGTAATTAACAAGACACTGTCTCACATGCAATTCTCAGCTTGCTCCCCACAAATAACTGGCTCGTACTGTGCTAATGATTCTGCCTCCTGATGTATGTGTGAGGTGAACAGACTACAATGCCCTGAAACGTTCTCCGAGGTTTGCTGTTTGGATCCAGAATCCATAGTTCCATTGATGACTACAAGCTGTCCTGGTCCCGAGGCAGCAAACAGAACCTTTATTTACTGAATGTTCTCAATAACACCTTTAAAAGTTGGTTCTTATGCTGGATTTGTTTGGTTTTCATTTAAAAAAAAACAACACCTCTCATTTAAACTAAATCATTCTTTTTTTGGACTCAACCATCCATGAAACATTTCTCCAATAGCATTCTGGTTCATCCATGTGGCCTTTTGTAAACTTTAGGCAGGCAACAATGACCTTCTTTAAGATATTTGCTTTTTTATACTGTCATACGCATCATTCTTGTTCAGAACCTGTCTGACGGAGGCCTAGCTGTTACCCAGGTGTTCTTCTATTACATTGCGTCAATTAATGCCTTGCTTTTGGAGTGATTTTTATTGGGAGACCACTGAGAGAAACAGCCACATTGAATGTCCTCGATTTCCTCAATCTGCCCGACAGTGAGTTGTTGAAGGCCGAACTGTTTAGAAAAAATGTATATGTTGAAACAAACCCTTTATTTGCTTAGTTGGAGCCTCTTTTATTGTCATATATTTTCAGAACTGTGCAGTGGCCTCAAACATTTTTTGTCTCGCTGTCTGACAGACAGTTTGACAGTTTGAGTGATTTTTCTGTTCCGGTTCAATCCTCTCTGCTGTGCATTTTTCTGATCAGACTGAACATCTTATAGTCGACTGAATTATTCTGCAACTCGGCGCATCAACATGGCCATTTAGAGAACAGATACAATCAGGACATTCCCTTAATTGAGTAGCATTTTCCTCAAAAAGAGAAATCCATCATTTGCCATTGCTATGGCTTAGATAATACAGTTGTTAGAATGATCTAATTAAAGTTAACCTGATTTAAAGTATTAGTGCTTTCATTAGGAATGACAGTTTATAAATGTATAAACAGTACAAATTATAATCCATGGGAGCTAAAGATCTATGATGGTGATATGTTAGACATAGTCTTCAAGAACTGCGTATTTAAGACTGTAAATGTGTCAAGCAATTGCCATGAGAGAGAATTGTAAACTGTCTTTCAGAGAGTGACACGGAACATTTCCCCTAATTAAAAATCCAATAAAGCAATCTTTGGGTCTTTTCTTTCATCCTCTCCATCGTGTCTGTGCATAATATGAACATCAACAGAGATGTGACAGACTGCACACTGTGTACAGAACAATGCATTAATGGCTATAACAGCGAGTGGGACCTGAAGATTCAATTGGCCTTTTATTTCCAAGGAGCAATTTAAAAACCTTTCTTGGCAATTTGTAGGATTTCTGTGCTACCTTTGGATTGGAACACAACACAGGAAGAAAGAACACAAAAGATGATCCAGGTATTTGCGTTGTGTGTGACAGAAGCCGAGGCATTAATATATTGCAGTAATGTTTGCATTTCTATACATATTATCGAGTGGCTGTCATTCTTTCATTCCTTGTAATGTAATGTGGTACAAAACTTTGCTCACATGCCAAAGGACAGCAGCAGGGGAGAGAGTGCGTTTGGCACAAATACATTTGAAATGAATGCGTTTGGGGAAAACTGGGGGAATAAGTGAGGATTCTCATGAAAAAATGAAAATAAATTGTCACTATTCATCTTCAGCGGCTCTGATGTTTAAGTCCCGTGGCTGCAAAGTCAGTTCATGCTCGCTTAAAGGCCGACCCAGCATCCTGACACTTTGCTGTCCCAAAGTTTTTGCAAGTGTTGCAAGTTTTCATTGACTTTAAAATGAGTGAGTGTTTTTCTCTTTGCTCCCGAGTAACCAGAGTTTATTAGCGATAAGATGGTGTGAAATGGTTGCTTTTCTCTCAGTTCCACTTGGCCCCGTTCCCCGATATAATCAGTGTGACATTGTCTGGATTCATTGCTAATTTCAGTCTGGTGGGTTTTTTTTATGTGTATCCAGTGGATTATAAATAAGCTTACATAAATAAAAACGCTTGTTTTATTTGTCGCTCCAGTAGAATGGTGTCACAGTTAAACAGCTGCTCAGTCAGTGATGGTGGCAACAGGTTTGCCCCAGTAAATGACATTTAACTGAGTTAGGTGTTAAACATGTATGTCCATTGGCAAATAGTCACGCAATCCTCCACTTATACACTGTAGTGTGACGTATGTTCGCTTTACAAACCTTTTGCTTCCCCAACCAAGGGCCTTAAAGAGGCGCTGATCACTGACGACAGACTAAAAAGTGAAAAAAAAGTTTTGGGCCTTCTACAAAATGAAGGATAATGGACGATCAGAAATCAGACAGAAGGGTGACTGGTTCTACTATCATGTTTCCTGGATTATATTTTTACCTCTGGTTCAGTGACATCTTAGCTGATAAATGTCACCTTTATTTTACTTACTCTTGCCTTTCAACCTGCGGCTTCAACATTGCTTTTAAGTTTTTGTGATGCCAGTCAACCTCATCTACCCTTGACATGTGGTGGCAGCCTGAAAGATGGTCAGTTTTTGAAAATGGCTGCTCAGCCTGTGAGATGATGATGTTGCATGTCTCATTCATAACTGCTGCTGTATTGTTGACTCTGCACTGACAGTTCCACTTTTACATTTCTAATGGGACAGCTGGCGGCTTTGAGTCTTTGTTTTGGCCCTGAGAGCTGAGAGAAAAAAAGAAAAAAAAAAAAAAGCAAGCCAGAAATTCATTACTGCACTTTGGCTGCTCAGTGACTGCAGCTTTGCCCAGACTGCAGTTATCTGTGGGCTGCTGAACTCATCATCGCACTCTCTGCCAAACAAAGAAAGCTAACAGCCAAAATTATAGGGCTACTTCAAGCTGAAGCTGGTGAGAGCGCCACCGCTATAAACACAAACTTAACCTCCTGCTAAAACGTACATAACTAGCTTAGTTGTGATCTATAAAAAAAGCCTTCCCCTCAAATAAAACATGCATTTTGTGAGCTGTGCCCATCCATAAGCAGAAAATGTGGTGAAGGGTCATCTTGCAGAAACACACTCAGTCTCATTTCAGGCCAAGATCACGAATGACCCACCCATCTGACATCTTTGCTGTTTTTTGAGTGTGGACCTAAAAAGCCATTCTGCCTCCATGCAATTTTCTCGTGAGTACAATCATGGTGTCCTGGCCAGCCGGTTGGTTATCTCCTCTTTCTCCCCGCCCGTCACCTTAAAAAAAAAAAAAAGCTTCCCCATTGGAGAGGAAGTGGTCCTGAATCTAGTAGGTGTGTCCTCTAACCCCCTCACATCACCGTATCATGGAACTGTCAAACCAGTCCAATATGACCAGACCATTAAACCCTTCCCGGATCGCCTAAGGGCTATTGTTGCTGTCAGCCCTGCCTTGTCACTGGAGGAAATGATTTTGTGTTTCTCCTGACCATGTTCTTGTGATGACATTTTCCGTGCCTGAAAACAGAAAGCTTCAACAATCTTTCCCGTCTCCGGTTATCTCCCTTCACCCTGTCCTCCTCAAATTTGTTCAACTTCTTGTCCTGTCTAGACACATATGGGTCCAATTAGGCCCACTTGGGACACACAAACCAACACAATTCATTACCAATGAAATGTTGACTGAGCTGCTAATTACACACACTATTAAAACTATTATTAATGAATATATGAATGAATGGATGAATAAGTCAATAATGAAGGCAAACATTAAATCAATCGGGAACATTGTTTACCAATTAAAGCAGTAAATGATTTCTTAAGACCACCAGGATGAAAACTGCAATGCTAACAGGAAACACAGCTACATGAGGTCTACAGCGTCAACCCCAGTTACAGGAAACCAGACACCTGGTAGTTCAGCTGGTAAGGGAAAAGGTTGCACTGGAGGGAGGATTAAAGTGGAGGATCACTGCAGACACTGTGGAGTCGACCCCCTGGAGTGCGATCAGTCTCAGTGGCTCGGCATGGTCTCTGTCTCTTAACAGGCGGCAGGATGATTAAATATTCTCACACACCCACTTGACTGGGTTGTGACTGGAAACGATTAGATATTTCTTTGAATTCATGTCATTGCACTTCTAAGTTTGGCATCGTCGGATCAAACTGAAGCAGATTTCTTTCAGCCTGGAAGCAGTGCAATCAGTACTGCTTAGATGCATCCATTTGGCTCGGTGGTCCAGCTGGGTTCGGGCCGGCAGGGGCGGCGGTGGACTGGGATCAGAGCTTTCACGGTATCAACATTCTGTCAAAGGGCTGTCAAGTGTTCTTACCTCCTCTGTGTCCCTGCTGGGTAAATGGCGAATGTGACCTTTTTGATGTCTGTTCATTCCTGTGCGTACAGATTTCAATATCAAAAAAGTTTTGAATAACAAAGACTGCAGATCTTTGACAGCCTCGTGTCCGTGATTAACAGCACATGTTGTTATTATTAATGCTAGTTGTAGCCCCTTTATGCTACTCACAAAACAAATATGTAATAAATAGATAATAAGCCATAAAGATAAACCTATTAGAGTGGAATCGGAATAATGTACTAATAGATTACTAGCATACAGCATGTGTCCACATACTTCTGGTTACAAAATGCACACATCAGTGACAAAATGACTTTTTTTTGCTATTATACCTCTTTTTTTCCCCCACATTACTCCTGATTCAGAGCATTAAACTGTAACTCCATCTGGTACTATCCTCCTGTGACGACGCATTTGTAAGAAGTCACTCATTCATCACTGATCCAATAACAAAGACCGAAAAATGCTTTTCTGTTGACGTTGATTTTCTTTACTGAGATAAGGACAACCTACAGTGGGTGTTGCTACACATTCAACTCCTGACAACGCACTACCTGGCAAAACTCATCCTCATTCATAAACAACTGAATAGCTTGATTGTTGGTGACTCTCAAAACAACACGAATCACTGTTCACAAAACAACAGGTGTATTGGACCTCCCCTGCAGTTTGGTTAGGTTCATTGAAACACCGTGGTTTGGCTTACGCTCGGTCACAAACATAGAGAATTTATCTTCATAACTTTAGCTACGTAATATAATTTCAAAGGAGATATTGCTCAAAAAAACAAATTTTTTTTTTCATACTCTTCACTTTGTTTTACAGTTGCTCCTCTCTCTGCTCTGATTGGTCAGCTCACACATGCCTGACCCAGCACTGCTAACAACAACAGAATCAGTTCTAATGTGCCAAACTAGCTGCAAGGCATTCATATTGTAAATGTGCGACACAGTGACGTAGTGTGATGTCACAAAATCACAGTATTAAAGACGGGACTGCTGACGAGGTGTTCAGGAGCGGTGTTTTCTGTGGGAGAGAGGAGCTACTGTTGGTGCAGACTCAGACCTCTATAACTTTCAAGTTCTTTTACATGCACAAGACCCTTTATGACATACTGAAGGAAAGGAAAACACAACGAAGCAGTGAAGGTCTCCTTTAATGAGATACCACGGAGAAAACCTACGATGTGTATCGCAGAAAATTCAGGTTTTGTCAGCATCACAATGTTGGTGGAGCTATTTATTAGCTGGGTGTCTAAACAGTCACTTTGTCTGCTTTCACAAACAAAACATACTGTTTTACTTGTGAAAGCAGACTCGTTTTCTCAGAAAAACCTTTTCAACTACAAATATAGTTTATATTTCACATGACACAAAGGTATTTCTGCTTTTTAATTTATTTTTTTGGATTCAAAGACAGAAAACATAATCCAAAGGATTTCATGTTAAAGTGACAGCACTTATTTCCAACATGGTCCTCGATGTCAACACGTAAGACACAAAGACACAGAAAACAAGAACACTGACATACTATCAGATGAAATCCAAAGAAGAGAAAATAAATTATTAAAAAAAGAAAAAATACTAAACTAACTTTGAGGGTTTTACTTTAGCCGGTTGTCAAAATATGAATAAAAGATATATGAAAGACAGAGGCAATATTAAACACGTCTTAACTGACACATGTGGTCTACACCTATCAATTCGTACTTGTTTGGCAAACAAGTGTAAGAATTTAAATATATAAAAATCAGCTTTGATTCAAAAGTTATAATCTTTGATCATTAGAGAAAACAGCCTGGCATTTACGGTTCTGCAACAGTCAATCATTGTATTTCCATTCAGTAATCACCACCTGTGTTCATCACTATTCCGAGCACAGGGGATTCACAGGAAAGCAAAACAGCATGTAATCTAATTCAAAAACAGCCTCAGTGTGTTCATGGTTCACTCCCTTTACACCGTGTCAGCGCCGTGCAGCTAATGTAAACGACACATCCTGCTGGCTGCTTTACATTCAGAGTGTTCAGCTGGCAAACGTGCTGCTTTTTATTGTCAAGCAGCCACAGGACCACAATGTGCTGCTACGATCTAATGTGTGATGATTAGCCATCACACCGTATTCACAAAGACTGATGATGATGAATGATGAATGATCAGACCGTCCAGAATGGAACGAGATAAGAACAACGAACGTGATTAAACGAGCATGCGGATGTGATTGCATGAAAACATTCAGCTATAGCTTTACTTTAGGGGTTTGATTTTTCGTCTGATGTATGAAGAACATTCACATCCACTGAAGAATTGTTAAGGATGTTCCTGCTGTTATTAAGAGACAAGTCTCCATTCTCATCAGGCGCCAGCTGGGTGTCTTTTTTGTTTTCACTTTTATAGCTGATCCCGAAAAGACTGCAGATTTTCTTCAGCATCAGGTCGACAATCTCCTCTTCGTCTGACGGCTGGGTGAGAGAAGAGATGACAAAACCCTTTTTTAGAAACCCAAACTTAACACAGTGGTTATTTTTGCCTAAACTGGGACCATTTGACTACGTTAATAACATTCATATAATAATAGTATGTCATACATTGCGAACAATTCGTCTAGCTGGACGTCGCTAACTTGACCGAGAAGCAAGACCCCAGGAAGAGTGCGAATCTTTGTAGTTTCCAAACTGTGTCATTACAGCGTGCAGCCAAAAAACACTTTTCCCAAAAGCTCATATTGTGAAAGAAGCATCTGTAAAATGCTGGCTAACTGTTTTTTAAGCGTCACAACCCCCTCAAAATGACTCGTTTGACTTGAGCCATTCAGTCCGATAAAATTTGGAAAGTCTAGAAGAGCTGCAAGATTAAATCATTATATCTTTCTTTAGGAATGAATGGAACTATTCGTCCAACACTGTATATCGAGCCCCCCCCCCCCCCGAGTATTTTGGTATATTTATGATATTTTCATATTCTCATCACAAGTCCCACTACACAGCAGCAGTAAATGTATTTATCCTGGTTTGTATGATGAATAGCTCAACAATGTCACACTATGGCGAGAGCACATCTCAGTAAAACCATTCTGATCCACAGCACGGTTTGAGTTTTAGGCCTATAGTTTTACAGACATTCTCATAAATAACATCATCAGTGTTGATCTGGCACGACTCGCTGTGATGTAGGCTCGATGATGTAGGTGTGGAATTTCTTTTTATCACAATAACAAGCTAACACATACTGAAGTTTTTCTCTGCTGCAGCGAGATAGACGGGGGGCTATCATCCTGACACACAATTATTTCAAGGTCAGGCTTCAGCAGCTCTTTTGTTGGCCGTGTCCTCTCCACTGATTGAACCATCCTAGCACAGGATATTGAAAAACACTTGAAAGTTATCGAGTCGGGTGAATCGTTCTGTCAAACTGAAGCCTTTCGGTGAGCGGGGACTGGCGAGGCCCTGCACTTAGTAGCAGCTGTGCATAATGTGAGGAAGCATAATGAGCAGGTAAAGGTGTCTTTCCTTTGAGATTCTAAGGAGATGTATCACTTCAGCCTTGTACCTTCTGCCACTGTGAGATGTTAAGAGGGTATAATGAGACATCGTGCAGTTAAATCAAGCAAAGCTGTGAAGCTGGAACATGCATTATAAAAAACCATTCATCTTTGAAGAGAGTCAAATACAACCCTGTCTGTCTCCGTGCCTTCACTGATGGAAAAGGCTGACCATATTAAAGAGAAGTGAGGTTGTGATGCATTGTCTCTACACAGATACACATTTTCACTGCTTTCATCAGCAATACCTTTATGAAAATATGGCAGCCTTATGTATGATATGGTATTTGTTTTATTTATTTTACTTTTAACTGGTTGTCTTTTTCTTTTTCTATGTTCGGTTTTCAGTCTTTTCCTACTTAACTTCAATTGCAAGTAACAAGTAGAGTAACTGTACCTGAGTATTCACATTTTCTGTTACTTTAAACTTCCACTTCATGACAAGCTGTATTTCCTGTCAAAACTGGCCTCTAACTTCTTGGAGATCTCCTTGAGCTGTTTCGTGGGAACTTAACGTACTTTTGATACTTTCAAATTGCATTTAATATTGGATACTTTTAAGACTTTAGTATGACTTTTGAGTACTTATACAACACTGTACTTATTGTGGCACATTGTACATTATGTTGTCAGTGTACGATTGCATCATCCTGGGGTCTTTATGTGTCTTTCATTAATATAGATATATAAAAAAATACACTTGATCAGTTTCCTAGAATAATGTCACATCTTAGATATTACCTTGTGATATATTTGCTCCTCGTTAAATGCGACGAGAATCACTGAGATGAGGAGATTGAGCACCACAAACGTCATTAACACAATGCAGGAGCCGAAGAGTAACCAACCGAGCGAGGGGTTGAGGTCCAGAACCTGCAAACAGACAGACGGTGATATTAGTTTGAACTGACACCGAGATACAATGGAAGTCTTTAGATTCTGTAGCATGTCTTTGTGATTAGCCCAAAAAATCTCACATTAAAGCATTTTACATCAAATCTGCGTGGAGGGGAAGTTCTCACATACCTCGTTATAGTTAAAGATGCCAATCTGCAAACGGATGATGGTGAGGAGAGAATCTGCAAATGTTCTATAGGAGGGAAGCTTCCAGCCATAAATTACGTTGCTCTATAGGAGATGATTTAAAAAGATAATGTTGGAATTAAATGATTGAAGTGAGTCCATTAGTATTTCACACTCTCCACACAGTTCATTCCAACCACTGAGAATATGAACTGTTCATTAGAAAATTCAATTTCATGAATATATTAAAGACAACCTCCCACAGTCCCGCCGCCATCTGTGCTCAATAACCCTTAATAACACACACACAAAGGAAAAGATCGGTAAGTTCTGAGGATGTGTTGGAGGACATGCCGCACTCAACCGCTTGCAGTGAAAACTCTCTCTTTTGGAAAAATGTTGACTTTATACAAGACTTAACGTAATTGACAGCACTCTGACGGTTTAATTTTAGATGTCTGTACCGGTGAGGATTCCTTGTCTGGGAAAGGGTAAAAAGGTTCACTTATTTTACAATCCCTGCTACCCTCCTCTCCCTGTTGAATTAAATTTAATGAAGTGTTATTTTAAAATGTATACACTTTTCTAATTGCCCAAGCTGAACGGCATATCCCCGGAGATACAGGAGAACTTTGAGGTTAGAATTGTGTAACTTATATTTTGGAGAAAACACAAAACAAAAATGGATTTTTTTCAGCCATGGCTGCTCGGCACGGCTGCTCGGAGATACTCACCGCGATGGAATACGCCACGAACATGATCAGTATGATCAACAGGAAGCCAGTTATGTCACTCCAGGCCCGCTGCAGTGTGGCAGTGATCATGTTCATCTTGGGGTTCAGTCTGAGCAGGTGCCACAGTTTGACGGTGGAGAGCAGGACCAGGAAGGCGATCAGGTACTGGAGCGTCAAGTCTGCTTTGGCCGTCTCATAAAAACTGGCAAATCTACAAGAAAACAGTGAAGATGTGAACGATCGCAGATAGGAATGCACACTGTGAAATGGTTAAATGATTACATAAGGAGTTTAGAGAAAACATAAATACACCAAGGCTGGCGTTAGACATGGACATGGGAAGTTGGGGTGCTGCGGCGTGATGCAGTGTTGTAGCAGCAAGAAAGACACACAGGCACATCTGCCTTGTATCCACCGTAACAACTCTGAATCGGTCAGCTCACACCTGATATTAAAGCGAAACTCTCGCCAAAATGCAACTGAGGCAAAAAAAAAAAAAAAAAAAAAAAAAGCCTAGGTTGCATTTTGGCGAGAGTTTCGCTTTAACTTGCATTTACTCCTCAGATGGCCACTTTGTGATCTGATCTCGCCTCTCAACAGTGCTCTAGACATCACTGGGAGAAAAAGACTGCATACTTTATACAAGGAAATAAACAACTTCATGTCCTTAATGTCCTTAACGTCTGCTGTCATCTGCCGAATTTGCAAGTGGGCCCAAATAGTTAAGATTTTCTCATAGACAGCATTTCATGAAGTTTAGCAATCTGCAACCATTTTTTATATATTTATATATTTGTATATTTTATATCAGCACCCCCGACTGTGACTGTCTTCATAGCTCCTGGTGCTAGATGCTCAGCTAGATGGTCAGCTGATGGACTCCTGTGTGTACATACTTTCATGGTAATCTATCCAATAGTCGTCGAGACTTTCATAAAAAAAAAATTCTTAAATGCCAACCAAGATGAGAAGTCAGGGGATCACCCAATTAATTATGATTAGATTTTTGTGATTAAATTGGATTTAATCCACTGGAGACTATGGAGGTCCATTTAAAATACCAAACTACTCAGTCAGAAATTTTCTGAGTTATTTTGGCTGGACAGAAGACGGACTCACATTGCTCCATGACGCTAAAATGGCTAAAAAGAAAACTCCGATCTCATGCCTTGAGATTTTAATTCCTGAAGTTGAAAAAATATGGTTTGTGACATAAAACATGAGCAAAAAGTGTGACAAGAAACAAGCAGCCTGATTGTTTTTCTTCTCCAATTTGAGGCAAAAAAGGAGGAAAAAGAATAAAATAAAGGTGACAGAGTTGGATGTTAATAAATATATAAATTGATACATGTTTGCAATGAAACATACAGGTGTCTGCTTTTACTGTGGTTCATCAAGGACGACAAGGTTTATAATGGTTTCAGTGTCTATCTCTTATTAGTTGCAGCCGACACAACCAAATATTTAACCTGCCTGACTCGTATTTTGAGCTCTTGGCAAGCGCACGCAAAAGTTCAGCCAATAGCAATTGTGACTTACTGAGGCGAGGCACCATTTTGCAATAATGTAGAACGAAAAATTAGGCTGAAATCTTTTAGTGTGAGCTGAACATAAAGCGTACATCACGTGTTCTTGACTTGTGAACGTGCTGACTTGACAGTTGAATTTCATGCCCTAAAACACAAGGATCAAACATGAGGTTACTCATAAGTATATGTTAGTCTCACTGGTCTTTGTGATTGTGGTAGTAGGTCATATCCCGTTCCCCAGTCAGGGCCCTTTTGATATAAAAAGCCACGGCGCTCCAGCTCAGTAGGATGATGGTCAACTCCAGAAGGTTCCACTTACACTTGAAGTAAGCCCACCGCTGCTGCTTCAATAATTTACCCTTCCAGGGAAAAAGAATATGAAATAATTGGCAAACAAACAAGACAGGTGCCATTAAGATAAGTCAAAGCAAACCAGGTTCCTACTTTTCAATATTTTTTGTGTCCAAGTGAGCAACAGGCCCAATTTTTTAAATTGGTCCAGTAACAAGTGAGACCACTGCCAGTCCACTCAGAGTCTTTGTTTCTGCCGCTGACAGGCGCAGATTGGTATTTTAAGCCTGCCACAATATAATGGACAGAATCCCAACAGAGACGGACCATTTTGTTAAAGACTAAAATCATTTTTTTGTTTAAACAGGAAGCCACTCCTCAAAGCCACAAGACTCAATCTGTAGAAACAGTAATTTTCTCATCAGGAAACACACTTCATTCAAAATCAACAGAATTCCAAAGAAAACTCACCAAAGCAATTCTTGGTTTGTGTTTCCACTGTTGAATTACATTTTGAATATATCGCGTTAGACGTAAAATATTCTGGCTGCTTTCCCTCACATGTCTCCACAATCCCTCTTGCTCTCCTCCTAAAACTTTCACATCCATTGCGTTGGATTTAGGATTCATTTAGACCAGCCCAGATAAGCTGATTGTTGTGGAAAGACAAACCAAGACTGTTTTTGGTGTTTCACTTTGTTTCTTTAAATTGTGTTTGGTGGATTTGGTCAGGGCAACAGCAGCTCTTTTCATTTTTCAAAAAGGTCCATCTCTGAAGGGGTTTCCATTTCATACTGCTGTCGGATTAACAATCTGAGCTTGTTAGGAGCAAAAACAAACCATTTTTGTGGACGAACTTTGAGGAACTGTGGCTCCAGCGCTCTCGCTCAATACTGGATATTGTTGCCTCAATTAGTCAGCCACAAAAACACGGCAAAACCGGCCAAAAATACCACGACAAATGTATTTGAGTCCCTGTATCACAATAGCTGTCTCAAGGAGCTGAACAAAGGACACACACTGGAACCTGACAATCTCAGAAATTACGGAATTACACAAATGACACATATTATGGTGAACACCCATGAGATAAACCACAATGGCCCAAAAGAAAAGCGTAATTCAGATATGACTCAATGCTGCGCTAAGAATATCTGTGCCGTAGATAGAGAAGGAACAGTGATTATCAGCCGACTAATAATGGCTGTCATATGGAAGAAAATCACAGAATATGAACAAAATAAATCCTCGCAACAACAACATCGCCATTAACACATTACTGTTAATGTCCTGGAATAATTCTTCCCTTATGTAATAATTCAGCACACATACAACCGAGACAGGCTAATTACTGTCCTGTTTAATTTATAAAGGTGGAATATTACAATAAACATGAGCTGTGGAGTAATAAGGTGCCCTGAGTCAGCTGTCATTTGCTTTTGGATTTACAAATCTGTCGGTGGGAGTTTGATGAACGATAGGCTCATTTTTCACAAAATAGGTGATGTGTTCTGGGAAAAATTAAACTGAAAAGCTTATATATAAGAAGAATGCTCTCTTCAGAGCCGGGGTGACAGGGTTCATGTTCACTGACTAATGAGCACTGGCCTGCGTATCGAGGGTCTGATTAAATATCTAAATTCAAACAGATGCATGTATGATAAAGAACCGAGCAATCAATGAGGGCTGCAGCTCCACTTTTGTTAGTGTTACCTGCAAGAACATGTAATAGAGGATGAAAAGCATATATATGATCTCAGCGGCCAGAACGAAGATGTGAAGACCACCGGTTGATTGGTAAAGCCGAACACTCTGCAGCTCACTGCTGAACTGAAAAGCTCCTATAAGACCAACAGAGGAGATTTTATTCAAACATTTTTGAATAATAGATGTCTTTTGTATACTATGTTTATATATGCAAAGCATGCTCTCAAATTAACTATGCTCTAATTTGCATAAATGCACTGAACAGAAATTTGAAGTCACATAAACACATTTTCTTTCCACACGTCTGAAAAGAGACATTCAATGACGGGCAGCATGAACTCACTGACATTGTGAAGTGAACAACAATATCAACAAAGAATGACAGTACGGTCTAAAACTCACAGCTTGTTGTAAAGATCTTTAACAAAGCTGCATTCACATTTGTGTCTTCTGCAAAGCTCTTATTATGTGACGAGATGAAACATTCAACCTTACCTACAGCTGTCGTCTCAAACAAGAGGGTGACGATGCAGAAGAGGTTCACATTAGCATTATAAACAGTGAACTCCACAAAGATCGCCCTTGTGTACATATCCAGCCATTTGTTCCTGAACAGATACTCAAGGGTGCTGCAGAGGAAGTATACAAAAATATTTCAACTGCACACCTCGAACAGATAGTAGTGATTATTGTTAGTAGTAGTACAGTGAAAGGTCTGTAGAAGGAGGAGAGGGTGGACTGATGGTTGCACACTGAAAAGACCGCTGTTCATGTCCGGTGAGGAACACTAAACCTTTCTCAGCCTTAACCTAACCACATAGTTTTCTTGCCTAAACCTGACATATTGGTTTGATTGTCTAAACCTAACAGAGTAGTTTTCTTGCCTAAACTTAACCAGGTAATTTTCCTCCCTAAGTAGCTTTAGTGCCTAAACCTATCCCTGTAGTTTTAGCAGCTAACTAACTAACAAACTAACTAACTAAACTTCATGCATGCGTCTTGTGTTTTGAGAACGGTGATACACATCTCTTTGGGAGCCACTGACAATCCCTCTATTCAGTCAGATTTTCCCAGTCTATTTAAGATGTTTTTCTAAAGTACGTACCTGCTGCCATTTTGTGAATCTGGACCAAGCTCTGCTACAAAGCCACCTCCACTGTAGAGCACCGTTTTGCCCCAGAAAGGCTGAGCCCTGACCTGAGCCTGTGTCCGGTACATCCATGGGCTGAATGAGCTCTCAGAGTTGTTATCCATTACAGAGTGGTTCCAGCCAGGGTTATAGGTGCCCATATCCTCCTCCTCCCATGAATATGGGGCACGGCAGTCTGTTACAAGCTTGAGCATTAACCTGTCGATCTGACAGGAGTTCTTCCGCACTCTCAGTTGACGAAGACGGGCGTGACCCACCATCTTGGAGTTTCCGTCTGTGATGAATCCTGGAACACAGTGATTTACAGTGTCAGCGTTTGGCTTTTACTCAGGAAGCGCTGAATGAAAGCAATTTAAGGTTTATTATTTCTGCACAGATTACTGTTGGGTTATTTAGCCAAGTTTAAAATTTCAAACTTTTATCTCAATACTGTCACAAATTGCTGAGCATAGATGAAAATGCATTCTGGATTTTCTCCACGCCCAGAATCTGCTCAAATTGATCAATTGACTGGGTAAGATGGGATTGCTCATATGCAAAACAAAATAGCAAAAAAGGAAGTGTTACATTGTTCAGTCCAAATATAAGTGGAACGTAAAAAAGCAGGCACAGAGGTCTAGAAATATGAGGACAACATAGTCACAGTGTCTCAAGACCAAACAGTTTCATCCGCATGATGTTAAATTCTACTACGGTCACATAAGGCACAAGCTCACTGAAGTGTTTTGACACCAGCCATGAAAGTAATTGGACTGTGCAACTCAACCTTCAAAACAGATACATTTCTGACAGGAATCCAACCAATGGCACAGCAGCAAGATCTTTGATCGTTCAGGCAATTAATAAGGTTTTGAGTTATGAGTCTCTGGGGTGACTTAATTAAGCCTCAGTGCAAATGCTCTTTTTTTTCTTTAAAGACAGCTGTCTAGTGAAAATGTGGTGCTAATTGCTGCTTTTTTGGCATTAGCCAGCAATTATGGACTTTTAAACACTGTGTGACACTGAGAGATTAGAAATTAAATACTAAAAGCCTCCTGCTGCCCGGCCGTGGAGTTGGACGCCGCAGCATTAGAGCGACAAGTCTGCTTTTCTAGACAGCACCCAACAGCTTTTCACACAAAACAGACCAACAGACGAAAAAGCTTCCGTCTGTATACATCGATAACAAAGTACAGATAGATATATCGGTGGCGTTTTATTAAAAAAGGTGACCTTTATTTATCTATCGCGATAAAAACAGAAGATCATTTCAAAACGTTGCCTTCCCTGTCTGTGGTGTTTTCAAGTGTGTGCAAAGGAATTCCTGTCTCATCTGAGAAACGAGCGACAGAATAATAAATATGTTATACATGTGATGGTTCGGATATATTTTTTACCTGGATAAACTCCAAAGAGGTTACTTAGTAGAGATGTGTTGGCCCAAGTCGAACACATCTCCAACACTCATGCTGGCTGAGGTCTTTGGGCTGAAGCTTTTCCGGATGTGCCGGTTCAGGAAAAAAGCATTGGGGTCTCTCTGGCCGTACGCCACCAGCAGCAACATCCACATAAACCCCATGTAGGCTGCAACAAATACAGCAGAGTGTATGTCAGAGTCAGAGATGTTGAATAGATGCAAACTGACACCAGGATCATGGGATGTGAAGGGCACAAACATGCACAATTTTTAGACAAGATAGGACAGAGACAGAGGGAAATTTCTATAAATAAGGCATCTTTCAGTCTGGACAGATGGTAACACAAGTTGAGAACTGTGGTTAAGTTCTCAGAGCCTGAAAATGTGCGTGGTACAAGAGTTGAGCTCTGTCTTATCTGACATACAGTGTGTTTTAAGTTTCCAGTATCTAAATCAGAATCTTTTCCATGATCAAATGTCCTTTGATCTGGTGAATATGGTAATCCTCCCTTCTAAGATACTCTCACTGAAATAAAAACAAAAAAGGCTTTGTACTCACTCAAAATCTCTCTGAGGAGGGCAAAAGCTTTCTGTTCCAAGATCTTGTTCCTTCTCATCCTCTGAATGTCTGCAGGAGGAGGAGGCACGTAGAGGCCGCGATCTTGTCTGACCATGCGTTGGTCCTTGCGATCACCTGAGGGTGAACATTTCCGGTGATGCATTAGTCAACACTTCACACTAAGAAAGTGTACTTTTAGGATTGTTTAACTTTTACCTTGATTTCCTACAAACGCCACATTTTGATAATCTTCCTCATCGACTCTTTTAATTACAAGCGCAAAGAAGACTGCGAGACAGAGCACCTGTAGTAAAAAAGCATGAACATAAGTCAATGTGGTCTTCGCCCAATATATGAATATTTGAAGCGTGCTCATAAAGCATAAGCTCTGTACTATGGAAAGCTTTATAAAACACCTGAGCATGAACTGTGTTGTACTGTAACTATAATGAGGAGGTAATGAGAGGTGCCGTAATGAGAGGTGCCTTCTCACCTTCAGTGGCTGAACGACGAGGATACTCTGAAAAAAGGAGACGTTCATGGATACCAGCCAGCTTATGGAACGTTCCTTCCCAAATTTCAACCCATAAAGCATCGTGTAATATCCCGACACGACGCTGGATGCGATCACGAGCAGCCAGCCGAAAAAAATGAACCACCAGGGGAGCCCTCCGTGACAGCACGCCCTCCTCTTCTGACTAGCCTCGCCGTCAGTGCTGTCTGCAGCACTCGGCCTGCAAAAGAAAGGAATTAAAGTATGTCATTTACTCCAACGTAACTTTATATAAGGTGCAATTAATGCACTTCACTTGATTAGTCTTATTTTAAATGGGTATTTCACATATTCAGCTCAAAAACATTTACTTCACATTACCAATTATGATTTAATCAGTGGTTTTATGTCTGCTGTGACCTAAAGCTATACAGCTACAACCAGCAGCTGGTTAGCTTAGCTTAGCATTAAGACTAGAAGTATCTGTCTTAACAGAACACAATCTCAGCCCAGTCGCCACAATAAAATTTTGGGAGTGAATCTTTCTGAGAACAACAGATACGTCCAACTTTGTATGTTATGTGCTATGTACCATATTTAGAATTGTACAAAACCTGCCATATTACGTTCACATCACACATTTATTAAGTGACTTTTACATCGGGAGGTGGAGGGGATGGTGGTGGAGTTAAAAGGGAGTTTCAAGTTTGTAAGAGTGACACCACTGGATATTATTAAGCAGACAAGAGGACAGTACCAACAGTGTTTCTGGTGACCCAAACCCGGTACTTTTTATGCAAAGTCGGCTATCTCAAGCCGTGTTTGTGGTGACAGAACCAGGTATTTTAAGCCAAACAATGACTCTTCCCAAAGTGGTTTTTGGTTGCAACATAAATAAACATCCAGTTTTTGAAGCGATTGGGTTGCATATTCTTCCCTCCAGAATCTCTAAATTTAACAATATACTCATCTTTTCTTTAATCATAACAAATCCAAAAGGAGGAATTACAAGTTGTGGTGTTTTGGAGGGTTTGACATCAACAATTTATTGGTGAACAGCTGCCAGGTGTCACCAAGAGGTCACTAGGAAGTCACTGCACCTGACTAACACATAGTTACAACATATAAACCACAACTCATCTAATTCTTACAACCTCCAGTAACTTTTGGGTTAGGGCTCAGTCACGATAACCATCCGCCGGCTCCAGCTTCATATTAAACATAAAGACGTGATTGATCAAAGAAAAGAAAAAGTTCAAGAAATGTTGAACTGTTCTTTCAAACTGACTGCCAACTTTCCAATCCCACTGCCTAATTGAGTAAACTCATTTTGACACACAAACAAAACCAATTTGAAAAGGCTCGAAACACTCGTGATAAGGGTAATTCATCATGGTGTAAACATTTGAAGACTCCCAACCTTTTTATATCAATGTCAAATATTGTCACAGCCGTGGGCAGGGAACATTTTAATCAAAACCTGTGACCTCAATCAACTGCCACTTTCTTATCTTGAATGTTGGGGTGCCTCTGAAAACAACCAAAAAAACAGTTTCCAAAATGGTCACCATTAGCAGCTGCATTGTCCTGTTGTGACAAATAACTATTATAGAAGAAGAACGACGAATAAACAAAGAAAAAACATAAATGCGATTCATTCTTTAATTTAAATACTATCCAGTGACTCTAAAGGATGTGAGTCTGATGTACTCTGGAAGGTTAAAATAAATATGTTCTGTTTGTAGATAACAGGCAAACATATGCAAATCCACCAGTGAGTGACTTTCGTACTTCTGGGAAAGATCATCTTGGTTGACACGGTTAGATTTGAAGAGTTGATCTTCGAGAGAGCCCTTCATGCCCTGGACTTTCAGTAGCGCCTGGTTGTAGCTGTGCAGCGTCGGGAAGACGGAGGGTCCCAGCTGACTCAGCTCTTTGTCAATGCGGCACAGCTGCCGGTACAGATACTGGCTTTTGTTGCTCTTCTTCTGAATCCCCTCCGCTGTTGACCCAGGAGGTGTACTGGCACTGCCTTCTGAAAACAACATTTCTGACTTAAGCACTGACATAAGCAATTCATAAATACTGCTTCATTTTGTCTTATTGTTTTAAGAGTTACTAAAAGAGGACACCCAGACGACACTCCTCAGGCCGTGAGTCTCCTGAACTCATCCTCAATACTAGAATATTTGGTCTTCTTGTGACAGCAACGTATGTTATGTTGCTCTACGCTGTGTTTATCACTTTTCCAGCCCAAGGAAATCAGTACTGGCTACATATATGATAAAACTCTTTTACACCCACCTCACCCAATACTGTACATCTATCCACAGCAGTTACACACCTGATAGCTCAGGCTGAAGGATGCTGGGCGTTGTGGACTGGGCGGTGTCACTGGTTTTGTTGTTCTGTTTGATGAAGTCCTCCACCACAGACAGGGCGGCGTTGATATCGACTTGTTTGATGGGACCAAAGTCAGGCTCTGTGAATGGTATGTTGCTTTTCACAGTTTTAGAAAGTGAATGGGCAATTCTCATGATGTCCTGAAGGAGAAAATATGCATATACATAGAAACACGTAGAATATATGACATTGTAATATACTGTTTTGAACATGTACTTGGAGTGTATTAATCCATTTAAAACGTGAATTATTTTGGTGCTGTTAATAGAGCAGCTCATGAAGAGCAGAAATCATAAAAATAGCACAGTAAAATAAGACAACATGAGACATGTACCTTAATGACAGTTTCTAAGGTAACACCGGCATCAATGTTGGTGGAGGCAGTCTGTGGGATGGAAGTCTCTTCAAGGGCATCTAGTTTTCCTGATTTGCGCTTGCAACAAGAAGTCTCCCGAGGACGAGTGTTCCTAAAGATGCTGACGATAAGGATATTCACCGGAAACATGATGAGGGAACTCTGAACTCCAACCATGAACTGTTGCCAGGTGAACTCAAAGTGGCCTGGAAACACAGAGAGCAGGGTCAAATACTGGAGGTGGTACTGGACGTGCACAGAAAAACCTCAGGTCAACTAATACTGGCCTTTTTAGGGTTTTCTTTTAGAATAAACTGTAATGAAAAGGTGTTGTACCCAGGTCCATGGTCTGCTCAGAAGGATCAGCTGGGATGCCATAAAACATGATGCTGGTCAGCATGGTACAGAGCAGCAGGGAGAAACAGCAGGAAATTCTCTGGACACAAGTGAAGGTGCTGCTCGGTGGTCGACTGATCACGGAGTACCAGAGGTGTCCGTCACTGAAATCCTTTGATGTCTTCATGAAAAACAAATTACTGCGAAATAAAAGCAACGAGGAGTGACCCCCTTCAATTAAAAAAAAAACAAAACAGCTTCATGAATAACAAATAAGCGATTGACATCGCAATTGCATTTATTTTATCGCCACTCAAACCTGGCATACAGTTCTGAATCTAATACTTGAGTGTCCAAAGAAAGAGCTATAAATAAACCTCTCAGCTAATTTCCGATTTCCCAGGATGCATCATGAAAGGGTACAAATTGGATTGACCTATAACCAGTCAGACCAACTAAACATGAAACCAAGCACTGAGTGATTCAACGTGACAGCAGATACTGTACATGTTGTTTGTAGCCACACGTTAATTATGAGAAACACAACGTATTGTACTGAAGCCTGCTGAGCTCTGTGCGCATAACTGGTCAGTAATATGATCAGGCATACTCAGTGACATGACTGTTAATTTAGCATTTTCCCGTAACACTGATGAATTCAAAGATATTTTCTCAGTGTTTTGGTCAAAAAAAGCCTAAAAATTCACTTACAGTATTTCCATTCACCAAAAGTATTATAAGTAATTATTGACAGCCTATGTTACAGTTTCCTCTTTTAAATATTGATTTGTTAATGTTTGATTTTTCTTACTTCCGCTCTCATAAAAACAAAATGCAATTCCTGTCACATTTTGAAAGCCAAATTTGCAGTAAACAAGCTAAAATCCAAACAAGCTATTGCACTTTATTTGCTCGGCGCTCGCGTTCAAATTTGCATATAAACATATGGTTTCAGTTTCACATTCGGACCTGTGGATTTTAACACTGCATCGTATGTCGTGATGTGTAATTTCGCTGTCCAGTACCTCAATGCTTTAACCTCACCTGAACTTCTTCAAATCCATCTCTGTCGAAACGGAAAACACTTTATCCGGGGAACAATCTCCCAGGTCTATGGCCAGCCATGAGTTGCACAGAAAGTGCCATTTCTGCTCCGTCTGTAAATCCTGCACCATGACATTGCCTACATACCTGGGGAGTATAAAATGTAATGACTAACAATATTCAAATTACAAAGGACTTCATGTGGCAGTATGTCTAAAACGTTGTCTGAGAAAATTCTTTGCTTTGCTTTTTTTCTCTTTGTGTTCTCTTTAAAAGCAGAGCAAGTAACCATCTGTCAGGTCAGCAAGACACCGTGTGCTCACATTATGTTCCATGTTTACTATATTAAGGAAAGCACAGCATGACCAGCGGTAGAAGTAGTTTCTAATGAGACAGGAAGTCATTTCTGGAAACATTTCTGTATGCTGTACCATTCAGGGTGGCTCCCTGAGTTGTTGTGCCACAGTCTGATGGCCTGCAGGTCTCCCAGGGGAAATGGCGTCGTCAGCAGAAACAGATCCACCGCACCTCTTTCAAACACACACTTCTTTGGATCTGACAGGTGATGTGGTTCGCTGTTTCCCTCTGCACCCAGCAGAGTTATTGTCACCTGTAAGAGTTCAGTAGGCTTATGTCAAAACTGAGTTGAAAACACAAGGAAGCTGAACACAACAATCAGCACCTGCCACAGTTTGGCAGCTGGGTGCCTGCTCATTTCTGCCTGCCCTGTCACCAGCCATTCTCACCTAATCAGCCAACTCCACTCACCTGCTCTCAAAGCTGCTCCTCATCACCTGTCTACCCTGTAAATACACTCCAGCCTCACAGATACCCATTGTCAGGTTGTTTTTCTCCTCATGCAAGACTCTCCAGCACTTTTCTCTGGACTGATTACCTGCTGCCAACCCGCCTCGTCTGATCACCTGCCTTCCTTCTCCCGCTTTGAGATTTTCCACTACTACACTACAGTGTGAGCTTTTTCTATTCAGCTTTCCTGTGACTCCCTGGTGATCAGAGATTGTCGCTGTGTTGCCTCGCTTACATTCACCTGCTGGCCTGCACCTTCACAAGCTCATCGTCTGCTATTGTAGCCGTTGTTCTTCTGAGTTGCAAGTCTGCTGCGCATCCAGCAATCATCCTGCCCAATGCTGCTTGCCATATCGGCGGATTCGTCTGAGACTTTGAAAAGAGACACTTCTGTAATTTTGCTCACACGCTCCGCCTGACTATTAAAATCCTCAATCGACTATAACTGGTTTCTCATGTGAACAGGTGAGTGGGGTTGGCTCATTGGGTGAGAATGGCTGGTGACAGGGCAGGCAGAAATGAGCAGGTGACCAGCTATGCAAAACTGTCACAGCATCCCCTATAATATTTTTGCCATTTGGGGTCTCGCTATCAAAACAATGAGAAGGAAAGACACGCTTTGACATCAAGAAGTAGCATGGGATCATGGAGGTTGTTGTCTTCATTGGCAAACAACGACCACTGGCAGTGAAAATATGATGCGACTCAGGCAGTAGTGTCCATGGAAGAGGCAATGTATTAAAGTTTTAGTCATATTTGCCAACTTCCTTCTTCATGCAGAATGGAAAGTAAAAAGGCAAAATTAATACATTTAGCATAGGGATGAGTGAGTGAACCATGATCTGTGTGTGCTAACAAATGATCTGCATCTGACCTCCAACTTGAGGTTCTGTGGGTACTGTTGCTTTACCAAAGGTTAATATTCATGTATGCTTATGACAGAGGGGCGAGCTCTGCAACATCCTTTCATTGATGACTCCGCCAAAAAGCAGAGCCTTTTCTTTCAAATCTAACTCAAAGAACTGATGGCGCATTTACCTGGGCAGATGTAGAAGCTCCTCTTCGGTGCCCAGTGCTGACACTCAACAGGTAGCGGTACTCATCCATGGGGTCGTTGTCCTCCAGCACGGTCACCTTCACCTGCCAACCACATAAAGCACCAATAATATAAGATGGGGAACTGACAACAGTAAGAATAATTTCACTTTAATCCTTAGTGCTGAGTATAGTGTCATATACCTTGGTCGCATCTTTAAGATCTTTTCGTCGTGCCCATATGAGCACCAGTAGATATGCCACAAAGAGTGCCCCCACGAAACAGACAACCACAGGATTCTCAGCGAATGTCGCAAACAGCTCAGCAGTGCGTGACGCGTCGACAAGGTTGGGAGTGACAAAGAAAGAGCTCCCAAAGAAGGTGAGGTGGTTGCACAGACACTGGGTGACTAAAGGTGTGGTCTGAACACCAACCTTGGAAGACAACATTTACTGTCATTAAAATTCAGGTAATATCTTACACACAGTAGACGGAATGAATGATTCACTGCTCTTACCCTGCATCCATTATTGCTCCAATCCAATGTTGATTCATTCCAAAATTTACATTCAGTCGTGATAGGAGTAATTGATAAGTTGGCATCAATGGATTTAATACCTGGACCAACTATGGGCCTCACTACAAGATAGTGCAGTCCTATGTTTCCCTTCAGATCCTTCGGTTCTAGTAGCCAAGTGTATCTCTCCTCTGCATAAGACACACAAGTAATTAAGCAATGAATGAACATCTAATTTAAAAGGCATTAGAGTAAGTAAGAGATGTATTACCTTGTGTTGTTCCCTCGAGAGGCATCTCAGTCTTTGCAACATAATTTTTGTCAGTGGGATAGTCCAAATAACCAAGGAACAGTTTGAAAGGTAAAGGATCTTTTGAAGGCACCATCTTTAAAAGGAATATCGACATAGTTGTGGCATCCAGAAAAGCAAAGACAAATGATCACCAAACACAGTTTTCTGGTTGTTTTTTAGCTCCTTGATAAAAAGGCAAAAACATAATTAGAAAAAGTTGAGGAACTTGTGATATGTACTATGAATACGTTCAAATTGATAAAAATAGTCCACAGTGTCAAACAAGACCAAAGCCAGTGCTTCCCACACATAGACTTTACTTGGAGTGGACGCACAAGTATGTTCGGCATACAGTTTAGCATTTTTTATTTTTACTCTGTCTGAGAGAACAACACCATCCACGATCAATTTAACAATCTGCACTCCTATCAACTGTTAGTACTGATTGTGTGACACAAGCCTGGTTATTGCCATGCCATTCCGTACTAGTTGGTGTTAATAGTTGCGATCGGCTACATAATTAACAAAAAGCCTCCCCGCCATGTGACTCACCTGCTGTTATGACTATGGCATCAGGGTAAAAGACCTACAAAACTAACCCTAACTTTATCAAACTTACTACTGATGAAGACAGTCAACAGAAGTAGACAATTAAAGCAATGATATGTAGCCAAACTTTTAAAGCGATTCTGAAAAATGGTGGGTGATTTTTTCAATCTCGTCCTCAGGCCATCAAATACCAATACCTCACCCCCTCCACGTCCAAGAAATGGAGATAAAAACATCATACTGTACCTTCAACACTAATGTACTGTCAGCTGAAGAAATGTTTATGGCTGTTGTGCTGAAGTTCCCCAGGTCCAAAAAAGAGGTGTTCACCTGCTCTCCAGCGGACCTTGGCAACAGAATCTGTGGACCAGGAAAAATCCAAGAAAATAGATCCACATGTAAGACTTTTCTTGCAGATGTAAAACTGCATGCAGCTTGTGAGGGTGGGCGAGGGACACAAAATGAGCAATGAATTGGATACAACTGGGAAGTGTCTACTCATGTGCATTCAAGGTGAGTGTGTTACGGACTGGTTACAATAATAGCCGACAACATCAGCGTCAACCCACTCTAGCCTGAATTATCTGCTCATTGCGAGGAGAGTTTAATTGTAATGTAGAAGAGAGTCTTGACCAGTCTTGACCTTATGGAGAGAGCTCACGTCACGTTGGTAATTACAGCCACTAGTGCCAAGCCATGTAAAAGAACATGGTGCACGCAGATTATTAAATGAAGTGGAGATAACATAAGGATCCTATATTTATTTATGGATGTATGTGAACTGTTCTGAGATCTGTGCGTCACTTTCTCATTGCTGTTTATATCCGTCTTTTCATTGTCCTGTAAATCACACAATGACGATGAGATGGCAGAGCACATGCGGTACGTTAATTATATTACTGAAACATAAATGAGGCTGTAAAAAGGGAATTCTTAATGAAATGTCTTTTACTTTTGAAATGTTTTGATGAAAATGGCTGATGGTGCTTAATTAAATGGCATTTTGACATAATATATGTACACTGTCCTTTTCTTTTAGAAACGGCTCTCATTTCACAGAGTGCTCCTTCTTGTGCAAGCTCCCTTTTGCATTGTGTTGTTGAAAGGGAAGTTGGCTTTTCTTAACAGAAGGTATAGATTTGTTACATTTAACAGAAAACATGCTCATGACAGGAAAGCACATTATAGACCTATTCTGTGAAGATGCCATGCTGCTGGTGCACTGACCTCAATGTTCTCGCTCAGGTTCTCCACAGGGATACCGGAACCATCTTTTGTTGTGAGGGATAGAGAGCCTATGAAGCCACTTATGTTGCCTCTCTCATTCCAGGAAAAGGGGTTTTTATTAAAGCTCATCATCTGTTAATGTGTTTAAAAAGCAAAACCCCCATTAGCATCTGAGACACTTTTTATAGAGGAAAATCACAAGATGCACTGCATCCTCTGTAAAATACTTGATTATGCACACACTAATGGCCCTTGTGAACAAAGTCCATTTTTTTTAAGTTTCTTTCAATGCATCATCCAAAGCTTGTACACTGAGTCTGATCCATTAATTATTTTATTATTTGCAAAAATGTGCAATTCGAGACAAGACAGAGTCGTCAAGCAGTGAAGATGATTCTGGACTTTACATTGCCCTCAGACAGCTGCTGATCTGCGTTATACAATGTGTGGCGTGCACAGTTGTGCTTGTGTGTAGGAATACAGATGTCGCACAGACTAACATGTTTTTTTTTTCTTTAACGTGAAAGGGTGTATTCATCATTCAATCTCTGGTCAGAGAACTCCGCAGTAGTCGCAGGTTCATCAGCTCCAGCTACAATTGACTGATGGAAACTACTCAATTGTCTATTTTTAGTTGGTTTACCTGCATTTGAAAAAAAAAATACACTAATACTGGTGTTAACGTGGTTTAGCTGTGTTGGTAGGTTCTTCAACCAATAAGTAAATGTTGTGCCAAAGGAAAGGGCCGGCTAACGGCAAAGTAAACCCCCAAAACTGTTCAATATGGCATACATTTAAACAGATGTATAGCTTTTTGGGTGTGCCTTCTTTTAAGTGGTTAAAATATGTCCTGCTGTTGGTCCCGTTAAGTGGTACAATGCTCTGCTTGCTTGCCGGTGCTACGCGTTGTTTCTCCACACGGGGGAGAGCTGACGGTAATCTACTGCAGGTAATACACTGACGAGGCATCAGATGACAAGACCCCAAGTCAATTCCCAATATTTTAGTTGAATTTCTTTTTAGCTGAGTCATATTGAAGAAAGGAAGTGAGCAATAATGTGAGGTATTTATATATATAAAAAAAAAACGAACCAATGAACCACAACGACATGACAAATTAACATGCTTATAAGTGGAAGAGGCAAGTGTATCTTAAGCTGATGCATAGGTATGAAGTGTCCACTCCTCATTCAAGGACAGCCTTAGCACATTCAACATACACATGCAAACATGTCGGCAATCCCAATGACTTACGCGCATATCCACTATGTCACCGGAAGGTAAGATATCAGCTGGTAGAATTGGGAGAGAAAATGCAGCGCTGGAGGAGTTGGGAATATTTACAAATTCGTTGTGTAAACGTTCTGGTGTCACCCTGAGGGAAAAGAAATAAAGACACTGATAGTTAGTTAGTTATTAGTCAGTTATGCTTTGAATTGTTCGCTAATGTTCTTCATGAGGCCTAATGTTGTGTTCACATCAATCTTGGGAAATTGTTCCCCAAAATGTTTTAAGCACAGACCCAAATGACTACAATGCTGTACAAATCATCCCGCCCCATCAGTAACCCAAAATCTAAAAGTCTAGCTATGTCACAGATTTTGGACAGAAAGGAACTCACCTATTAACAGACATCTGTATATGAGACTCTTGAATGATAGTTGGCCCTTCGTTAACATTTTTGAATTTTAACAGGGCACTCTGTGTGTCGGTCAGAGCAGTGAGAAGGGCATCGGAGACGTTTTTCTGCAAAGGAAACATTTATGACAAGGAAGAAGTTGTTTCACTCGGCCCTGAGCTGTAGAAACAAAACTGCACACATACTGTATGTGCTCTTTAAGGGTTACAATCACAGATCAGTATAAGCAATATCTAAATCACCCAACTTTCCCTCAGGAGGTAAATCCAATCAGCATGGAAACCATAAGGTTGAACACTCACATTGGAAGAATGATCCAGGATGTTGCCTGCTCCCTCAACAATGGCGGTGGCTGCAAGTTGTATTTCTTCACTACTATTCACCTCCATGCTGAGGAGAGATGAGCTGAGGTCTCCAAGAAACAATGAAGCCTCTTCCTGGAGGTGGAAATCAAAATTTTGGTGGGCGTTAAGTGACATGTTTTGGTTATAAAGACACCATAACACTCTCCTGATATCCATCCTCAGACATCCTGCCTCAAATGCACAAAAAAATGTAAAGGTCCGAAATAATCAGCCTTGTCGTTCCAGTGGGTATTCATCAACATAAAGCCATGAACTTCAGTGAAAAGAGCACTTCATGATGTTACACAATAATGACAAATTGATGATTTATTCCTCCCTCCTATAATGTTATTTTTAAATCAGTGTGGGCTCCACTGTACCTGGGCTGAAGGGCTGAGCTCAGAACCTTCCTGGGTGAGGGCTGTAAGGCTCCTGGCCACCACCTGAACCTCCTCTGGAGTGTTAGCGGGAACTTTTCCTACTATGGAAGTCATTGTACCCAGCATCTCCTCACGAAGCTTAAACAGACGAAAATATAACAGCATTGTTTATGATTTATATTGTAATTCAGTCAACTATTTGGATACATTGTCATGCTACACTGTCCCCAGTGGGTTGTAGTTAGGGCATGGACTTCTTAAATATATACGGATAATGCCTCTACTGTCCATTGCAAGGAAATGCTTTTTTTCCCTTCTTTTTTTCCTGTTTAGCCATGAGGTGAAAGGCTTATTCTGTCCCTGACCACAGGGAGAAGATCAGGACCAACAGTGTTAACTAATCAGCAGCCTGTTAAAAGTTACATTTTTTGTACATCCTTGAGGCAAATTCCAAAATATTACGGAAGAGAGGAGTTTTCCAGGCACATCTGACATCACAGAGATTCCCATAATTAATGGACTTCTGTTTGACTCGGCTCCGTACACAAAAGTATGTGGAAATAATCCAAAAATCCTAAAATCTCGAAGAATTTAAAGATCATTATTTGGATTAGTGTGGATAACTAGTGAAAATGATGACATTTTTGATGTATGTAATTCATGTTTTATACTTTAAACCACTGAGACATTTATAACTAGACATCTAACTACGGTCTGTGAGTGCCATTACCTTTTGCCTCTCAGCTTTTGTTGATTCATCCGATTGACCGTTCAGTTTTTCAGAAACAGATGTTAAGATTTGTGCCATTGTTGAGCCTGACAGAAGACCTTCTTCCCTTAACTGATCTTCAGCATTCTTTACTGCATTCTTAAGATCATCCACTGAAGAGCTGGAGTCCTCTGGGGAATCCCGCACCTGAGGACAAAAAGGCCATTTTCTCATTGTAGTGTACGTCTTGTTCTGTTAGACGACCATGTTTTTATTTCTACAAACCTGTGTAGTTATAGTGGTGCTAGCTTCAAAGCTGCCACTTTTGGCAGTGGCTTTGATAATCATGTTGTAGTTGGAACTTCTGTCTCCAAGAGGAAGGAATAAAGACTTCACTTCATTGTTCTCACTGCAACGCAGATGCTTACCTGATCAATTTTCAAAAAAAAAAAAAAAAAAAAAAAAATGGGATTAATAGATGTATGCAACAATAACCTAGAGATATTATTATTATTTTTTTTTCTTCAAACATAAAAAACTTTGTCCCCTTGTCCTAGAAATGTTTGCCAACCAAGACTACTTACCCTCGTGAGTCTTAAAACAGTACTGACAGGTAGAACAAGGATTTTCCGTATTGCAAATTATATTGAAAGCATCCAGGACTGTCCCAAACTGCGGTGAAATGCTACACGCGAGTCCATCAAAATTGTTGGTGGTTGTATCACCGGTCGTGGCAGAGAGAGTGGTAATAGCGGTGGTAGCGGGAGGAGCTGTGGCTGTTTGAGGAGCAGTGGTTGCTGGAGGAGCAGTGGTTGCTTGAGGAGCTGTGGTTGCTTGAGGAGCTGTGGTTGCTGGAGGAGCTGTGGTTGCTTGAGGAGCTGTGGTTGCTTGAGGAGCAGTGGTTGCTTGAGGAGCAGTGGTTGCTTGAGGAGCTGTGGTTGCTGGAGGAGCTGTGGTTGCTTGAGGAGCTGTGGTTGCTTGAGGAGCTGTGGTTGCTGGAGGAGCAGTGGTTGCTGGAGGAGCTGTGGTTGCTTGAGGGGCTGTGGTAGCGGGAGGAGCAGTGGTAGCGGGAGGAGCTGTAGTTGCTTGAGGGGCAGTGGTAGCGGGAGGAGCAGTGGTTGCTTGAGGAGCAGTGGTTGCTTGAGGGGCTGTGGTAGCGGTAGGAGCAGTGGTAGCGGGAGGAGCAGTGGTAGTGGGAGGAGCAGTGGCAGTGGGAGGAGCAGTGGTAGTGGGAGGAGCAGTGGTTGCTTGAGGGGCTGTGGTAGCGGGAGGAGCAGTGGTAGTGGGAGGAGCAGTGGTAGCAGGAGGAGCTGTGGTAGCGGGACCAGCACCGGTTGGTGTCGTACCAGCCGTAACTGGGTTATTTGTGGTAGGAGCTGAAGTCTCTCTTGTTGATGATGTTCTTAGGGTGAAATCTAGGTAACGAGGGTCATCATCATTTTCTGTGTGTAAAAAAAAAAGACATTTTAGTTTGGTGCTACTTTGTTAATCTTTATTAAATAGTCAAAAAACTGACTCATGTATACGCACCATCAAATGTCACCACCACTTTGACATCCCGACCATGCGTAAAGGCCAATGCAAGAATGGAATGACTTACAGTGTATCTGTTCCCCCCATTTTGTTTCAATTCAAGTGGCCTTGTCGCTGCAGCTTGATAGCAGCTCCTTGTCTCACTCTGTAAATAAATCAACATACAACTTAAGTCAACGTGCAGAGAAGAGTTTTTTCATTTAACAGTATCTGTTCTGTCACTTCCAAATAATTCACAATTGATTATGACTCACCGGCCACTGGCTATTCAGTCTTTGGTCCTCAACGTACCACACATGGTCTTCACAATCATCACCATCACAAGTAACTTTCAATTTTGCATCCTTCGTTACCTGTACTGGGTCACAGCCGTCAGTACAAGTGATGCTGTGGCATGATAGATACATAGATCATGTGGTTAATACAAAGCTAGAAAGTTTACATCTCAAAAAGGTCTGTCCTGTAAGACAATCTGGAGATAAAGTGGTAATCCTACATCCTACTTATGCCGTACCCCATGACTGACAAGCAATTCGTCTCAACTCAATTTTATTAAGTTCTTAGCTTGATATGGTAATGTATGAAAGGTTAGGGTGACCTGATCAGAACAGCCGAAATGTGGGACAGGAGAGTCGTTGTGACAGTGGCAATGAACAGTAAAACATTGAACTAGTATGTAACTGAAATTTTTATATATTAATTCAGCTGTCTGTTATAAGAAATTGAAAATGACTGTGTTGTATGTCGGCCCGTGATTCAATTTCCCTCCGTATGTTTCTTTTTAACTTAACAACAACATTTACACCAGCTGACAGTAACTGTTTATTAATTTGCGGCGCAGCTGTAAACTACTAAAAAAAACCAACAACAGTCATAATAGAGTGCTGAAGTAATGAGTACTAAAACCCGGCATTGGCGTTATTGCTTTCCCAGTTTCCCCGTCTCAAATTCATTTTTTTGTTAAAAATGCCTGAGGTAAAGCCTGTAGTTTACACAGGCTTAAGATATTAATTTATTCTACAACAGAAAGTACACCTTTAAATGCCCAACAATTGTATTATAAAGTGTACGTGTCTTATGTGGTTGCTAACAGGTGAGAATATCGTGTTCAGTGCTGTTAGTGATCAGCAGCCTACCTTGCCTTTTTCTTCTTCTTAGGTGTGAGAGTGATGCATATGGATGCAGAGTCATCCACGTTATTGTCAGCTTTGTTTATCACTTTAAAATGATATTTATTATATGCAAATGGTGTTGGTACGCAGTCTTCCTCTATTTCGTATTTCAGTCCGTCAGAACTAAACTGGCATTTACAGGGGTTCGCTGTGAATAAACAAGGAAAATCATTTTATCATACTGCAATGACGAATGTGTACCAGAACATTCAAGACTAATGCTCAGTTAGTGAAATAGATACTCATGTTAATGTGTTCAGAAACTTTATCAACAACATAAAAAAATCATGGCACACTTCCTTATCATGGGGATCAGACTGTTTATGAGCTCAGACATATTTGCCATGTGCTTTCCATCTGTTTGCATTGAATGCTTACATATGAAACTATCAAAGATCTTTTTTATACATTTTATTGAACTGTTTTTCTGATTGCTTATACACAACTTGTCCATCATTGGTACGTATTGTTTTTGTGTTATCTCCTAGGCTTACTTAATGACACAGTTGTCCAATCTTAGCCTAGCTACTATCTGTTCAAACACAAGGGAGCACAGTTAACATTACATCCGTTTGGGGTAAGGATTTCAGCTTCAGTTAATTTTGCTGTCGAAAACGCGAACTCCCATTAATGTGCCAGATGGAGAGGTTCTGAATGAGGAGCATAAGTGCGACTTGTTTTCACACTCGGTTTTGTCGCAGCTCTGGAGAAAGGAGAAATGCTGGGCTGCATCTCCCAGTTAGCGCTGCTGAAGTTGCAGGTAGCGGGGAAGTAAACTTTTATTTGTGAAACTGTCCAGCATTAGCTTTTCAGGGCTAATGTTGGCCTGTCTGCCCTGGCCATCTTGACTTTTAGTTCATTTTTCCTCTTCTCAAAATGCTTTTCTATATGTCTGGTCACCAGAGCCCTCGATGTATTGACGTACCTAGGCTCAAGGTGATGTTACCGAACTAACTCTTTTAATCCCTCGCCCTCAACCCCACGGATTGGCCACATATATCTCCTCCAACCAGCGCACACATTTTCTCCCCCTGGCTAGCAGTGACAGGAACCTCTAAAAACTTGGGAGTGCACACCTCAGCCAGCTCTGTGACCGCCTCAGCCAACGTGCTGACTGCACGTTCTTTGTCAATAATTTGACCTTTTGTGTGGTTTTATGGGAAGTTTCAAGACCCTTTGGAAAGATGGGTCTTTACGTGATATAGTATAAAAATGCTCAATTGCCTGCATAATATTGTGAGATGGTTGAGTGGGTTCTGCATGTGACTTGAGTGGACGACCAGAGTTTGCGTACCACATGTAATTAATTAGTTTCTTTCAGGTATTTAAAGGACAAAATACCAAGTTTGTAGGGAGTCCCAGCAGCGAGATCATCTATGGCTGCGGGACATCCTCAGATATTGGAGCCATAGTTCTAGTAGTACTACTAAACTAAAGATCACGATAACTCATTTTAACTCCTATTTGACTTTATTGCCTTTCTGGAGAAAATGTTACCACACTGAGCTTCTTTTAGCCTGCTTCACTTTTTTTTTCTCCCTTAGACTGTTCTAGCGAAGCCATTAACAGTAACGTGTTACGTATACATGAAAATAAGAAAATCCACTAAAATCCAATTAAGACAAGTGTGTCACATTCAATCAGTATAGGAGGACATTTTGGCTCTTATTTTGAGTCAATGGGTCAAAAGACCTAGAATCTATTGAAAAAAAAAACGCTTGATGTATTCATGAAAAAATGGTGATTGTTCTTTATGTCACTGGTCAAAAATATGATAGAATGGATAAAAAATTAAACTGTAAAAAGACGACGATGAAGATGGAAAGCTTGATACGCATTGCAACTCTAACTATGGTGGTGGAATTTGCAACTCAGTCAATCGACAGCTAAACAATATATTTAAATGTTACTTTAAGAAATGTACAATAAGTAGCCTATTCAATCTTTGAATTGAGAAACAGATAAAACACAGTTCTTACTGCATGACCACTGGTATTTTTTGGTATTGTCATTTAGATTTTTCTCGTCATGCAACGAAAGCTCGATTTTTCTTTTTTTTTCCACTGTCTCTGGGGGTTTTGCTTTGATGCTCAATGAAGATCTGGCCACTCTGATGTGTTTCTTCGTCTGAAAATGAAAAACAAACAGTAGGATTTTAAATTTAATGCAGGACACATTGTCGGATGGGAAAAGCTGATGAGAATAAACCTATTTATGGCAAACGTGAAATTTTACAACCGCTTTGAATTAAAAAACGCTCAGTTTTGAGAATTGTTGCACTCAGAGTATCTGAATACACTTTGAGAATACAACAAATTCTTAACAATTCAGGCCTTGGTGTTCATTCAGCAAACGTTTTACATGAAGATATTTTTTACTGTGTGTAAAAATATTTGCATATTCTCAGATCCGGTCAGTCGAAACACATTTGATGCCAGATCAGAGTTAACGTCTGCTCTCTCTCGGAGCACAAACTATTCAGCTATAATCCTATCTGTCTATTTCCACCCTAACGTTAGTCAGGGTTAGAGTTAGTTATTTAAGAGACTCCCATGAAGCTCAGATAACTAGAAACCCTGGAGCTGGTGGTGGCAAGTGTAGAATACCATTGATGTTTAATGGAAATGGAAACATTTTACCGCTTTAGCAGCTGAATCCTTATCGCAGAAAGCGAACATATCCACTTCTGAAGAGGAGAAAACGTTCCACGCCTTGAGTTTCACTTGCACAGATCCTGTGAAATCAAGCTCACATCAACACAACCTGCACACATGCACAGCTGGGACTTAAGAAATGCAATGAAGTAATCTTCTTCACCCTCCTGTTGTCTTCACATTCTGTATACTTCCCTTGTCCTCCAGGTCAAAAATTAAATGAAATATCTAAAACGAAGCAATTTCATTTAATTTTAAATGCCAAATCTATTTTGCATGAAGAAACAACCTGCTATTCATCAGAAACTGTGTGAGTATCAGAGTTTTCCCTTTTAACAGTGCAGAAAGACATTCTGCATTCATTCAGCAGACACCACTTGTTTTTATTTCAACACAGCTGTCATATATGTGTTTTTACCAAGGTAGATTTTTATTATTATTATTTCTGTCGTACACCTGCACAAGAAGGTTTTAGTTCTGTCTGAGATCAATCAGCATGTGTGTGTGTCTGTGTGTGTGTGTGTGTTTTGTAGTCTGTAACTGACCGTGACAGTGATTTTAACTGCTGGGTCAAAAATGACCCAGAGACAATCTTTGTACCCAAGTGGTGTACAGCTTCCATGGAAATATGAATGAAGGCAATATTCCCCTTTTTCTCACTTTAGGAATAGTCATAAAATTTCAAGTTGAAAAAAAAAATGTTTATGGCGTTTTCTCTGCTATTCAACACAGTTTCGAAGGATTAAATAGGTGGGTTAAAGTGTGTCGACTGTAAGTGTTTCTGAAATCATTGTTTTAACTCATATACTGTGTAGGCTCCAGTTTTACATACCATGTATCTGATGTCCAATATGGAAAATGTCCGTCTTTGTATTCATCTTTCTGGTCTCAGTGAATGAGTTATCGTCTCCAGTCAAGGCGAAAAGCAGCAGCACGGGCGCTCCTCTTTCGAGCGAAACACCGACAGTTATATCTGTAGAGTCTAGACAGTCGTCCTTCTCTGTCACCACAGAGGCCTGAAGACCGGATACTTTCTCCAACACGCAAACCTGCAATACGTGAAGAATCACAATATAGAGGAACACATACATTTCCCTCTCCGGTCACGGGTATAACAACATGTTTTATGTGTAAGGCACATTGTAAGGCTGGTTTAAACAAGTGCTATAGAAATAAACTTTATTATCACTATTACTATAACATTGTTTCACAGGCCAAATTCTACAGTCATCTCATACAGTGTTTCCCACACATTAATTTATTTGTGGCAGTATAAACATTGGCCGCCACATATTGATGTTATAATTTTGAGCTTTGTGTCCCATTCTCTCTCATTCAAGACAGTGCACCTGTCAGTGAATAGCATGATGTTATATACTCCGATACAGTGGATGGCGGTGTGGTTTTTCATCCACTGGTAAAACCAACAAGGAGAGGAGGAGGACTGTTTAACGCAGTTGGCTTGGCTGTAACTTCCTCTGCAAAGAAGACTTGTTTTACTGTCAACATCTGAGCAATTCGGTCCAATACAATTTAGAAAGCCTAGAAAAGGAGCCAGATTAAATTATTTGATCCTCATTCAAGTTAGCATGGCGCTAAACCGGAAATTAGCCGACTCGGTTGGCAGAGGGCTCAAGTGTGCATGCTCTATGGCAAATAGTTGTTAGTCTAGTGTAGTGAAGAATGAGGGGTCACAATTGGTCAAACACAAATAAGGTAATATATGTATCAACAACGCGATATCAACGCTCAAACACAATATGAAAATAATCTATTATGTATGTCTTGTTGCAAAGAGTTATTTATAATTTCTTTATCGTTGGTAATTTTTTTATGACCATTATCATTATTTCCCTCTTCCCGCAAATAAGCATGTCTGTACATAATTTTATCTATAACAACTGGATGCAGCATTAAAGATACCTGACGTCTACCTTGATTGATTAAACATTTAAAAACTGTTGCACTGATTAGCTGAGGGATCAGCTCAGAGGTGGGTGATGCATCCACTCTGCTGTTGCCACTAATGAGGTGATGGGATTCCACGACTAAAGGTTAAATTTAATTTCTTTAATTTAGAGCGGCTTTGCTGCTCAATCAGCTCAATCAAAATCTTAAGTTTAAGGAGGCACAGTGCAGGTGAAAATGTTGTTTTGTGCACTGGTCATTGGTGAGATTTTGAGCAAATATGTTTTCTTTTAGACAAGAGGAAAGAAAATAATCCAAAATACACATATAGCTGTTTATTTTATTAAATCTTAAATAAAAGAAAACTGTGAGTAAACTAATAAGTTATCAAATGAAATTCATCTCCCTAAATCTTTTGTTTCATACTCGTCCATCACTGTCATATAAAAACATGGTGGAAAGGCACAGCATGCCACTTGTTTCAGTTTTATTGAGAGGGGATGACGTGTTTATTTGATTAATGTTGATTTACCTGCAGACTTGTAGACATTTCGGGGAAAGTGACCATGTTCGATGCATAAATGGTCAGCTGGTGGCAGCCTGGCCCGAGCTGCTCCACCATTTGTGGAGTCACTGTGATGTTCTGGGGAACGTTTCCTCTGACAACAGACAAACCGGGCAACAACATTTCATCGCTCTGGATTCTGTAGGTCACATTTGTGCCTGTAGAAAGTAAACAGAAGAATATATTTGAGCAGTATAAACTCAAAGTATGATGCACGACTCTTCCAACAGTGGACAGGATGCATTATGGTCGATTATGGTCCTCTTACCTGCATTTACTTCCATTTGAATCTGAAATAGCTCTTTGTAAAGAGCTTTGCAGTTGGCTGCATGAAAGGACAGTTTCTCAGCATAGCATGTGATGACACCAAAATTTCTGATGGGCTCTTGAATGTCTATTATTTTCTGAGCAGTAATGTGTGTGTCACTGCCGGTACATTCAACTGCCACAACAAATGAGCCTGGATGAGTATATTTATGCACCGCTCCGCTCTCCAACCTGAGAAGAAACATGTGTAGAATCAGTTAGCGGCGAGCGCATCACGTTCCTCTCTGGAGAAAAAGCATGTGTTTTAAAGATATGTCACACACAAGTCGAAACATCTTCTTCCCTTCTAAGGTGGAGATGTGTTCACATTGATAATAATAATTACTGTTGTTTGTTATTTTACTGGACTGTGCTTTTTATTTATTAGCACTAAACCCAGTAATGCCGGTTTGCCCCCAGACAGATGTCGGCACACCACGAGGTTAGATGTTTCTAGCACAAAAATAAAAAAATAATAAATATTAAGACATATATAACTGTTAATGCTGTTTTTATTTTTGTGGGGCAGAATGTAGGGTCCCTTATTATGAGGTATTTTTCAGAATCGGAGCATGGCGGGCAGAGTGACACTGTGCAGGATCCGAGTGCTACCAAAGCCCTGAGAGCCGACTGAAAAAAGATCATCCTTACAAAACATTTCAGACTTCAGAGTAAACAGATCACCTGATTTTTTTTTTCTCACTGAGGGCTACAGTATAAAACCATTTAGCATCTTAACTGTACAAAACAAAAGGTTCTTGCTTTTGGCTGGCACTCCACCATTACATTTTAGCCTTGGCCCTCCAAGGGAAAATATTTGGAGAAGGATGTGTTCTACCTATAGAGTAAGTATAGTAACAAAAATGTAAACGTTTAATGGGCGGTGTAAAATAACCTTTGTGGCAGCGTTTGCAATTGCAATTAAGTTGTTTTCCAAGTTTTTCTTGTCTGAACTTCCAGAGCGTTCATGTGAGTTTAAAGGGGTATTATAATGGTTTATTATTCCATCCCCATAAAGACAGGGAACTTAAACAAATAAATAAATAAATCATTTGAGCAGCAGAGGCTGAGATATCTTGAGTTACATCTGTCAGAGACACTGCAGTATTTCCCGTAATGAAAAATCAGTGGCGTGTCGATTAAAACATTTTTTGATTCTTATTTTGAATCCAATTAGTCAGACACAGTCAGTCGGTCTGCACAAGGCACTACTCACCCCTCCGGACTGTGCAGAGAAATAATGTGACCATCTCCCGTAGTCAGCTTGCAATGAAGGTCTCCCCGCGGCAAATCTAAGAGCCACTTCACACTGATGCTGACGTCATCAGAAACGGCAGCCACAGCGCTCGCTGACAGTGTGAGTCCTAGAGGGAGGGAGAAATCAGCAGAGGTGAGGAAAGTGCCTGCAACAAACCGGGCAAAGACAGACAGACAGACCAACTTCCGGGAACAAGACTCAAACGATGATCTTGTGTCCAGAAAAGAGTTCCACCGAGCAGCCCTGACAATATCTCTCCTCTTTGCTTTACCATGGTTACAGTTGTTCAGGGAACAAATCTCTGTGCTCGGTCGATGCCTAAGAACCAGACTAGGAATTTCTTGTGTCAGGCAGGACGTTATGAGGCAACCAAAATGAGGTGTCATCAACTATGATACACTGCACAGCAGACATATGACTCAGGCCATCTGGTCTGAGAAACTAACGTGACAACATAAAAAGAACACAGACAACTCATTTGAGTCAAGTCAAGTCACGAGCATGGAGGCCCTGACGGTCAAAACACAACAAGGTTGTAATGTCGTAAGTTTTTGTGAAATGTTGCGTTCATATTTTAAATGTTGTGTTTATATTTCAGTTGTTGTGTTTATATTTTAAATGTTGTGTTTATATTTCAAATGTTGTGTTTTTCTGTAAAATGTTCAGTGTTTTGTAGAATTATCAGTTCAGTTATTCTTTTATAATGAAGATTAATTTGTTTGCCTGGCACTAAAGTGTGAATATTACAACAAAAACAAAACAACACATAAACACCCGCGTCGGCTACTTGGCCAAATTGTCATTTTAATCATCAGAATTGGTATCAGCCCACAATTTCACAATTAGTGGGTCCTTATTTCATTTCTACCTGTATCTGGTGTGGTTTGCACATCAAGCCTTGAGTTTGTGAGAACCATGTCCTGAGTTACCTGTTATGTTTCTATGCTGTTGTTTGGTGTTGATTACCAATTAAACCCAATCGGCTCTATGTCCTGTGATAGCTCTCTTCCTTCCAACAAGATTTATGTGCCGTGTTTTAATGTTCTTAAACTATGCAGACTGTATAAAAACACAACGTCAAGTCTGTGAAACATGTCACATTGCTCGTCAGTTACTGGGGCCAAAAAAGTTGCTGCTTGTCACCTACTGGTTGCAGAAAGTGTGATTCCCTATTGAAACATTAATAATAGAGACAGATTATACTCAAATGACCCACCTTCTCTGCAGTGGTAGTCCAAAGACAGGTAGCTCCCCAGCTGAGGACAGGGTTCACCAAAGGTGTGAACAACTTCAGTGATCTGGCAGACCTGACGACCATGGCAATGAGCTGGGAAACCCATGGAGAGCATAATCAGCTACTGACAACACACGGCAGTGATAATGAGTTCGAAGAGCAATTACAGCTGAATGACAATGGAAAGTTATCGTTTTCTTCTAGAAAGATTTATCCTGTTATTTACCTAACCATCCTAGAAATAACACCTCAGAGAGGGATTAACATTTCCTATTTATCATGAACACTGTTAATTGCACTCGTGTGAAGGTCTCATCATGGGCTCAGAACAAAACACTTCACATTAAACCCACACACACACTCACACAGAGGCCCTGGGCTGCACATCTTCAGTTTCCTGTTCAAGGACGCTTTGATATGCAGACAGGATGAGCAGCTGAAACTACAAAAGCTGCAACTACCGAATAGACCTGCTTGAACACCTGAAATGCAGCCGCCGATGCATTTTCTCCATTACAAAAACAAGGCCTGCGTTTGTAAATGTTATGTCGTGGCGTAGAGTGATGACAGCGTACTATTGAGAGCCGAAGTCACGCCTCTTCCGATTTGCCCCATGGGACCTTATTTTATAAAAATTGGTATGAGAGTGGGTGGAGAGGGACAAAAAAACATTTTTTCAATCCTGCTTGATTTGTGCCACGAACTACGCGTATGATGTTGCCAGTTTAAAAGATAATTTTTCAACATGAGAGACTCACAGTTTGTTGCAATTAAAGTAAAATGTCATCGAGTTTTGTGTTAAACCGCTCAGTGAACAACATCGCCTCCCTCGACACACATCACCAACTCCAACATGGCCGCCAGCACAACTCAGCACAGAAAAGGTACTAAATAAGGAGAATCACAATAAATCTGGTCATATTGACAACTGTTGTCTTATATTTCATTAGTTTTATGACACACTGCGACTTTCTCAAGTTGAAAATGTATCTTTGAAATGAACATACATCATGCGTGTAGTTAATGGCACTGTAGTTAATGGTCATTTCAAAATGATTTGTCTCTCTTCATTCACTACCACGCAAAGTAATTGTTAATTAAGGGACAGGAAGTTCCTTTAGTCAGACATTTGTTTTGCAGGGTTAAAAGCACTGTAAGGGAATTGTCTTGTTGACAAAATACAGCATACATTCCCAATAACATTAAGCATTTTGTTTGGGGCGTAGGTACTAAAGCTGGAATAAGTGATCAAGGGTTGAAATAAGGAAAAATTCACAGTCTAATAGAAGTGTGGTTAAAAAAGTGGATATTATTAAGGGTCAGTTTGAGTCAATGAAGCCTTGTGAAATGTTAACTTAATGAAGACAAAGCATACATCACCTTTTAAAGGGTTTGTTGAGACGCACCTATTACAAATAACGCTGCTAACTAGATACCTAATTCAGTTAAAGGCAGTTTAACGCTGAGGGTGCAAAATTGAATTTATAATCTGTTAAACATTAAATCAGACAATTGTTTTTTTCTACACTCTTAAGGCCCTGACAACACCCTGACAAGCCATATGTGATGCATTACTTTTAAATATTATTTAATGCAACTCAACATGATAGAAATACTGAATTAAATAATATACTTTACATAAGATTTATGTATTTGAAATTCACAGTCAATGTTTGACTTCATCCAATGCAAGCTCAGATTTGTTCCAGGGAATATATGATACTGAATGATCTTTCTGTGTGTGTTAGCTCTGTGGCGAACAAATTAAGAGTGTTATTAAAGGTCCCGATTATCAAATGTTTGCTGGGAAAGGCTGCAGTGGCTCAAGAACCTAAACGAGATGAGCAAGTTTGTAAAATGAATACATAAACAGTTTGCTTTTGCCATCAGCTTAATGCACGAGTCAATATTTACTTGAAAATGGATGGAAATCATTGTTGTATCTTTAAGGCTATTAAGCTTTTAAGCTTTTATTGTGTGCTTTTTTATATTCCGCCTTATGTCGTAAGGCACAAACATTCTCTGCTGGTCATGTGTGAGACAATATGCGCATTGTGATATCCAGCGATCACTTCATCAGCAGAGGACTGAGTTTCGTCTCGGTATTCATCCATGCAGAACCTTTTCATGAGCCATCAGTGTTTGTGTTTCTATTCAGAGTTCAGCAGATGAAATGAAGCTGCGAGTGATTATTGTGCAGATCAGATCAGTTAACAGTGCTGGGTTGGGTAATTGTATAACATTCAAACAATCAGTTATCATAACAAGATAGACAACTACATAATGTAGAAATAATTCATGTTTGTATTGCACACAAAAACAATCTGAATATGTTTTTACCTCTCAGTGCTTCTGCAGCGTCCACCCAGCCACACTGAATCTGTGTGGGTGTTGTTAGTGGTGAGGATCGACAGTAATGGATGTTCTTCCGACCGTAGAAGCCGCCATCTATCATTAAGACTTGACCAGGACCACAACGTAGAGTGGTGTTACGACCTGCACATGCAGTGGATCTACCAGACTCTGTGAAGAATACAAAATCAATAAAAAAAGTAGCGACGCAGCATATAGTGATTCAGGAGGCTGTTATTTTTTTCTAAAGTATGATTCAGAACACATACCAAACTGGCAGATGAAAGGCAGTCTTTTGTTGCAGTCTCTTGTTGCTTCCCATTGGAACCCCGAGTCTCTCAGTATGTGTCCACAGGTTGCTCCTGGCTGTGGGCTGCTCACCCAGCTTGAATAGGTGATTTCTGAACCGTCCAGCCAAGTGAGAGGACCTGAACAGGAGTGGAAAACTGCTGAACATACGTTGTTTTACGTGTTTAAGTGGGGTTCTATGGGAAGCTGTCGATTGAAGTCGGCACTTACCGTTTTTGAAAACCTTGGATGCGTCCAAATCTGTACATGTCACACTACGATGATGACTTTGTTAATTTCCTTCCATATTTTTCTCATGATTCTTATTGCGCTTGGGCAACAGATATAGAAAATGTCATGCAATCATTGTCACGAATTTGTCAGTTTACATCTCCCACTGTAGACACTGAGATAAGGTGTGCTGCCTCCCAGACACCGCGGTAACATTCTGTTCCTTCAGCATCTAATCATCACCACATCTCATACAGGAGACTGGCTCCATGATATACCAAACTCCATATCCTCTCATCAATTACGGAGTCTCTTAGGTAGGCACATTTCCATAGTGGGGAGTAGCCCATAGGGAGTTAAATAGTTTAATCTCAGACCGGGACGCGTCTTTGCCATCTCTCCTGAATCTCCTTTGATCAGATGAACAAACCTCGTCAGCAATCCATTAGCACAGCTTTTTTCACAACTTCAAATAGAAAAGTAAAGTTGCAACAGAAAGGACTGTAAAGGTTCAACATTTGCAAAGAAGAACATTGCTGACATTTATTCTGGCGATTTGGTTCGGCACAGACCAAACAACCGGACCGAAACAGCTTGAAAAGGCGGGTCTTGTTCCGCTTCCAAGTGGTGCATTTGGTTTGTAGAGTGACAACAAGTGGACAAACGACTGAATTTTGAATAGCAGACGTTTGATTTTGACGGCTTATCAATCATGAACTGTCCAAGAAGTGATCTGTTGCCTTTAAATTGCCTTTAAATCTGTTGCCCTTGATGGCAAGGTGTTTGCACGTCAGGGTGGGTATTTTTCCATTTTCCATTTTAAAATGTGCCACACTAACAAGCCCCTGAATCACGACACCTCGTTTTGTGCCGGCCCCTACCTGTAAGTTATTATTCACAACATGCAGGGATTTGCAGTCTGGATATTACTAATAAGGCTGATAATGAGTCATTTCTTTGTGAGCTCTCTGTGACAGCAAAGAGCATAAATACACATCAAAGCCATGTAAGGGCTGCATGACGTTTGAATTCCCCACATCTTTCAAGATGATGCACTAATAATGCAGGATGACTGTCACAGACAACTGTCAGAATAAGCGAGTTACCATTCAGCCTGTGTGACTTCATGTTTGTAAAAGTCAATGTGAACAGGGACTGGACCAGAACTAAAAGCAATAACATGTCAATTTTTTCACCTTGTTGACCAAATGACCCAAACGCAGAAGCTCAAGTGCTTGAGAATACACCGACTTCACCTGTGTTGACAAAGATGTGTTTTCCAATGTCACGGTGACTTCTGTTAATTTGACAGAATACTTCACAACAACGTTCACACAGTTTTCAAGGACAGGATGAATAGAACACTCAGCGTCAAGATCCACTTTATCAACCTACACCTCTTCGAAATACTCTCAGTACCAACATATTAAATTGAATAGTATTTAGCGGTTTCAGTGTCATTAAAACATTACACCAACATTAATCCTATTCACAGACTACAGCATAATGTAGTGGTTAATTTCTCTGCTATAGAACTCCACTGTTTAAAAACATGGATATTAATGACGTTTCAAGGGGTGACACGTTTTTTTTTCCATCACAATGTAAGAAAAATAGTCGGAAAACAAGGAATTTGTTTGCATGTTAACTTACTTATATGCCCATGCTAACCACTGTCTAAAAAACATGAGGCTTCAGGGCACAAACACTTATTTTGATGTGGCACAAGGGACAGTAACAGGGTTTGACAATTCTGGAATCCACAATTATCACTTCTTATAAAAATAATTACAGTGTGAAGCCATTTCTCACTTCACTCTTGAGGAGAACGTTTCACACCAGTTAAAAAAGCCAACTAGCGATTGAACAGAGGAAAAGTGAGGATAAGGATTAATTGGACCAGACTTTTATTAACCTCTTTCCTTCAGCAGTACAAGATTTGATGAAGCGAATCACATACAATAACGGGCTATGAAACAACCTCAGTTTAACTGTTACCTTGATAGTTTCAGATGCCTCTATATGACCTGCCTGGCAAACAAGACTGCATCATTTAAATGTCTGTTACTGGGTCAGAGTCAGACTCATCTGAGTCGGAGAAGACATAAGATTGAAACTTTTTTTTAATGAGTTTAGGAAGAACTGAGGGGTGTGACAGTGTTAGGAAAGAAGCTGCTCTGTAGTCTGTGTTATGGTACGGTGTGTAAAGTTTACTTTAGTCGTATAACAGTTATTATCTTACATAACCACAAATACATACAAAAGCTGCATTAAAGACTGAAAAAGGACAACTCGAAGGTTTTTGTGCCATTCCAGATATAGAGTTAATTTTCTGAAGTCTGTCCCAGAACCACCAGCAATCTTCTTGGCTGTATATTCATTTTTCTACCCAATCACCAACTTAAATGTCAGCTTAGTACATTTCTGCAAAACAACAGAAAAAACCAAATGTTCCTTTATGTTGCAACTTTGTTTAGGATAAATCTCTCTAAGTCTCTCTCCTGTCATTACACTGTGCTTCTGCTTTGGTTAAAAAAAACAAAGCTCTTAAAATACCTGCTTTGGCGCCTCAGACGGTCCGACTTCCTGTGAAAAATAGCCTGTTGTGACACCACAAAAACATCTGGAAATATCCCCAGGTGTCCTTAAAAACATCCTGTGGCGTGACTCGAATTGTAATTAGCCTTGTTGTTTTATAATAATGCAAACCAACGTTCCCTCCACCTCCTGATACACAGTAATGTGAATGTGACATGCTACTTTCTGTACAAATGTCGACCTTGGACGTCAATTGCTAAAATGACATCCTGGCGTCCGGGCTGGAATTTTTACAGCTATGATACAGTATATGCTTTCATTGGTAATGGAGCTTGATAAATTGTTGAATAAGATTTATTTTATTATATATAAACCCCCGCTAAAGACTTGCTACTGAGTACTCATCCACCTAAGTGTGAGTATCTGCATGAGAGTAGATTTTCACAGATTTTCATAACCCAGTGCATGAATGACACGTTTCTGACGTCTTACCTTTAACAGTTGGAGGATATTTCAGGTTTGTAGAGGCAGAGGACGCTGCTCCAAACCACAGATCCTTCTTGGGGTCTGAGTGTCTTTGAAGGAAATTTTGAGTTTCTTCATTCAGGATGAAAACAAGGTGTCCATCACGCTGCTCACACCAAGCCTGAGCACCGGAGAAACTACACCGGAGACCCACAAACTCATAGCAGGAGGCTCCAAAGGCCTTCCGGTGTTCTGGACAGGAAACAGTCACCTCCGTCTTAACTTCAGCGCAAGACAGAGAACTGAGAGTCATCAGGATCAGCAGGAGCAGGTATGTCTGGAGCATCCTTTCTGTTTTCGCCGCAAACAATCTTTTCAACTTCTTGGAGCTATTAGTGCAGAGGAGAAGGTAATAGTCTTCTTTGTTCGCCTGATCTTCCCGTACACACACCCTGCTGACATCCCGTTTTTAAATGGGTCTGACACGAGCCTCTCTCACACACCTTGTTCTGGGTTAGTGGAACATTGTTTACCTAACAGAGAGGCTCTCTCAAAAACCACTGAATGCATTACCTTTGTACACAATCAGAGCTGCAACAAAGGGAACCTGGGAGACCGGCATCGGCCAGATGGCAAGGTAGCCTGAGGTTAGGGTTTACCGATGATTTACACCATTTAATGAAAAGGAATTTGTAGTTTCATATTTTAAAAATCTAATGACTTATTGAATTTTTGATGTGAATATTCTAAAACTGATGAACCCACATAGAATTAAAACACAACTGTCCTCCTCAGCTCTGCGCTGCATACGGTACACTAAAATGTGAGTAGTTACAAAGACACACGTGAGGAAGAAACGATTAGTATCTAATGATTTTATTGCTAACTCATTAAATACTAACTCCTGAAGCATTGCTAACTCTTTTTGTGCACCTTCAAGTAAAATGAAACATAACACTGAGCAGTTACCGAATAGGATCAGTTATTAATGATAATAAGGCAGCTGTAGCTCAGGAGGTAGAGCAGATCGGCTGGTAATCGGAAGGTTGCTGCATTGAATCCCGGCTGCGTGTGGAAGTGTCCTTGAGTAAGATACTGAACCCCTAATTTGTCCTGATATGCAGTTGGCACCTTGTGTGGCAACCTCCATCATCAGTGTATGAATTTGTGTGTGAAGGGGTGAATCTCATTGAGTGGTCCAGTAGAATCATTAATTACACTTTTTTTTTAAAATTTTTTTTGATTAAAGTGAAACATCATTCACACTCATTAAAGAGGACCTTTGTGTCACTTTGTGGTTACGTTTTCAAAAGAATGCTGTGACAGCGTTGTGCTAATGGTTTGATAAGGTTTAGGCACAACAGCCACTTGGTTAGAGTTGAGGAAAGATCATCGCTCTGTTGGAAGATGTCCTGATGTCTTCTTGAAAATATCCAGTGGTTCCAGGCTTACAGATTGTGAAACAGCCCCTTGGTCAGTGGCCTTGAAATGAATGCTAATGCTTAACAGCTTCTCCATCGTTTCCAAGCTGTCCCTGAAAAAGCAGTTGTAATGAGAACACTTCAGTCCAAAAATCTCCCAAGGACCCAACAAACAAACTTCATGTACAGTGACACCTTTTTGTTTATTTTTCTCTACCTTTCAGAGAAATAAAACATGTTTCTGATGCAGGATCCAGTTTGTTCATGCAGATAATGTATCACACGTGTGAGTTTAATTCAAAATGATACAAAACTTGTGTGTCCAGTGTTTTCTAAGATCATGTCCAGCTATTCCCAGTCTGGTATAGCTTAGTCATGTCGTGAAACACACACACACACACACACACACGCACACACACACACACACACACACACACACACACACACACACACACACACACACACACACACACACACACACACACACACACACACACACACACACACACACACACACACACACACACACACCACTCAGTATCAATTTGCACCCTCGGTACTGCACAAAGTACTTCTGCCAAACAAGGACATCTGCTCCCCGTAATGCGGTGGAGAGTGTTTTTCCTTGTGGGATGTGTCTGACAAGAAAAAGACAAACAAGTTATTAAAAACAACCCACGCGTAAAAACCGGCTTGGATCAATCTGTGCCCAAAAAGCTACACCAGTTTGAATGTGTCATTGACAGCACAGTGGGTCTGAAACCCACCAAAATGGTAACAAATGCTGTGACACTGGAATCCCCTGCCTTTGAATTGCTGCTGTTGCTTTTTGATCCGAGAGGTACTTTAATAAGATTTACTAATAATAAGAATAATACTTTAATAATTTAAGAAACATAAGCTCTGAAATAAGTTTACACAGTTGCAAGATGTACTGATAAATTACTTTTTGACCTGAGTCTGCTATTTCCTGACTGTATGTTCATGTTCTGATGTTAATCTGTTGTAATGAGCAAAAATCACTCTATATTTATCTGTTTCCTTATCAAGCGGTTTCATGTCCATCGATGCAGACTGCTTGACATCACTTGACTCTATCTCGTCTGAATTTTTCTATGTTTGAACTCAGACAAAATGGAAGTGTTGACCATGTCTTTGTATCTGTGTATTTATAATATCCGCCTCACCGTCCGTAATGGATTTTCATTATTCTTATAAATGCACGACTGAAGCCCTGTATCAACAACATGTTTACATCTGGCTGGGCGGGAGCGAACAGCAGCGGGGGCAGGCAACACAAGCCCGTCTTCTTTGTAAAAGGCTTTTTATCCTCTTAAGTCAACAAAAGAGGATGGATTTTTGTTATCAAAATATGCAATCAGGCTTGTCTGTCACGGGAATTGGCTCTACAGAGAGAATGGCAATGCCCAGGTCCTTACGATACCAGAACCTTCTGGTGTCTGTGTTTCATTTTCGATTGCATTAGGGTCTTATTAAGGGCCTGGACCAAGAAGGTGGATCACTGGATTATGGAACAACTGTTTTAAATTAAGTGCTGGGTTATACTTGCCAAATTCAACCTGAACCCTCAGTAAACATGCTCTTGAGTCAAGTAATCTAATTTCCGTGGTTTTGTCCTGCTGATTTTGAGAATTCTTCACATCCTGATACTAGTTCATATGTTTTTTCTCTACCTTCTCTTGCTGTTGCTGTGTCACTGGTGGCCTGAGAATGGGCTAGCTAGATCGTTGCAGTCATAGGCACAGTTCAAACTTCAAGGTTGGGGTTCACAATATTGGGTATACAGCAACAGAAGTTCGAATTGCTTTTAATAAGGATACCATCAAAAAGCCCTTCTTCATGGATAGGAAGACAAGTTTTGGCTTTGACTACCAGTTTTGGTTGCTACAAACACAGCTGGAAATTGTCCCAGGGTCTCCTTACAAATGAGAGACAACGAGCTCAACTACCGTATATAACTCCAGTATGGGGTGTTAAATCCCTCTTGTAGTGAATAAACAAAGGAAAAATAAAAGGACAGCACTCCCATCGAACTATTTATTCTTGCCACCTGGTTTCCAGGTCTCAAGGTCTCATTTTGTACTTTCTTCATGTGCTGCAAGCAAATCGCGGATGGAAACGTAAGATGATGAGCACAGACACAGGCTGCAGGCAGGACAGAAACCCCTCCTAACAGATCATCATATCATATTTGAGGAAATATAATACGTTTCCATATTCAATGAAAACGAGAGGCGTTATCATGTGCCTCAGTCTACACCATTGCCATCAATGTCAGCTACAAATATTAGAGACTGACCTCTGGTGGAGAGAAGTAAAGTGCATGGATCCTACACACACACACACACACACAGACACACACACTCTAACAGCAGGAGGAAGAGGCAGCTGTTTGCAGTGAAGTTCATTTCTCTGTCACTTTCTGTTGAGAAAACAATGGTACACTCAGACCCTTGGACCCTGCATACAAATGTGAAACATCAAGGGTGGCAAATGTCGGATATGAAATGTTCCACAACACGTACTTCCTGATTTTTTTTGCATTGTGGCATATGAGTGAATTCTGAGGAATTGAGATAACATGAAATATGCAAATTCATACAAATTCGCTTGCTTTGGCTTTCAGTAAGTATGGGATAAAATATGAGTACAAATACACTTAAGAAATATGTTGCAAAGTGATCAAAAGTAATCCAGCTTTTAATGGTGTGTAGTTCAAGAGAAGTGAAATAAATACATTAACTCAAAAGCAGCCATGTCCCCAGCTGATTAAAATCATGCAGCATCTGAAGATGAGAGATTAATTAATGAATGATGACAATTGAACTGAACTTTGACACTGAAGGACTGATGTAGTCAATGTTAAGCAGAGAGAGTTATGCTGCTAGACTGGCTGGCAGACTGGTTGTATCAGTTAATCATCACGTTTGCATGCATTTGTCTCATGAGGTTTCCATGGAGCAGAGTATTTCCACCTGACAGCACAGTCGACAGGCAGGCACTTTATTCTGAATGAAATGGAATTATAATTAGAGATTAGAGAATAATAATACTTGTGCGTTTGTTTGGTTCTTTTGGAAGTACTGACCAACACTCTGAGGGTACGTTTTTGAGTTTGTTGTTATTGCTGTGGACATTGGAACTGTCTTGATACTTGAATGAGTAAAGTGAATGATGAACTGTTTCATTGTGTGGCAGATACTTGTGTTAAAAAAAGACTGTGGTGAAAGCACTGAAGCACTGACTCAACTTTGTAACTCAAGTAAAAGTAATCAAGTACAGAAAGAATAAAAGTAAAAATACACCTCGGAAGGACATTTCAACCATTTCTACTCAAATTTCTGTCAACCCACAATCCAAAAGTGTCCGTATTTGATGAGTCGGGAATGACACAAATGAACTTTTCTTACAAATAGGACCTTTAAAGTCTGAATTCTGAGCCAAGTAAAAAATCTGAATTGTCTGAAAGTCTGAGATTTTCAGATCTTTTCAATCCTCTTCTGTATATTTCAAACAAAAGAGCAGCAAAAATCGCCGACTGTCAGACACATTCCTGCACTCACGTCTCACCACTGAGCATACAGCTTTGTAAGGGAAAATTGCGTTCAATGTAAAATCATCTCATTTTTCTTTTGCTTGTTTTTCTTTTTTGCGCTGGTGACCAGTTTAACTACACCTGACTGGTTAAAGTAATGAGAAAACTGGCACCCATCCTGCGATGGACTCTGTTCGTGCTAGTGGCCATCAGCTTCATCTGGTGTCTGACTCTGTCATTTCTCATCCTGGTCTGTATCTTCATTCACCCATCGACAACACAACATACAGTGTGCCGAACAAATGACTTAATCCTGAGCTGTAACTCACTATTTCATTGAACTAACCATGACTCATCTCTTGTAAAACCCCAGCTTTTTGCTTTTAGTTCACTGCTAAAATGCATTTTGATACCAGCACTTTGTTGTGTAACTGTGTTTTGCCTGAATAAACTGATTTTTAGGGCGATGCTGACAAGGATGGCATCAGTTTGACCCATCAGAGCAGAATGCAAAGCAAAGCGTGGAGGGAAAACAGCAGGGCTAAAGGTGAGAAGAGAACACAGAGATAACAAGAGGCGTGATAAAATGGATGAGGGAGCAGCTGGAGGATTCATGGAAATATACAGTAGATACTTCTCCCTTAGTTCTTGTCCCTGAGCCAAAAGAGTGGTTTATATATTTTATCTGCAAGGTAACTTTCACCTAAGTGATCTCAACATTTAATATCACACCGTGGTTTATTTGCTGTTTACATTCTGTATTATAGTCCATGTGATGTGTGAACGTATTTTTTTCATAAAAGCATACAAATTTGGCACACTTGAACAGTTTGGAGCTCTGAACAGTTTCAGAAATTGAACCATGACAGAAAGGTGGCACTTTTTATGCTACACCATAGTCAAATGATGTACTTTGCATTGTATCTCCTCACCGAACCTGATAGCACAGAAAAGGTGATGTCTGCCTGTGTTTACATATCGTCACGGTGTTTCCCCATAAAACATTCTGAACTGTCAGTTGAATAAGGCGTGTATTCAGTGAAGTTGATACAGATATGATCAAAAATCTGATAAAAAAATACGATGATGATGAATATCTGAGCCGATAATTGGTTGATGTTATATTATATTGCCTTTAATATCAGATACTGTAAGACTTTTACTCAAGCACTGATTAATTATATCAGCGACTTTCATTTTTACCAGAATCATATTTTAACACAATATCATGACTTTTACTTTAAGTACGACTTTTGGTTACTTTATAGATCACTTTGCTTATAGATCACCGTCATTTAATGTCATTTTTATGATCACAAATGTTTTTTCTCCATCGTGTCAGAACGAGATTTTGCATCCTTAATTTCCGTTTTCCGGGAGATATCTTGTCAATCGGCGCCTCAACCTCTGCTCCGTTTCCCCCTTCTTCCTCCCTGACCTTCCTTTAAATACCTCCCCTCTCTCTGCCAGACATAATGAAGAGAATTGTCAAGTTCGTCGATGATCTCCTGAACATTGTGGGACCCCCTGGCGACCGTGAGCAAACTCTTCTCGTCTGTAAATATACACTTGTGTCTCAGCCCTCAGTTCATAAAATTATTATTTTTTTTTTAATCTGAAATAGCATTTCAGTGCAGTAGCACGACTTCTAAGAGGAATTTCCGTGTAGTTTTTGCAGACTGAATACTGTATGATGGGTAAATGTTATCTTATTGCCTCAACAGCTCTTTTCAGATGCAAGCCTCTTCAAATTATGCTCGGAGCAGAGAACTAATTTGTCAAATTTACACTTGCCGCCCTCTCCCTCTCAGTCTCTCCCCCGCCTCCTTTGAAGGACTACGAAGAAGAGTTCAGAGTGCTCCAGGTTAAAATGGAGGCAGAGATAGACAAAGGAAAACTGAGGGAGGAGTTGGTTGAGGGGCTGAAATCTGATAAGGTGCGACTGCAGCAGCAAGTGGCTCACCTGGAGGAACTCTTGAGGCTGCAGACATTGAAGGAACTTACCAGGGATGGTAAGGATATCAAATTGTAAAGAGCAACGTGTGACTACTGAGGAAGAACTTGAATGTATGATTTGAAGAGATAAGTGTTTTCTCAGAAAAAAACTGAGCACTGTAGTTTAGAGCAGATTTTACCCAAAAATGAGGAGATGGTGCTGTTGTCGGGGACTATTTTCAGCGGTGGATGAATTCACATTTGGTGGTCTAAATAAAGCAGGTCATATTATATAACAGGTAAACAATATTTTTTGCACAAAGGCAGAGAGAACGACCTTGATTGTTCAGTGTTTTTGAATCATCCAATGAGGACTGGATAGAAGCTAGTCATGTGAGCGGTGAAGGCTGTCTTACTCAACATGCCTTAAATGTTAATGAAGACATCTAATAAACGTAGATGCCAAGTGCTAAAGTAAACAGACATCAATATGCAGGAAAGTTTTATCTTCTTCTGTTCCACCGTTCTTTGTTAAGAAAAGTTTTTTGTGTTTCTCAGGTGGTCAAAACGAAGAGGACAAAAATTGTCCACTGCCTCTCATGGATGGATACCCAAACTGTGTGGATAAATTAAAGGTAAGATATTTTTGGAATCATTGTAATAGCAGCGTATATGGTGTCCAGAATCTGACCAGATTAAAAGATCAATTTTTGAAGCTGCAGAAAGCACAATTAAAAAAAAGAAGAGAGCTTTAAAAAAGAAGAACCAGAGGTAGCCTGCCTGATCTCCTCCAGCAGCGTAAATCCATCTTCTTCCACTTATCCGGATGCCCTTTCATTCAATTTTTGATATATGTATTTTTATATATTATAATAATATACAATATATAGTTTTTAAAGCCCTACATTTGGAAATGATGCAAGTATACAATAGGCTGTTTTACCACCTACACACTTGTTTTTGACTATTTTATATGCACAAAGTAAAAAAACAACTTTGTAAACAGAAATAATTAAGACCTATAATTAATTTTTGCCTCCGTTACCCTCAAGCAGGCATATTTTGAGGTCATAGTATCACACTGTGGATTTTGAACCAGTGGATTTTTCTCTAGAAAAATGTTCAGTCAGCCTTGATAAAACTGTTAGTCCCAAACTTTCAGCTTTGTTTCTCAGTAACATACCCGTACTGAAGAAGAACAGTATTTCCTGTCCTCACTAAAATACTACAGGAACCGTTCCTCCATCTTTCCCCATGGTCTTAACTTTACCTGCATAGAAACCAATACATATTTTAGTATTATCAGATTTACTTATACTGTAAAACATGGGCTGTGAATAAAGTGTTAACATCTCTTTAATAGCTCATCTTAAGTTTTGTCTTCCACTGGACCATTGCATTGATGATGATGTGGTTTGTTGCCTCTCCAGTGGATGAAGAAGATGTGGACGTCTGACCCTTGCTACGGCCGTTATGGGGTGAATGGGACCCTGTGCTCCTTCCTGATCTACCTCAGTGAGGTACTAAAGTGGTGTCAAGTTCTCATATCTTCCTCTATTATCTTCCTCTGCCTTAAAGGCAGAAAGATTATAATGTGTGTTGTAATTGTGTTTGTGCTGGTGTGACCGCCTCCTCTTTCTGTCTGTGTCTTGTGAAGACTGAGAGCTGGTGTCCTCTGCTCCCAGGCCGAGCGATCCCCCCTGGTGTAACAGCTAGCTCGGCGGTAAAGACAAAGTTCAAAGCATGCAATTTGTTTGAATGTGTGTTAAACTGAGTGGAAAAGAGAGGCAGGAGATTGTTTGGGTGTAAGTAAGTATTTGTCTATGTGATATTCATCTTGACCAAAACTTTTTTTACACTGCAAAGTTTCTCGTCTCTGATTAACCAAAAGACAAAAGTGCTTTCACCCAGTTTCACACATGAAAAAAAAACATTTTTGCAACAAGAAGACACTTTTTTTTGTGAGGCTAATTCTTCTAAGTGTCTGTTTCCACTCAGTTTAACAAACGAAAAAGAAAAAACAAAAACTCTCCTACAACGTTTGTTTTTTTTTTTCTTGATTTCACACATGAAACAATGAAATAAAAAAACACTCCAGAGATAAAGAAATAAAAGAGGATTACCCTGGCGAAACTTATTTTTTACCCACCAGTTGTCACGTCATAAACGTAGAGCACAAAACTGATTAAAATCTGACTTAGAAAATGAATCGGCAGCAAAAAATAAATGATTTCACTTGAAATTAATCAGTGCTAAATTGGAAGTTACCATATTGTGAAGGGATTTAAAGTCCAAAACAAATCTACAAATGTAGAATAAGTTCTGTTTTCCTAATTTTTCCAGGTGGGATCTGACACCGCAGTAGTCCGGAACAATCTTACTGGTCTGTATCCATCCCTGGAAAACAGAAAGCAGTTCAAATGGGTTCACCAAAGAATCCGCAGTATGGAAGAGATTTGGTTCGACGCCGGGCGCTCTCTTTCAGCCAAATATAATCTCACAGAGCGGAGAGCCAAACACGTAATGTATTTCTTCTAATTTATTTAATTGGAATAACTGAAAATTCCCTGAACCTGGCCATCTTTAGTTTTTTCTCTCTACATGCGTCAAGATTTCTGCTCTCACACGGCACATAGTTGATCTTAATCTAACCCAGTACAGGCTCAAAGTTATTTCTGATAGTTTTAATGTGGGGAAAATCAATATTGTAATCAAACAAGGGAGTAACACTGAAGAAGGCTTTCATCTGATTCTGGTGAAGAGTGGCCTGGGCACAAAAGTTAAATGATGCCATTAAAAAAGTAAAAGCTCATGGCTTTAACACCTGACATACCTGTCTATGCTCTAACATACCTCTCAAACATGCACTGACATGTTCATTTGAAGCAGCACAAATCGGCTGGGATGACTCATTCATAATGATGTACTGTAAAAAGTTTTCAAGATGTAGGTCAAGCATGCATGACAAAGAGTTTCATTTAATAACTTCCTCCTCTGTGTCTTTCTTTATCTTTCTGTGGAGAAGCAGAGAACAGAGGAGAGGCTGCAGCCTGATAATGAATTACACCAAAATGTCAGAAAGTGCAGAAAAGAAGGACCTTCAATTTATAAACCGACTTGACTCATTCGTCTGTGAGAGTCACTCAAAAAGAAGAATTTATTCACAAATCTAGCATCACTGCTTGACCTGTCACAGACCAGACTGGCACTTACAGGCATTTCGCAAAATATCCAAATGTAAGCGCAGAGTTTATTACATTCAGACCTCTCATGCAATGCATCGAAGGGACGCACAAAACAACAACAGAATCACACATAGGGCTGATAACCGCTGATTCAGCTGATTCAGCTGATTCAGCCTGGCTCTCTAATCACCAGCTGTCGTTGTAACTTCTATTTCAGGATATATCTATGTTTCTGTGTGTGACCATCCAGTTAACATTCAGTTAACTGATCACACCTCAGATCGATGTCAAGCAAAATCAGTTCTGAAGGAATTTTGACTCTGTGATTGTGAGATTCTCTAGTTTTGCATGGGGCAGCTTCAATACGTCCTAAATCCCTAACCTGTGATCAATTGACTGAAATGCATCAACATACCAGTAACAAAATCCAAACCAAGAATCATCACTACTAATATCATGAAACCACATCACAGCCAATGTCATTTCTGAGAACTGAAGAAGTGTTATGACTTGCTCCATGTTACAGTTTATATATAGCTATAGCTTTTATAGCTTCTTCTGCTGTTTCTTTACAGTGAAAGGGTACTTAATGTTGTCTTTATAGAAAATGAGTCATCGTGAGTCATCACATGTACCTGCTTTATCTTTACCTACCCAAAATAGGATCCACACAATGGCCATGCTACATTGAAAAAACTGAATAACATTTGCTGGTATCCTTGTTTTTCGCCATATGAATGGAGCAACTTGACGTCTAAGAGTAAAGAAAGATATATTCTCCCCCAGATCCTGGTGCACCCTGGTGCTCTGACAGATGAATCTGGGTTCAAAATAGCAGAATCTGCCTTCATTGGTGGACCCCTCGGAGAGCTCGTCCAGTGGAGTGACCTCATCGCCACACTTTACATTCTGGGTCACGATCTTCACCTTTCTGCCTCAATACCCGACCTCAAGGTGTGAGTATGCACACAAAAAGAGCCTCTCTGTTGCAGACTGCTTTCTGTCAGGGTGACCATATTTGCATGGCGACCATTTTCCTCTGGTGCTCACAATGGGATGCTGGAATTCTGGGATTGTGTCATGTTGCCGTTTTCCCAGGTAGCAAATTGTATAAACATAGGAAAACACAGAACTTGGTGAATAATAGGAGATAGATAGTGAAAAACCGGAGGGTTTAGGCCATATTTCAAGGTATACCAACGTAATCGATAACCATTAGCTAACTTTATCATTTTATTTCGTGAGGTGCATTTCACCTCAGCTTCACTCAAACAAACATATCAAAAATGTTCTTTGATACTTTAGAAATAACTCACTCCTTTCCAATCGCATCGTGTCCCACTATAGAACATTTATGTTTGCTAGGAATTGGTTGAATGCTAGCAGCCAACCAATAACATTAGCTGTTGTCTAGCCGTTGCTAAGTTCATCTAATATGTTGTTTTTCCTTGAAATACTTCTCCATGTCTCTCAGGATCGTCACTATCGATTTACTTTTTTAGTCGCTTGTAAAAACACCATATTTTCCCTTAGCAAAAAGTAGTTTATTCAAGGATACAACAAGTATACTTATTTTATACTAAAACTGAGGCGGTATACTTGAAGTGTACTTTTCAAATACTATATTTTATATACTCAAGAAAAGTATAGTGAAGTATACTTGGCTTATACTGAAAAGCATAAAGAACAGTCTAAGACTAAGTACATTAATACTTAGACTTACACTTATACTTTAAAACTAAATCTTAGACTTGTACTTCAGTATACTGTGGCGCCCCTGTGGCGTGTGTGTGTGTGTGGTAATAAATGGTGAATTACTGGCTAGACTTTGCCAAATTGCAAATACTGATACTTAGTATAATTGATCTAAATGCAGATTTAGGTCAAGTCATTGACTTGTGCTTGAATTTAAATTAACAGAATAAAAATGTTTATCACTACACACATTTGCATTAAGGTATTACCCCTGTTATAAACCCACATGTTAATAAACTAAAAAAGTGGACTAGATGTATATACTTAGTAGACTAGTAGCATATAGATGAGTGTACTTGTTGTATACTTGAAAGTGTACTTCTGTAAACTCAAAATGTCCTTATAAAGTATACTTAAAGTATACTTTTATAAACCTAAAATGTTCCGATTTAGTCCGAAGACGTAATAAATTAGTATACTTTCTAGTACGCTACAAGTACATGGTCCATAGTATATTTGCTGTACTTATACTTATACTCAAGCATACTTAATAAAATGAACTTCAAGTATACTACTTTTTGCTAAGGGTTAAGGTACAACAACATATTTGATAAGCCATTGGCTAATGTTAGCATTTAACCGCTTCCTAGCTCACATTACCATTTGACTAC